>OY720443.1:48115839-48532300 GCA_963082915.1 Dolichopus griseipennis | reverse complement strand
CTTTTAAAAATTTTTTTATTAAAATATCTTTGTTAAGATACTAGCTTCTGACACAGTATTGTTTCGAATTAAATATAGCACTTAATACTATTTGGGTCTGATTTCATATAGAATGAATATCATATTCCTTAATATAAAGTACGATAGTGTTAATTGGAAAGGCAAATCTATTATCTTCAGATAGAGTTTAATAATATTTAATTTAAGAAAAAATTTAATTAAAACCTGGTTAAAGATTAAAATAAAAACCAATAAGTGGAATTTATATAATTTGTTTGCTTTTTAAATGTTATGAAATCCAAATAAAGTTGAATTATAAAACGAATTATATTTTCAAATTCAATAGATCACGGAAACGGAACTAATGCTAATGAATATTAATATTTTAAGATATTTCATTAGACATAAAAAAGAATCAGAGAATATTACTTACCGATGGAGTAACTGACAATTCTCCTAAATCATCACCTTCAACAATATCTGTACCGGCATTATATATAACAAAATCTGGTTTAAATTCTTCAAAAGCTTTCACTAGATATCTGTTTTAAAAAACAATATTTAAATTAAATCTTAATATTTATTTTACCATATTTATTTATATTAAAACTTACATTCTTAATTTCCTTAAATAAACTTCATCTTCTGTATGTGATGGTAGTTCAACTTTTTTTGAAATTGCCATTTTTGCATGTTCATCTTTCGGATATAATGTATTATTATACATATCAAATATATATACTGATTTAATATCCATAAAATCACGTCCATATCCATTACCTTGACGTGATGATAAATCAATTATCATTACACTGCGTATATTATTATTTTCATCTAAAAGTAATGATTTTGCTGCCAATGAAATATCTGCATATGGTGAAAAAGAACCCCCTGTATCAGAACTACAATGAGTGAAACCACCACCCAAATTTATGGCCCAACTTTAGAAAAATAAACAGTTATCAATTATTAATTTTAAAATAAAGTTTCTAGATTATTATTACCCATGTTTAATAGCTAATTTGCATGCTTTAACAGTACCCCCAGCTTGAAAACGCATTGGTCTTAAATAACTTGATTGTACGAATATATTTGGTACAAAATGTAATAATGGAATTTCAGCGATTTTTGCAACTGTATCACTAATCTATGGAATGGAATTAGATAATAAAATTTATTTAAATTATTATTTGAAAAAAATCTCGTAAATACCTTTAAAGATTGCAAATAATCATATGAATGAACTTCCATTAATTCATCTTCATTCATTTCAAGTGGTCTGTAAATATTATCTTCTTTAACTAATCTTGAATTTTTTAGAATCTGAAATGATAAATAAAAAATTTAACTTAAAATTTTTTATAAAAAATAATTTTGAAATTAATTATAATTTATAATTATTTAAAAGTAGATAGCTGAATAATTCAATTTATTTAGTGAAGATATGATTGGTAGTATTTTAATGGATTTTGCTAAATTTAAGAAGAGGTTGAATCTAAAATTATTACACATCGAAAACATGATTGAAGGCAGATATTTTTTAAATTTTTTATATAACCTAGTAAATGGTAGTTTTACAATTTACAATAATTGTAACAGCTCAGTTATTTTATAAAAGCACTCTGTTAAATTTGGATATTTATAAATTATAATATAATAGTATTTTCTTTTACCTTTTCAACTCTTTAAATGAGAATAGGCAATTGACCTAAGTCTATTTAGACTATAGGCTTCAGTTTCTTTAATCGTTATATTCACTAAGCCGTTGATTACTCGGCTTATTATATAAGATGTAGGTAGCTATTGTATAAAATTATGAATACACAAATGTTAATTTTGTGCGCCATCTATTATCTTACACATGAGTTATTTATAAATTTTTATTATATATTACGATATAAATTATTATATACAATTTTACAATATTTTTTTATTAGATATGATCTGACCGGGGTTTGAACCCAAGACTTTCAACATGAAAGACGGCGTCTTTACCACTACGTCATTGCTCAGATAAAATAATAGTATAATATAATATTTTTAATCTTGGATCTTTTTGTGTTAGCTTCTAATTTTTTATTTAAGAAGAACTAATATCTTTTTTCAACATATTTTCTAAACTATTAATTTCTTTATATCATGCAAATGATGGAAATGAGTATTTGAAAATAATTTTGTAACTTTCTATACTTAATTGTCCGACAATCACGAAAGGTTTAATTAGACCCAATTTTAATTTCAACTTTTTATCTCGCACAAATTTTTAATAATAATACAAAAAAAATTTCAAAAGGTCGGAGTTTCAGTTGGGGTTTACAAAATATAACAGAAAACGCATTCTAATTCGTATTTTGGTTTCATTCTTACTTTACATACAATTACATTATGCTTTCATACAATTACATGTTTACATAGTTGTTAGTAGAGTAATAAAAATATTAAAATTATAGCTTTTGAAATACTCTGTGACATGGTTGTATTTATAAGTACTTAAACTAATACTTGTGAATGTGAAATATATTAAATGGCAATTGTGAATGACATTGATTTATTAAAAAACTATTTTGGTTTTTCCCTTTCGCCCTTGATTTCTTTACAAGCTTTTTGTTCTAGAGTTTACTTTGCTCCTTGGTTAAAAAAAATTATAATAAAAGTATAGTATTTTTCATTATCTTTATTTTTAATTTTCAAACATTTTCATATTTTATAACCTTAACAGTATGTACTTAAGATATTGTGAATTACAATTACGAAGTTCACAATATTAATTTGTAAATAGATTCAAAAAAATTCTTAAAGAAGAAGTGAGTTGTCAAGACTTGTCAAAACTCAATTAAATACAAATAAATTTACTGTCAACCTTTCAATATTATTAATTATATTTATTTTTTTTTTTAAAAAATTGCAAATATTTGTTTTGCATTTTTTTTTTAATTGAATTTTCAAAATAATTTTAGCAAAATAAAAAGAAAATTTTGAGTGGGTTAATTATTCATTTTTGATTTGAATGTCTCTATTTTATGATGTAAAATGAAATTAAAAAAAAAAAAATATACAAAATTTCAAAATTAAAATAATATAAATAATAAATTATTTACTTATAATATGACATGACAGATTAGTTTATATGTATATATATATATATACATACATATTTAATTAATGGGAAATTCCCACTTTAAAATATTTTCTACTCCATTTAATATTATTTACACTTAATTTATTTATTTATTTTTTGTATGTAAGGATGGATAATTATATTTAATATATTTTAAAATTTTTATTTTTGAACTTGAATTAATTTTTGTAAACGAATTTGCGTGGTTTTTTAAAATTAAAATTTAATTTTAATTATATTGTAAAGTAAACTAAAATGTATTTATTAAAATATTCTCAATTAATTTTGACATTCAAAATAGGCATAAATTAAATTAAATGATGGAAAAAATGGATTTTTTTTTTTATGTAATTTTAATTAATAAAATTTATTACTAAAATTAATTTATTTATAAATAACGGTATGAATTAAAATTATATGGTTAATTAATTAAAATTTATTTCAATTTTGAAAATTATTTTATTATCTAGGTATGTATATTTAGATTTAAAGACATGTTTTTTATTAGTTTTAAAAAAAATTATATAGGAATTTTATTTTAATCATAAAGGAAGCTAACATTAATTAATTATTATTTTTTACTATGAGTATTATGATATGCACTTCAATTATTTAACAACAACAACGTTTAATATAATCTAATTTATCAATTTCAGTTTATGGACGTCGGTTCAAATCGCTCCCATGTCAAAATTCTTTTAATTGGAAATATGCAAAATAAGTGAAGAGCAAGAGGTTTTTACAAATCCTGTTGATTATTTTTTACAAAATTTATGTTGTTTCATGTATAAAAAATATGCTAAGGTATCTATTCTTGTAGACTATAGAATATACACCACATTGTGGTCCTTGTGCATATTTTAAATATATTTGATCTTGCTTCTGGCCGCATATATCGAACTTAAAAAAGCTAGAAGTGCTAACAATTAGAAATTAAAAAAATACGGAAGTGTTTCTTAAATATAGACGTACTTTTAAACTCTTCATTAATTGAAATTGGGAATACTAATAATTATTTTGTCTTTGTAGTTGTGGTTATTTTGAAAAGCCATTTTGTTTTCAAATATCTTCCAAAAATAAGACTCCATCCTTACTTGAAAAATGTAATTAATATGTTTAATAATTTACTTGGAATAAAATTTAGAAATTAGGAAAATTATATTGAAAATTTGAAAGAACTAAGTTTATATTGTAAATGAGTTTTTTTCTATTATTAACTCAAAATACGGGTGGTGCTAATAATTTAATATTGATAATGATTATTTCACAAAAACTAGGCTACATATATACTATCTACAAATCTTTGGAATTTTAATGTCCAAAGTTTAAGTTAAAAATTTTCATTATAATTTTTCAAAAAATTTAATAGCTCACATGGGGTTTCCCTCAAATTTTAATTCAACTGTTTTATGAGTATCTTTAAGATTTTTTTATTTATATATTTTTGTTTTTCCAAAAAAATATATTTTGGTTTTATAAAAATTTATTTTCGGAATCTCTTTCTTTTTTTAAAAAGGAATTCTGGAATTTCCATTAAGATATTTATGTTTGTATATTAATTTTTTAAAATTTTGTTTTTTTCATTTTATACCAGGTGAGAAAATTATTGTTTATATTATTAATTTTTTTTTTCAAAATATAGAAAATTTATTATTTTGAATTTAGAATGAAAAATAGCTGGACTTTTTATTATTTGTATTATTAAAAAATTTTAGTAAATATTATTCAGGTATTTTAATTTATATACCGAGTACCTTCTGTTTCTATTAGAGTAGTAAACAAGACAATTAAAGTAAGTGTAACATTCGAGTAGATAATTAAAAGTAAATTCTAATAAATATTTACTAGAGTGTTCCAATAAATAGTAAACATTTTTTTTTCAAAGTACGTGCAATTTAACATTAATATGAAAATAGGTGAATTGATATCATCTGTTTTTGAGAGTAAAATTAATTTGATTATAATTAGTTTGATTACTTATGAACTGAAAAGTGTTTTTTAAAGTAAAAATAATAATTTCTTTTAGATCATAATCTCTATATAAATTTAAAAAAAAAATCCTCATCTATCTTGAGGATAAACGTCTTAAGGACCTACCTAACTAATATTTATTTTTTCAAATCTAATATACTTTTTTTTAAATTTGATAAAAGTTTTAAGAAATGAAGGTTTAACAAAATCTAATTAGGCTATTAAGGTTTTCTTAAAAATTTTTTATAAAATCTTCAGTTATAAGTAACTAGCTAAGACCCGGTGCACGTTGCTACGCCTCTCAATGGAGGTTTAATTTAAGTTGATGTTCCTGCAAAAAGTTAACGCAAAAATTACACATGGTGTAAATGTTAATTTTAAAATGTATTACCTAAAACCATTTTTTTAAAACGATTTTTCTAGGTTTATTCTACTAATTTTTTAAACTTTCTGTAATTCAAAGAAGTACTAAATACTTTTCGTAATTTGTTTCTAAAATTTTTTTTGACCAACCTTCGGGCCGGCAAATTCTGTTAATAGTGTCAACTTTGTTCTCAAAGAGGAACACATATACAAAATTTGAAGTCAATCGATCAAACCGTTTTCATTTTAGAACAAAAAAGTTTAAATTCTTGCACCACAGAGCAGAGCAGAGCAAAATTTTTAGCCCACGATTTCTTTCCGTACGCAAAAACCTCTACATATAAATTTTCATCGGCTGAGCAGTTTGGGAGTCTATTCGTTACATACAAACAAAAAAATAAACTTTTGCTTCTATATATATAAATAGATAGATAGATAGATAGATAGATAAAGAGGATAAGTATAATAACTAGAATATATGAATACATATAAATTATTTGCAATAGCTATAGTAGAACGTTCGCTTTAGATTTTAAAGTTGTTAAACAAAATTATTTTTAAGTTAGAATCCTGTAACCTGGGTCTTAAACCATGGTCTTAAACCGTGTAAAAGTTTTATAAATACAGGTATTAACATTATTAGTTAAAACTTCATAAATATTATAGGTTTTTAAAACAGTTTTTTGAACTTTTTTTTAAATTAAAAATTTTATTCACTTTCAAAATTCTTATTCTACATATTGTGCAATATCCAATTTAAAATAAATTTATATTTTTTTCATTGAATGATTTTTTTTAATAATGATTTTACGTATTCAAAAATTCTATAGGTTCTTCGACTGTAAACAAAGACTAAGATGCTCCAATATGTCATTAATCACAAATAATAATAAATTTATTGTACTAAATTTTAATCAAAAAATTTAATAAAAAGAATAAACTTATTTCTGTGATAGATGAGAATAGGGTCCTAATTATATAGTGTTTCCTCATGATAAATCTGTTTAATTTTTTTTTCTTATTAGTCCTTAAAAAGTACCTAAAATATTAGGAATTGTAAATTAAATGAGTACTTTTAGTAATAACAAAATAGTTAAATAGTTGTTGTACATTTAGAACTTTATAGCAAGAATATTAAGTCTATTCGAATTTTATATTCCTTAATTAATAAAAAATCTATATGTTAAAAGAATTATTACTATTTAAAAACATCTTGAACACGTTGGTTCTCTACAAAAAAGCTACACGGGTTTGCGCATATCAATACAATTTCGAAGAAGATTGAAAAATAAAATTTAGCATTCCAAAATAGTTTTAAATACGCAGAAAACTCGCTTATAAATGCGATTTTAGATTAGCATGCCAATTTATTTTAAGTTCTGTAGGTTAAACTTTTATATAAAACATAGTCAATAAGGTTTTTCTTGCCATTTGCCTTAAAATCAATTAACTTTTTCTTAAAAAAAATGTTTGTCAGCTTATGCTATATAGTTCTAAATAATAATGACATATAATTGTAAGCTCTTTAAGACATAAATCTGCAATTGTAAAATTAGTAAAATTCTATTACTGAGTGATTCAGTGAAATGTATATGATAAGCAAATGATTGAGTCGAGTACCAAGTACCGAGTACTGAATAGTTAAAAATTACTGGAAAAATAAAGAAACTAATCGTTTTTTTTATATACTTTTCTATAGTAAGACTACTTAATTTAGCAGTTTATTTTGGCTATAAAAACCAAAAACCGAGGTAAAATTAATTGGATACTTTAAATGAATTTTAATATAAATATTTTTAGTATATCACAACCGCATTTTTAGCATTCATCAACGCACAAAAGATGCCCTACCTTACTAGCCTCTGTAGCTAAGTTTATAGACTATTGTGCAAAACTTATATAGAGAATTAATATATAATTGAAAGACAGTATTCAGAAGGTATTCAGAAGGTGACATCTTCCTTTTAATTAAAATTTAAAAAAAAACCTATTTAATTGATTTTATAATATTTACAAAAAAATTTTATAATTTATAGTACACATTTTTAACGTGGCATGATAATTTAAAAGTCCATTGCCAAGGTTATACAATAAGAATACGTCAAATGTCTGACTTATTTAAAGGATTTAGAATATGTATAAGAAAAATAATAATAATAATAGAATCTTCGCAAAAAATAAAATTCTTTAGTTGAATTGGCGACAGTATAAAAATATTTAAAAATAAAAGAAAAACGTAAAATAATGACTGAAACGCCAACGCCTCAAAAAGTTTTTTTTTGATTCGTTCTTGTCACTTGTAAAATATTTTCTTCTGAGTGAAAAACTTTTTAATAAGAAAAAAACACTATAATTGTATATATATGTGTGTTTTTACGAAATACCTATATACATAGGCAAGGATTAAATTGTGTTAATGAGAAGAACGTGCGGATTCGCTTTTTTAAATATTTACACCTGTTTTAAAATATTTTTTTTTATAATAAAATTCCCAAAATTAATTTAAATAAAAAATATTTATTTTAAATTATTTTTGTTTTAATAATATTTTTGAATAAAAATATAATTAATTTTTTAATAATTTAAGAGAAATGATTCTATAATTGGATATGAAATAAAAAATTACTTTTAAATATTTGTTTTAAAAAAAATTGTTTAAAGAATTTATTAATAAAAAAAATAAAAACAAAAAAAAAAAAACAAAACTGTAATTAAAACAAATTGTTTGTGTCGACATTAAAATGAAGAGGAAATTTTCAAAAGGGACCAAATTCAATTTAAATTTTTAAGAATCTGTTCCCCTTTGAATGTTACCTCTTCACATATTATTAAAACAATGGTTTTTTTTTAGTAAATTTTGAAAGTATATTAGTCCCTAAATTTTTTATTTTAGATCCTAAGCCTGTATATTGAATTAAGGTGCTTCAGCTTTGAAACATTGTTTTCTTTTTTATAAAATCTGAATTGGTTGATAGTATACTACGTAGCGTTTAATTTATACGTATATAATTAAAAAGTAATTTATATTTTCTTTTAAATCTTTTATAGTTCGTTAACCTTTATGACTTTATATCATTAAGACTCTTTAAATTCAAAATCAAACTTCAATTTAAGTTTCAACAACTTTTTATAATTATTGTATTATTATATTATACATTTATTTTGACCAACTTTCTTTAGTAAACTTCTCTAAAATATTAATTAAATAATTATTTCGAGTAATTATTAAAGTTTCATAATTAAAATTTAAGTTTTATATTTCAATTAAAATTAAATTAATATTTTTTAGTAAAACTTTTTAAAACAATTTTTTTTTAACACATTCTTTTAAATTATTCTAATAATTATTCTAAACGCTTCTTTGCTTGTTTTTCAACTTTTCTGTTTAATAAAACAGAACAACAATTTAAAATTAATTAATTGAAATTAAAAATTAGGGATGTGTCACATAATCTCAGTTCAGTAAATCTTTTGTTTTTTAAATCTCGTTTTAAAGGATTTTAGGGTTGAATACAAAGTCAGAATTATATCAGCTTTTTCAGCTGAAGTGTCAATTAAAAATCAATCAAAAGTGAACCATATTAAATAAAAATTTAAATTTCATAATTAAAAAATTGGGTTTCAGAAATCCAAATTAACATTTTTCTAAATTAAAAATTAATATTTAATTTTTTTTTTTAATTTTACTCAATTTTAAAAACATTTTCTCATGTGCATTTATTCTGGAAAAAGCGTTTAATCCTCATTTTGTAACCAGCTATAAAATTTCTCGTAATAATTTTTTACATGCATATTTCAACAAATAAAAATTTGAATTTTTGGGATTTTGTGATTTGGGATTTTGAGACGTTCCCATGTGTAACAATAAAAGTTTTGATACTCATAATTTTTAAATGTAAAAGGACCCCTTTGTTTTTTTTCATCATAAATCTATCATTTTCATATAAATATCTTTAAATATAACACAATTTCGCAAATTTTCAATTAAACTCCATATTTGGATTATATAGTAAGTTGATAGTAATGATATAGTAAGTTTGATTTGATTAAATATTTCAGGATTTGGATTAATTATAATAATTAGGAATTATCTCAAAATAAAATTTTTTAATATTTTTGAACTTAGAACTTATATTTTTAAAATTTAAATTTTTAAATTTTTTTGAAATGTGAAATGTATTTGAGAAATAGAAACTATTATTAATTAAATTTTTATTAATACGGTTCTCTGTAATATATAAAAAAATAAACTTGAAAAACTTATGCTAAAATCAAAAAAATTTTATATTAATTTTAAAAAAAACATTCTTAAAATACCTGTAAGACATGTTGTCCTTTTTCTGTATCAAATGGATATAAACACTGTAATCCGCAAAATGTGACATTATATTCTTTGGTCCAAACTATTGGAAGACGCTCTTGTATTTGAAATAGAACCATTGTTTTATGTTAATTAATAATTAATTTATTTAAAATATCTTTAAATGAATTTTTTAGTATTCACAATTTCTTTGATCACTTTAAATCTTTTTTTTTTTAATTTGAAAGTCCTTATAGGAAAAGTCCGGTTTTAAAAGTATTTTTCAACTTTAAAACTTTCTTTAATATTTTTCTTTAATAATTTCTTAAAGTTAAATTAAATTATATATGGTTTTTAATTAAATATTTAATATTTTATTATCCTGGAAAAACACAATAATAAATTTTTTATTTTTTTTTTCTAATTAAACCACTGAATATTTTATTTTTCACTTTAACTAAAAAAATTTAAAATTTTCAAAAAGAACTTTTTTTTTTAAAACCGTTTAATTTTAAAGGATATGCTTCCTTATCGAAATTGCAAATTCAACTGATTATTATTTAATTATGAGAACTTTCATTATAACATCAATGTCTTCTTAAGTTTTAGCATATATGTGTATGTTGGATCAGGCAAAAAAAAAAAAAACAAACAAAATCAAGTTTATTTTAACGCAATTTTGATGATATTGATTGTTATACTGATGATAAACCGTATATAAATTAAAAAAAAAAAAAAAAACAAGTATATGATAGTGATTAGTGAAATGAAAAGTGATGAAAATTTTTTTGATGATTAACGGAAATAAAAATAAATGAATATAGGAAAATAAAAAACGGTTTCTATTTTTTGCAATTGTATTGAACACACAACATTATTACGAACACTTGTAAATACAAACAATACTGATGATAATCATCATTCAACTTTTTTTACCCCACATTAACAATTTAAATATTATTTGTAAAAGAAAATTCTTTTGAATAATTTAAGAAACGAAATTAATTTCATTGTCCTTGAATTTTTAAATTCTTATTTTAATTTATAACGGTAAAATACAAATACAGGCAAATTTGTGTTGGATGAAGAAGCGGTACTTAATAATATGAAATAAAAAAAAACGTCATTAATAATGTATGCGAATTTTATTTTCAATGGCAGCACTTTTATACCAACGCAGATTTGTTGTTGTTGTTTTTTTTTATTGTTATTATTTATTTATTTTGGATTTTTGAATTTTTTTAAACATGGCGTAATTAAAAGTTTTAATTTTTTTTTTATTGTTGAAATTATTTCTTGATTTATTTGATATTTTTATATCGAATTTATTTGTAAAAGTTATTATTATTTTTATTTCTTAAATAAAGAATTTTTGCATAGAATTAAATTTAAAAATTGGTTATTTTTAGGATAGAAAAAAGTTTCAAAGTACAAAATAGATAAGCGCCATCTTAATTTAAATTGTTAAGACCTGAGGGATGAACTATTATTTATTTAGTTGTTTTTTTTTTTTATTTTATTTATAAAATTTTATTAGTTTTAATGTCTTTATTTTTAGTTTTATAATTTTAAATATAAATATAATATTTTTTATTAAAAGAACTTAAAGGCTTATTTCTTTTAATATTAAAAAAATTTATTTTTTCTTTTAAAAATGCGGAAGTTTTATTATTTAAATAATTTTTTTTTAAATTAATTATTAATATTTGTTTAATAATTTCGAACGTATGTGTAATTTTTAAATTATAATTTGGTGTAGTGGGATGATTTGAAAAACAAAATACTCTGCATTGTCCTTGAAAAGGAAATTGTAAAAATTTTAAAAATTTTATCTGAGTTGTAGCACGTTGTAGAATAAATTTTTTCTAGTATTTTTATAGTAATTTCAAAAACAATTGGTCATCTTTTCTTTATTTTCAGAAATAAGAAGATTTAGATCGGGGGTAGTTGAAAAATTTTGTTTTTGTCATATTTGGAATGTTTAATTAAATTAATTTAAAAAAAAAATTTAATTTTTAATATATAACTAAATTAAAATTGTTTTGATATGTTTATTTCTTTTTAAATATATTAAAATTTATTTATTTATTTATTTGTAGTACCAGACAATAGTAAATATTGCCTGATAATATTAATCCTTTGCCTATTTGACACTTGGACCTCTTATTAAATTATTGTAATATACACTATATTTTTTTATTAGATATGATCTGATCAGGATTTGAACTTGAGACTTTTCAATTAAAAGCCTCCACCAGTCACCACTGAGCTATCGGTATATTAAAATATTAAAAATGTGTATATTTATTACCTATTTCATTCTTAAGATGATGTAATTTATACAAATTTAAAATATAAATGTATAAATTACATAGTAACACCTTAACTAAAAAATAAGAAGTATTTTATATTGATAATTAAAAAACAAAACAATAGGTGCCCTCTGAGATTGTAAATTTATTATGACTTTTTTATGTTGAATGATATTAAAATAAATAGTTTTTTCAACTCTATTTAAAAATATATATAAAAAAGAAAATAAACAATATAATGTATACTGTATATGAGTTACGATTAAATATATACCTATTTAAAACAATATATATAACGTATGCAGTATTAAGAGAAAGGTAATTTACTTTGACTTAAACCAAATCTGATTAAAAATGTTCTAAAGATATTTAAAAAGCTTGTAAGAAATTTTTAAGAAAGTAGATTAAATCCTTGGCGACAAAAGCGGGGAACAAAGTGAATTTGCAGTAATCAGAAAAAGCTTCAATACTACAAGTTGTACAGTATCTTTCTGTAAAAGTAGAAATAAATTAAAGAAGAGAGTTCTTAAATTAAACAAATATTTTATTTTCATTCAATAATAAATTAAAACTTTTAAGAGGCACTCAAAAACTTAAGTCCACTGGTGGTGCCTAAAAGTTCTATTCATAAAATCCTCATAGTCAGAACAGTATTCGATAAATACTAAAAATGTTTGTGCAGTATAATAACTAGTGACGTAAGACGGGGAAAAGGAAAGAGAGTGATATTTTATTATATAAAGGCTTGGGTATGGGGCAATGGTAAAAATACCGACTTTCAATCGAGAGCCTCTACTTCAAATCCTAAAAAAATTAAAAAACTTTTTAATTAAGAATTGTGAGCTGTTAAAATGGCAATTTATGAGATTTTTTAAATAATTTTTGAATTCATTTCAAATCATAAGTTCCCCCACTTTAACGTTTTAAACGTTAAATTGACTTTAAATAAAAGAATATATTTCAAAATAATTTTTTATTTATAAAACAAAAATCTCATGTTTGTTTTTACAATATATATATATATATATATTTTTATAAAAGTTTGCCGGCATTATTACGTTTCATACTTAATAAAAAAATAATAAAATTAAATAAAGTTGTTATTAAGAAACATACTTGAACTTTACAAAATTAAAAATAGTTTTATTTTAATTACTTTATATGGATTATTGGTCATAAAAATGTACTTGTTGCTATAACGATTTATATGAGTTAATACGTAGTGTTTGTGAGAATGAAAATTTAAGAATTCTATTTGAGATTATTTCAAGCAGTTCTAAATAAAAATTTAATAAAATTAATCGTATATTATATACTAATATGAATGAATTTGTGAAAAATAAAAAAATGTAAAAAAAAATAATTATTTTGTACTATTTATGTTATGAATGAATTGTCTAAAAATAATTTAACCAATACCTTGTTAACCCTTGTTAAATATTTTTAAATATTAATTGGATTTTTCATTGCCTAATTTTTTTTTAAACTTCGACGTCATCATCTGATTATCAAATTATTGAATTATCAATTTTTTAAAATTTGGTTTTGCCACTTTTTGCAAATTTTATATAGGCCTTGAAATCTACAAAACTTTAATTATTTAATATTTTATTTCAATTAGTGGAACTATTTAAGTTTAGTTTAGTTGAAGATATAAATTATTTTAAATGGATTGTTTTTAATGAAAATTACAAAAAAATAAGTCTTACTATAAGATTCAAATTGCAAAATATTCAATTGACATGCACATTAAAAGAACTAATAAAAAGGAAAACATTCAAAGTTTTAAAGGTATCTAATCACAAGGCACATTAATATAAAGAATGTTTCGTCAATAACCTTGGATAGAACTAGAGATTATTTTGGGGTTAAAAACTATAGTACTGTAAAAAAATTGTAAAAAATAGTAGAGTACTTATAAAGTTTTATTTTGAATTGAAATACAACATCTATGAGAAATAAAGCCCCGGGCGTTGTTTCTCTTTCAATTGAATCTTCGACTTCTTGAGAAATAAAGCCCAGAATTATTATTTCCCATTAAATATGTAATAAAATCCATTTTTGTAATTTTCAAACTTAAAAAAAAACTTAAAATATCATATTTAAGTTTGTTAAAAAATCAAATTTAACGTCTTTTCCAGAGTATTTATGAATTAATGTATGCAAGACTTTAGTTACAAAATCAGGTTTATATGTGTAGTTTGTAGTATAAATGTAAATGTAGTTTATATGTAAATTTAATATTTATTTTAGAAAAAGAAAATACCTCTTACATATTTCGATTCCAAACTCCATGTGTGCTAATTATTTTTGATATTATAGTTCAAGAAAGTCTGTATGTATTCGTTCCCGTCACTGATGTTATATATAATTAAAATTAACTTTTTGCTAAAAATATATGAAACCATTGTGTTTTTTTCATTTGCAGGTTTAATTGAAATGAGAAATAATACCCGGGGCTTTATTTCTCTTCGAAGTAGTAGTTCAACTTAAAAGAGAAATAAAACCCTGGACTTTCTCTCCCATATTTTGGGGGCTTTATTTGTCAGTTACTATGAGAAATATAACCGCAGAGCTTTATACCACATTAAATGGGATATAACACCCCGGGGCTTTATTTCGCAGGGCCTTAATTCAGGTCACCATTTCTGATAAGTGTTTTTTTGCTAATCAAAATTTCAATAGGTTATTTATACTATGCAGGGGCAGAACCATATTTCACCAACATCTAATCACTAATCAAATACAAATTTTTATGTAAATTTTTAATGCACCACAATCATATTTTTTAAGTTTTGATTACTTAAAATGATTATTTGATTATTTAATATATGGTAGGTAGAGTATGCAATAGGATCTTTTAATTATCTTTTGATTACCAATTATTCTTACCAATTTTACAATGATATTAGCTTTAGTTTTTCAATGCAATGCTAGATTAACCTTAAAGAGAAAAAAAATCAAATTTAATTAATAAATAATAACACACTTTTTCATTCAATATTGTTTATAAACAATTTAATCAATCAAATATCAATATACAAGTGTTATTTAATAAAATGATAGAACAAAAATGGTTTAACTCATGGCCCCATTTCACAAGATAAATATAAAAAAAACTATATTTACTATTGTATAAGTAAAATATAAAGTAAATCTATTTTATCACTATACTGAATCAATTTCATTTTCATTAAACGGATATGTTATGTCTGGATATTGTAAGCAAAGGGATTAATATTTTGCTAATTTCTTTATAAAATTTCAATTATTACATGCTGTTTAACAGGAATCAGACAAGGTAAACCAAAGATATATACACAATCTTAGGTGATTAATTATTTTAAGTTCTAGTAAATTCTAACAAAATTATTTGTCTGTCAATTATTTTAATTTTTCTCTTGAAATTAATTTTGTTTTTATTTTCTTTTTTGAATGCAAAAAAAATTGTTTTTGTTTATTTTAAAAAAATAAATGCGAACTTAATCAGTTTCTAATATAAATTTTATTTATAATTAGTCAAAATATTAATTTTTTATTTAGACCCCAAACCATTTTTTCATGTGTGTTACTATCCTCTTGCCACATCCACATACAATATGATAAGCGAGTATATCAGCCTTTATTTTTCGAGTGTGGCAGGTTTATTATAGTTTTTCATTAGATATGATGTGATCAGGAATTGAATGTGAATCTGTGAGTTATAATAAAGCATCATAATAATTTTCCTTTTCTTTTTAATGGGGACAAAATACCCTAAAATACGAGGGAAATTAACTTGATATTAACCATTTAACGAAAAATTCGAAATTAAACCATTTTGCAAATAAAAAACTTTCTGTTCACTTTCCTACCATTAATTTTACTTCAAAGCTGCTCAAATAGTCGAGGTTGTTCCGAAACCGATATTAAATAAATTATGAGAACCGCGTTTTTGAATTGTTTACTATTTTGTTATTGAGCTATTATATATTTCTAAGGAAACTAAGTTCTAAAATGTTTAAAACTATATACATATTATCGTAATCCATATAATGTACAAGTAAATTTTGCACTTTAATATTTCAATTCAATTTTATTTCAATTAATCAATTAAAGTAATCTCTTCTACTTCAGATTCTTGAAAAAATAAAATCTAATTTTTTTTCATATGAAACAACAAATCATTTAATTACTCGAATTGGCGGCTATGAGGCTTTTATGGTAAAATTGGGGATTATAAGACATCGCTAGGAGGATAGGGGCCATAATACAGAGAGGTATATTATGAACCAGGTCTAATGAACTTTCGTGATTTTCTCAATTTAGAAAACATTGAACTTTATTTGAAAAGTTTTTTTCAGAAATATGTTTAGTCTTAAATTTTGAAACTCGTCTATGGCAAACTTTTGAAATTACGAAACCCATGAGATTCTGTACAGTATTGTAACTCTAAATAATATTTGGTTCAAGCACCTTATTTTAAAACCTTTTTTTGAAAACTTATTTATTTTGAGATTTATAAAAAGACGAACAAACATGCCTAATTATAATAGTTTTATCAGGGTTGTAAATGAGCGGACTCAAATACCAAACTCAACTCATACTCAATCCGTGAGCGCATTGTATCGCTCAAACCGTGAGCGGACTTAAAATTTGAGTTGAGCGATGAGTTGAGTCAAAATTTGAGCTTTTTACAACCCTGAGTTTTATGATATCACAAGACGATGTAAAATTTTATACTTTAATGCTCTTAATGAATCTTATGTCACCTTTCTGAATCTTTATCAGGTCTTAAGGTATATGCTTTGATTCTTAAAATCGTACATGCAATCATATCCAAGTTGGATTTTCATGTAAATATTTTTAATAGTATTTATAAATTTTTTAAAACTATGCAATGCATATAAGGAATATTTTAAGTTTTAAATGCCAACTTAAACTATTTTGTTATAATAAATATTAGTTTTAATTAGTTTATTAGTTTAAGTATAAATTTTTAGTTTTTCTATTTTAATTATTTTGTTTACGATTTTTAAATGCGATTTATTAAGATTGCTTAAAACTATTACAGTTGAGTTTAAAATTCATTTGTTTAACGCAGTATCTTAAATATATAACAATTGTAATATTTAGCACAAATACCGTTATTTAAAATAAAATTGAATAAAATATTTCGCAAAATAACATAATTTTATCAAAATAATGAATGAATTTAGATAAAAAAACAAAATATTATTTTTTAAAAATATAATTTTTATAATGAATGAATTTCATAAATACTTAAAACAAATACTTATCTAAGTATAATTTTACTTAATTGATTATATGATAAATAACACTCATAGCTAATAAAATATTTGTATATTTGTATATTTATTTTATTCAAAGTATTCTATTTCTAAAAATTTCTCAAAAAATATTAATAAATAAAAAAAAATTTAAAATGTATAATTACAAAATTATCCAGAACTTTTAATTAACCAAATTATTTTAAGGTATTTAAGATTTTATTATGGAAAATAATTTAAACTCAATAAATTTTATTTTAATAAATAATTATTAGAGAATTCGAAGAACTATAAAGATAATTTGCATATTTTTGTGTAAATTTTAATTGAAATTTCCTGCTTACTTGTGTATAGTGTATACATATCTTGAAAGCAAATGGATTAAATCAAATAAAATATTTTATAATTATAATAAAAAAAAATAATAATATCAAATACAATACATTTTGGTGAGAAACATTATTCCCTGCTGTTTAAATTTATTAGAAGTGAAGATTATATATTTCTTAGAAATTAAAAACAAAATATTTTAATCAAATTAATTTCTAATTAAAATTGTATTTGATATTTAAAACTAAAATTTTACAAATTTTTGAATTGAAATATTATTATTATAATACTATACTTATTAATAAAAGAACAAGATTTTACTTTGAATGTGTCTGAATTCTGAATATTTATTTTATATTCTTTTCTGACCTTGATTAACATTTAGTATGTGTAAAAATATGCGTGTCTAAAAGACATTAAATTGCCGTTTGTATTTTTAAAGTAATTTTAATCATAAATATTTTTGATAATCAAAATAATTCAACTAATTAATTTAAAAATATATGTTGCTTCTAGAATAATATAATACATTATTCACTTGTAAATAATAGTAATTTGCACAAGAACTTAGAAAATACATATTTTTTCCTTTAGCTTCTAAAAATTATTAACACCGAGTTGGAGATTGTCTGGCGATTCCTTGTTGTAATTGATCCTGTCCAAATATTTCAGGCAGAACAACATTCTACTTTTAAATAAAAATAATTTAAATTAAATAAAATAAATTATAAATAAAATTAAATATTATATATTTAAATTAAAAATTAAAACAAATTAATGTAGTTCTATCTTATTTTATTAAATATAAAAACGTTGTAAAAACTGTTTTATTTTGTGTTTTTAAAACAAACGTCAATTACATTTAACGGTTATTTAATATCGATAGTCGTTTCGAGAATCGTTTCGTTTTCATTTCAAATATTTACCAATTTACATTTGGAAAAAGCATATAGGAACAAATGAACTGAAACATTGGTTGTTGAATGAAATGTTATAAATTGAAAATATATTTATTTAATATGTGCGACATCTGTTGATAACATTAAAAATTTGTCATAAAATAACCATTCTGTTTTGTAAAATATTTTTAATAATACCAAGAAATTAATTAATTATTGTAATTAATAGTTTTTATAGTTGTTAAATTTTGAAAAATTGAAATAATCTCCATAAATAAATAAATAATAAGGATTTTTAATTTGAATAATTTATTTTGAATTGTTACCCAGTTTTTAATTTTTTAATTTGTGAAATAAATATTACTTTTCTGTTTAAGTATTTTCATAATAACTTTGATTTAATATTTTATTTACAAATAGAAGATTATTTATGTTTTATAATTTTTTTTTTCAATTATTTAACTTATAAATACAATATAAAAATGTTGAATAAAAATATGATTATGAAATTTTTTTCAAAATACGTAGGTATTGATTGTGTTAATTATTACAAATCAACTATCCAAATACCCAGGATCTAATTCACGAAACTCGGAAGCTCATACAACATTTTATTAAGCAGCAAATCAAATAAAATTTTTAACCACTTTTCTATCATAAGTTTATGATTGAATGTAGATTGGCTTCCCTCAGTTAAAAAAAAAGTGTGGTTATTAATATAAGTGAAAGTCTTAAAAAACAAATTCAGTGAATTTGTACTCTTCAAATTGGATTAAACAATGAGCTCTTATTGAAAAATTGCTTTGTAGCAAATCGTGCTCGGTCCCCAACATATATTTTATATCTTGTGAATTAATGTTCACAGTAAGATTATATATATCCATTAATTTAATAAAACAATTTGCGAAAAAATAGAGTCATTGCACATTTAAAAAAAAGAATTTTATTCGAAATAAATATTACTCTCATCAGATAAATACAAATCACGCCATTTTTTAAATTGATCCCAAAATGTTAAATTTAAAATAGTGTGTGGCCCTATACGCCAATAATTTGCTATAAGTCCTTTGTATAATCCCTTAATGCCTTCATATTTAAATGTTTTCCAGAAACAATCAAATAAATTTTTATAAAGTAATCCTTTTCCATTCTTATCAATGCCTAAAAAATAATATAAAGGATGAGTTATTTATTAATAAAACAATATTTATGAACATTTACCTTCATTAAAAAGTCGTGTTGCTACTACATCAAATGGTGTCATAAATAAAACTGTAAAGAATCCACTAACCATACTGGCTCCACTAGCAGTTAAAAATACTGAATTTTGAAATGCCTTTAAATAAAAGTAAAATTTAATTCATTCGTAATTTAAAACAAGATTGATAGAATATTAAATTTTATATTAATTTACCTCATATTTAAGTAAAAATTCTTTACATGTAGAAAATGTTGATAATTGTACTGATGATGCAACTGCTGTTCTTGGTACTAAACCAGAATAACCACGCCATAAACCTTTAATACCTTGTTGTTTAAAAATTTTCGTTAAACCATCAATTGTACTTCGATGATGATGTTGAAACCCTACAGCAAATCTTCCAGTTGATTGTGCTTGAATTTGTGTTTTTATTAAATAAAATGGACAACCCAAATAAGCTCCAATAACACCAGCAACACCACCCCAAAATACACATAAAATACCAGAACGATTTTCAGGATTATTATTCATTGATGTTAACTTCATACTGTCGGCTGTTTGATAAATACCGAGACGTGTACTATTCATAACAAATTGAAAACTTAAAGCTGGACCTAAACCTTTTTGTACACCTCTTATACCTTCAGCTTTAATAATATTTTTAACTGAATGAAAAATGCTTCTGTATGGAAGTTTTGTTTGTCCATTTGGCTTAACACCATGTTGTAGTTCACCTTGTAATTGTTGTCGAGTTTTTATTACCTTAAATAATAAAAAAAGATAATTTGAATTTTAAAATGGTCAAATTTTTAAGAGCTATGAAAAATTTGGAATTAACAAAAGAAAGTAATAGAAGAAAATTTTATAAGTTAGACAAATCCGATACTTTTAGAGATTTACTGAACAAGTTCTTTTCAGTTCATAAGATTTTCATGGAAAATTAGTTAAAGTATATTAAATGTCATCGCCCCGTCAATTAATTGGCTAAATTTCAACAATGTAATCAAAAGTAGCGCGTGGTTCTCAGTGGATTTCGACAGATATCTAGTATCGTAAAAAGAAAATCAAAATTAGATAATGAATCCAAATAATTTTATTTAATTAAAAATAGAAAATGATTAATTATAATTTAGTTTAGTATCTGTAATCCATCGAAAATAAATAAATGTAAGTTCATTATTTGATTGGATTTATAAATAATACTCTTAGTAATCTATTATTTTTAGCCAATATAAATTAAGGGTTTATTATTTATTTTAATAAAATTTATTAATTAGATAAATTATTATTCAATGTAGGTGTAATATACTTAAATTTTATTTTATCTAGTAATTATTCGTTTTTAGAAATACGTGATTATAAAAAATATTGATTTTCAAAAACAGCTACAAAATATTAAAAAATATTTGCATTCATATGATATATTGGTATATTTTACGGGGTGAGTGCAGAATTCTTTAATACCTTGTAAATTTAAAGAAAGTCAAATTATTTGTTCATTGAATTAATATTTCTTTAACTTGAATTCTAATCTGAAGTCCAAATCAAATATTAAAATGCTTCTCATTTCCTTATACTCGCAATCTTTAATCTATCATTTGAAAACTTTTTATATGCAAACTAAGTGTTACAGGCCATCTTGAGTTAGAAAATACCATTTTGGAAAGTATAAGTATTTATATTCTTTTGTTTGACCGTTTGACTTTAGGTAAATGACGCTCTATATGGTAATGAACTTTCTGATTTTTTCGGTAAAAGGCTTTCAAGGTTGCTTTAAGAACTTGCGCTATAAAATCAATCCAAATTAAAAATGAAATAACTACAAACTCTTGATATTAAAACCAAAACCTAACTCTAAACCGGGGACTTTAGGTAAATTAAACTCACTTTATTTAGTTATTAATTTTTTATATAAAATAAGTTATGGGATACATTGGCCTAAACTAAACCAAAATTAATTTAAAAATTTATTTTAATTTGGAGAAGCTCTACTAATAAAAAAACAAAAGTCAAAATAACGGTGATAAATAAATTTTAATTAATATACTTACATCAAACGGATTACTAAAAACACCAGCACACATTGCAGCAACTCCACCAATTAAAAAATCCATTTTATTTATATATAAATGTATACTTGTTTGTTTTTATTTATATTTTTAATAATTAAAAAATAAAAAACGTGATGCTGATAATTAAAAAGTATACTCTTTGTAAATATTTACAAAATTTCTATAAACAAAATATAGTGCAAAAATGCGTAAAGATTTTAAATAAATCCAAATTTTAAGGAAATGATCCAATTTTCATTCTCTTTAAATTTATTTTAATTTTTACTCTTCTATTTGATTTTTATGCACTTAAATACATCCACACAAACATAAATATTTTTTGAAAATATATTTACAAATTTAAAAAAAAAATTTCTGTATAAAAAATCCACTAATTCACCTAAAAATACATTAACATTAAAAAATAATTGTTTTTATTTTCTTTTTATTAATTTCTATTTTTAATATATATTTACGTTTTTATATATTATTTTTATTTAATTATTTAAATTAATATATTAACCTTATTGACATTTTCGTTTACTTTTAAATGTGAAAATTTGTAAGTTTTTGAAAAATTGCATTACGTAAGATCAAAAAATCAATTCATTTATTAGAAAATTCATTCATTAGTTACTTTACAAAACCCAAAAACCATCAATATAAAATTTTAATTTTTTAAAAAATAAAATTTTTAAAATTATATTGTACAAAAATAAAAGAAAAATTAAATTTAAATTAGAAAAATTAAACTATAACAATTTCACTTTCATTTTAATTTTTAAACATTAACTATAGTAATTCACACTTTAAAATTTAATTAGTATAATTAAAGAAAATAAGAAATAAATTTTCTGCTTTGTGCGCTTTTCAATTGCAATTTCATTACTAAAAGAGAACTGACCTTAGGGAAGAATCATTAGATCTGCAAATGATCATTTTTGTATTTTTGTCTTGTAAGTTGTGACACTTTTCTCTATTTATATATTGTGGTTTTTTTCAGTACACTGTTCATTGTACCAAATTTTTCCCATTTAACAAAATTTCATAAAATTTGTAATTTACAAGTTCATTGTAAATATTCTAATTTTAAAATTGAATTAAGAAGGAAAATACAAATAAAATAAATAATTAATTAATCATTGTTTTGCGACGCGACTCCTTGATGGTGAACATATATAATATGTATAAACATCTAAATTTAAAATAATTCTGGTTGTTATTTTAATTGAAATAATATTTGGTAAACTATTATTGTTAGATTACAAAATTAATTTAATCATTATATCAATTACAAGAGATAATGTTAAAATTAAGACACTTATAGAAGGGATTGAGAATAATTTCAAAAATTGGCTGGTCAAAAGGAGATTTAAAAATGTTCTAATATAAAAAGTATACGTTTAAATATATAACTTAACAGTATACTGCAGTTATAGACTATTTATATAAAATAATTAAAAAAAATTTTTATTGTTTAATTGTTTTAATTGTTATACCGTTATTTAAATGTTGTTATTTAAAATTACTATAATTAACTTTCATTATTATGCCAATATGTTATATCATAAAATTTCAAATTCTTAATTTGTTTTAAATATGTTTAATTAGGCCATAAAATTTTATAATATTTTCGCAAAAAATTAGCTCTTTGAATTCTAGTATAGAAACTTCACCCATCAGTAAATAATTTGTTTATAATTTCCAAACAATCTAATAAAATTAAATAACCGTGAAATAAAAATTTTACCAATAGTTTATGTCATGTAAGAAAGTAAAATTTTTAATAATTATTTTTAATGCAGTTAAATCTTAATTTGAGCAGTTTTATTAGTTTGTTTTTCAAAGAATTCTCACATTATATAAAAATTAAATAAAAGTTTCACTTACTTATTTTAAAAGCTTAATATATCACTGCACTAAATGTACACTTCTAGAAAAAAATTTATTTATTTTTCGAAATTTGCTTATTTGTCCCTTCTTATTAAAACAGTAAAAATCATTTGAACAATATATTTGCAAATAGTATTTTTATTAATTAAATCATTTTGTAAACAAAAATATTTATCAATTTTAATAACAGTAATAACTAATATAATTCACCGAAATTAATTTCCAAAAGATTTATTAAAAATTAATATAAATTTTTATCCAAAATCCAGGAATTATCTATAAAAAGTTAATTAACAATTTGGTTTTTTTCACACACCTTTGTTATTATCTGTCCTGAGCATTTTCCAATTATATTGAAAATATCATAATTTATTTTGTTATATGGGAAAATTTTCAAATAACTAAATTTTCTAATACTCAAAAATGTTGTTCTTTAAAAATCGAAAATAAATATTTTTTTTAATTGTTGTTCTTTTTCGATAAAAATAAACAATATTGCATTTTGCAAGCGCCAGCTGATTAATGACGAAATTTAAAATGTAGAAATATTTATAAATAAACGTAAAATTTTGAAAATACAAACAAATATTTATTTTTCGATAGCTATCTCATAACGATTTAAGACATATCTAAAAAGTCGCGTGTGCTCAAATTCTTTATGACTTAATACGATATATGAATAATACTGTTTTTTTTTTATAAATATATTTTCTGCTAGTAATTCTTTTTTACTATGTCACTGTTTGTTATTCTTAAATAAATTAATTAAAGCTTATTTAAATTAAATTCAAGTTTAAATTATAGATAAAATATACATGTATATGAATTAATAGTAAATCTACCATAAATAAATTATAAAAATAAAGCTTTTAACTTAAAAAAATTTGACTTGGTGATAAGCGCTTTGATTTTGAAGATACTTATAAAAATAAGTAATAGTAATTCGGGTAACATTTTAGATAAGATTTTAAGATGTTTTAAAAGCTTGATCGAACCTGTAATTAAAAATGAAAAACTTGATATCCTTCCTTAATAATTCTATTCAAAATTTACTTATTTTTTTTTTTAATTTTTTCACATTTTTAAGTTGGTTATATTTATAAATATATTTTTGAGATATTAAGTCTTATTTTCTAAAATTCAATAAAAATGTTAATTAAAATTTAAATGTAAATATAATATTCTTGTATAATTTTGTATTAAATTCACACAAAAAATCGATGAAATATTTTCTTACAATATAATTATTTTAAGGTATTGGCGTTTTTTGAACTTTTCCTAACTCCGTTTTAAATTTAGCAATTGTTTCTCGTGCTAATTTTAATTTATCCTTAAGTACAGTAATTTCATTTTTAACTTTTCCTTTTACTTCAATAATATTTTCTAAAGTTTTTACTTTTTTCTTTTCAACTAAAATTTTAAAATTTTTCTGTTAAATTATTCAATCAAATTTTAAAAAGTTTTCAACTTACAGTCAGTATCATGCTTCCACGATCCATTTGTCATTGTTTGAATATTTGTTAAATAATGTTGCATTAATTGTGTTGGTTCTTGAAAAACAATTTCTTCATATGATTCTGATACTAATCCTTTTTTATTATCAGATACTAATGAACTAATTTCACTATCAACAATAGGTGATTGAAATAATTTTAAAATATGATATAAGGTGACTGGTCTTTCAGTGGGATCATGAAAATAAATTTTAATTACAACTTCAAATTCACCCCAACCAGTTTCCGTAACCTTAAATAAAAATATTTCTATAAAAATTTAACTATATAAAATTTTAAATAATTTTACTTCATATGGAGGTTTTGTTACAATTCTATTTGGATTTGCATAACTTTCATGCAATTTAAAATGTACTTTTTTAACATATGCCGACATATCTTCATTATTATATGGTTTAACATAAACATTCCATTGATGTGTATGACCATCTTCTTCACGTTTTTTACCAAAAGATCTAGCAATATTTCCATAAACGATTGGTTTAACAATCGTCAAACCCTAAAATATATTGTATTTTATTTAAAAACAAAGTTTATTAAAATGTATTTCATTACCTTAACTCGTCCCCCAGAATCCGGACCGAAATCGGTCGGAATGTTGAGGGAATTCATTTTATTTTGTTCCGCAATTTTTACAGTTTATTGGTAACCTTTTAGAAAGAAAAAATGTGTTATTCACTGTTTTTAATATTTTGATTAATATAAATTATAACAATTTATAATTTTCAGTTTGTTGTGTAAACAAATCGCCAAAATATTGATTAAAGACACTATTGTCAAAATTGAAATGTCAATAATTGCTGTCAAACTTGAAACGCCAGATTTATCGTTTTCAGCAATTTTTCAGCCAAATAAATCATTTTTTAACGTTTCGTTTCGTTTCCACTTGTTTCATTTGAAATATTAAATGGAAATGGGACAAAATTAATCAGTTTAAGATTCTTTTTATTTAAATTTAAAATTATTTTTTCTTAAGATCCTTATAAAGAATCGTTAGTTATTGTCTTCTTTTATTTTTAAAAAAAATCCCTGCCTTCGATTAGTTAGGGTTTTTTTCAATATATATTTTAAAATAAGAAATTGTTTTAGGAACAATAATAAAAAGTTCAACTTTGGATACATACAAGTTATGAATTTATTTTGAAGAAATGCAAATATAATTAATATCTTTGTATCTGCTAAAACTTTTATATCAATTTTAAGTTATTGTCTAAGTCTAGTATTTATAATGTAAACTATATAATTATTATATAATTATTAAATAAAAAATAATTTGAATGAAAATATAATTGACAATTTTTATATTATCCTAGAAAAATCCAAATTAATTCTGATTTTTATAACTCTATAAGTTAATGTACATATTACATATAAGCATTAAAATTATTTGAACAATATTGTTTTAACCTAATTTTTTTTTCAATCTCTATTTTAGAAAGTAATAGTTATTTCATATACATATTTTAAAATGTATAACATATTATAAAAATTTAATAGATTTTATATAGACTTTCAGTTTCAAATAGACTCAATTGAGTTTGATTAAATTTTTGACTAAGTCTATTTTTTACTTCTATAGAACACAATAAATTTTCTATAGAAATTTTAATGTTATAGACATTGAAGTGTCTCCATTGTTGGAAACCTTATTCCATCTATTGAAAAAAATATACTTATATTTCAATCTGTCCGAAATAATCTGAAATAATTTGAAATATAACAATTAAATTTTAACTAAGGATAGACAACGCAAAAACCATTGATGTCATGGCACAACTTTTTACTTTAGTCACATTCATTAGAAAGTTACAACCGTCCAAAGTTTGAAAAATCCCCAATTTGAACAATATTATAACCCCAGTTTTATAAAGTGTATCTAGTGTTTTCCAAGGCAATGTAAGTGTTTTCAAAAGGTTTTATAAATATTGAGTGTTGCCCTACAATATTTTAATTTACCGTTATACTATCAATTTCTTATTCAGGAGGCTCATTGTTTAATTTTGAGAGGAAATTTGTCTTTTTTTAAACCTTAATTTTTTTCATAACTTTTCCTCATTTTTCATTACCTTACACTATTTTTCAACATTTATAATTTGTGAAATGAATGCTTCCAATTTTATTATGTATTTCTGTTATTGGGGTTTATGAACCGTACAGTATCTGTTAAAATTATAACATTAAAATAAAATCAATATATAACTCATCACAATTCATATTCCTTTTACTAAAAAATGTTATTTTAAAAATAAATTAAACTAAAAATAAAACAAAATATTAAATTTTCAAAAATTTCCTTTTTTTTTAAAAACAAAATACAAAAGTTTTGAATAATCCATTCATCTTTAGAATAACACAAAAAACTCAAAGTTTTACAACTTACATACAATATACATACATAACTACTATGGTAAAATATCAATCATGCTCCCTTTTTCTTTTGTATATTGTGGAGAAAAATAAAACTGTATAAAAAAAAAACAACAACAATACAAAGAAAATAATAAAATATTTCAAGGTTGGGGTTCCCAGACAACACCCTATAATTTTCCGTATTATGAACTTTTCCACATTTTGTTTTCTTGTTTTGTGTTGTTTTTTTTTTTTTTTGGTTTTTCTTTTGCATTGGGGTGTTTTTAATGTTATAATTTTAGTAAAATATATATATATATATACATATATATAATATATACATATTTAATACATAAATCAAATATGTACTTTATTGCACTTATACTAATGCATTTTGAAAATTTTTTTCATATATGAAATTTTTGATATTATTATTATTGTTTTTTGGTTTCATTTATTTTTTTTTTATATAAAAGTATGTAAAATTTGTTATGTACTTGATTCCATGTACATAAATATATATATATACATGAGTGAAAGTTTGCGAAGAATAACTGCAACTGCTAAACATGGAGGCCTTAAGATCATTCTGATATCGTCGAGGAGTGAAATGAGTTAAAATTTTTTAAATAACCTATTAGAAGCTTCTACAAACACGATAGACATCTAGATGGATAAATATTTATTGTTGCCTTGTAGCTCTGAGGTATTGTTAATGTAGTTAACCTTCACAACTCTTGAGGTGCAAAATATTGGATTTTATAAAACTTTTGTAACTCCTTTACAATAAAAACTTGCCACTAAACATTTACAAAATTTTCTAGGTAATTATGGAACCAAAAGATCCCATTTAAGTGCCATAAGATTAGTAAACTTTAAGTTAAGGAAAGTCTGCCAGAACTTTTATCTTTGGCACAATGAGCGTAACGATGACGCAGTCTTTGAAGTTTTAAAATGTCAAAAAAAAAAGTCGCTATCAATATTTAAAATTAAAACTTAAACAACTTTTGCGTCGTTGAAAACTTAAATGGGTATTCCATATGAACTCTTGAAGTAGTATTTACTTTTTTGGCTCATTGTGCTTAAAAGGTTAGGTTTACTATATAAAAATATTGGTGGTTTAACTTTTATAACTTCCTAGAAACCCTAAGCTATTGGTAATGACTAAGCTTCATAACTTTTAATTTTTGAAGATATAATTTCTTCAAAATATTTTAAAGATTTTCTAGCCATAAATAATATGGATCTAGAAAATCTCCACATTCCCACCCAGCAGAAAACAAGGAAAGTCTTCATGCAATTTTAATTCAAGTCCACGCCATTGCATGTATTCAGGATTCAATTAGAAAAACCTAGTGTACATTTTCAAGAACGAAAGTAACCTAAAATTATTACAATATGCACTTCATTTATTTCAGTTTTCCATATATTTTCACTATATTTCAATGTTATGGAGTCAGTTGGTGGATGCTTTATTCAAAATTTCAAAAATAAAAGTTTTAAGTGTTTCATTCAAAAAAATATATACTATACCTATAGACTATAACGAATAAATTTGCAAAAGAGGCTACATGGAGGCTTTTAAATATCATTCCATTTTTATTATTCTTTTTAGTTTGATTAAATACTTCCAAATGTGCTTTTAGGCTCACTGTCATATAATGTTAGAATCGAATACAACTCAAACCTCCATGTTTGTATTTTTTTTTTTTTGTAATATAAAACTCTTGAGGCTCCTTTTATGCGGTTAAATTTCGAAGGATTTGAATTGAGTTTAAAAAAAATTAAAAAAAAAAAAATTCTTATTTTTTTAATCCTAACAGAGTCAGAGCACATCATAGAGAGCTAAAAAAAAAAAGGATGATGGTAAATAAGAAATGGATAAAAGGATAAATCCTTAAAATTGGATTTTCATATTGGTTTATGTTGGTTTTTTCACAATTTTGCATCTGTGTATTGCATTTTCATATATATATATATGTATATATATATATAAAAATCTCTTGAAACCGTTTCGTTTTTTTTTTAAATAATCTTATCCTTATATACACAATGACTTCCTTTTTTTTATGTATATATATGATTTTGTTATATAAAATTGAAAATTTTGCTTTAAGTATATAAGTATGAGTATATAAAGTATTTTATTTTTATTCTTTAGATTTCAATTGTATATATATATATGTATTTATGTATATGTATATGTATGAATGTGTTAATGAATTTTGTTTAATATTGAAAAAAAAAAAGTTTTAAGACTGGGTCTGGGACATGTACTTATGTCTTATATTTGTTTTTCCTTTATTTTTCAATACGGTGAAGTTTATGGTGAATGGAAAAATTGGATGGAATGGCTGTTATATGCCAAGAATAAAAGAAAAAATTAAACCTATTTGGGCATAAAAAAAAAATGGGGGAAAATTTTCCTTTTTTTTTATTTAATATGTCAATAGCAAAAAACAGTGTTTTTTTTTTGGAAATGTAAATATATATATTCTATTTTAAAAACTATGTATGGTTCCTCCATGGTTTTTGTAAAATTCTTTTTTGGCACTTAAGCCATAACCTTTATTTATAATAATTTATAATATTGTATATATGTATAACTATAAATACATAACTATTAAAAACTATTAATGAGTTTTCTGTAAGTTCTATGCAGGCTACAACAAGGCGAAGCTATTTACGAATATATTTATAATAGTCTGGAATTGTAAAAACATTTATAAGATAAGTATTAAAAGTTTATTCCATAATGTTCTAGCATTTAGTAAAAAAAGAAAATTATAAATTATATATACATATATATACAAGTAGTAAGGTATATATTAAAGTATATAAAAAAATTGTATTGTACAATTGTAAATTTTACAATGGGGATTAAATTGAAAGTTATTATTTTAATAAGATTAAGGTATGGGAAATTTTGTATTTTGTATAAAATTTGGTTTAATATTACATGTTTTAAATAGATTTGTATATTTTATCTATTAAGGAATAGTAATTTAAATAAGTTTTTTTTTATTTGTAATTTGTACTTATATAATATATGACAGTCTATTAACATGCTTTAATACTTTGATCTAGTTTAATTTTTAAAGAAGAATTAGTCTAAAGGAATTAGTATGAAAGTTAACATTGAAATTTAATATTTTTAATTTAATATTTTTAAACTAACTATCTATATCAATATAAATTACTATTAGTAATTGAAATATTTAATTTAGAAGTAAAGGTACTTTTAATTTATAGTATAAATATTTGATGTTGGACGTTAATTCTGTGAGAACATAAGATATAATTGCACAATTAGTTTTTTAGATAAAACTTAATATTGAAATTTTGATTTAAATTCTATTTTCGTGAAAGGTCCAAAAATTACTTCAACATTTTATATATTTATTTAATTTTACTTCTATACAGATCATTTATACATTATAAGATAAGAGATTTATACTAAATCAATGAATTTTTTAAAATTCCTGAAAATAAAAGAAGTGATAGATCGGGACATGAATTTAAAGGGAACGTGTCAAAATCCCAAAGTAACAAAATTAGTCATTTTTAACCGAATAGTTTAAATTGGTAATTCCAACTAGCCCTGAATTCACCAATTACTAAAATAAAAAAAAAATTAATATTTTATAATAAAAAAAAAACATATTATATAATTTTTCATATTATTCCATAGCGTAAACTAAGAGGAATTTTAGGGTTTGGTACAAAATTAGGTTTATACATTTTTTCTAGAATACGTGAGATTCTGAATTAGGAGGGATTTTATGGTTGGATTCAAAATCATAGTTTCAATAATTTGTTTAGCCTGGGTTTGGTTACCACTATTTTTAAATTTGTATTTATTGAAATATGCATGTAAATATTATTAGAATGAATTTTATAGTTGGTTACAAAATGAGGATTAGACTATTTTTGAAGAATATATTTACAAGATGCAATAGTTTTGGGAATTTGTAATTTGGGATTTTGTGTTTTTGGGATTTTGTAATTTCGCATTTATTGGTAGTATATACCTATTACCTAGGTAAACGTAATACAGTGTGACCATAATTTAATTTAATTATAGAAAATATATTAGGAAAGGAGTGTTTCATGGTTCTAATACTATACTAGATTCATTAGCAGCTATTGTAGTGTTGCAGTTCCCTAAACAACTAGTTTTAAATTTTTTTTTTTTTTGTTATAATACTTAAATGCTGTGAATTATTTGAATAAGTCAAAAATTTTTTATAAATTAATAATTTTACATAATACCTATAATGTTTAACATTTTTAACTAAACGATTTGAATTTTAAAAACTAGAAATTAGAAGTTGTTTCTTTCTTTATTTTGAGAGTCAGATTGAACATCTAACCAAGAATTCATCTAAAAATTCCTGGATATAAATTTTTTTAATTGTGTGAGTAACTGTAATCTGTATGTATATTATTTATTACACTCGTATATGCGGTATACAATATATATTTAAAAATATTTAAAATCCTGCACACACTACTTTTACATACAATATTTATTATATTTATATATAAAATATATATATATATATAATATATATATATATATATAATATAACAATTATTTAAATATTATTTAAATTATCTTCAATTACATTATGGATGAATTTCATTTTTAAAAAAAAATTATATTGACATAATGTAAATAATAACCTGCAGTTAAATCAAATGTTTATTTTTATAAAATTTTTTCTAAAAATGTAAAAATATTTTTTTTTAAAAATAATTTTTATATATTTTCATCATTTAATAATAATTTATTCAATAGCATAAAATTGGATCGAATACATTTTTTTTTATTATTTTTATATTTTTAATTGTTTTGCATCTCTACGTGAATATGTCTGTCTAGAAAATTTTTATATTCTTTCCTATTTTTTTTTTTTAAATTTGTATTTAAAAGTATCTTATGTACTTATATTTTATATATGTATATATATAAAAGTATCCTGTCAGGGTCAATGCTTTCCTTTTTTATCATTTCATATCTATCTATATATAGAAAAATATTTTCTAGTATATACATGTATTAATTTTCTAGTATTTTATCCATCACCCACTCCCTTTATATTTACATCTTATATATATGAAATATATATATATATATATTTATACCTATACATATTTAACTTAATTTATATAATATAAATATTTTATAAATTCCTGCAATTTTCAGTTCAATTTTAAATCTCAAATTATATCTCTGTTATCAAATATAATTTTTGGATGTTTATGTTGCTGTTGTTTTTTTTTCGAATCTGTGTAATTTAATCTCTGTGTACGTATATAATTCACCTGTATATATATATATATATATATATATATATATGTAATAATAAAAAAAATAGTTTTACCCAAAAATATAATTTTTTTATTTATTGTCAATTGTAAATTGCTCTTCAATAAAAATATAAAATTTTATTATTTTGCTTTTATATTGCACACCCACCTATACACACATAAAATAAACTATTAACATAAATACATTATTATGTAAAAAATTTATATATTTATTAAACGTATGCTATAGTAAGTAAATTTATATATTGTATTTATTTAATATATTAAAAATACTCGAATATTCCAGAATAAATACAAAAAAAAAGGAAAAAAAAAAAATAGTGTAATGTAACGCACATGCAATTTTCATTTTCAAAGGCGCCCTAGCGGCACATAGACACACTTACAAAATAAAAAAAAAATAGAAAATTTCAAAATAAAATCAGAAAATTTATATTCTATATTAAAAAAAAAAAAATTCATTTGTTTTCCCATTCGTTCCTGTTGTCTAATACAGAATATATATATATATATATATATATATATATATATATATATATAATAACTACTGTAATGTATTTAAAACAAAAAAAAAGGATATTAAAGGGATATAACAGCTTATATCCCATTTAACATGAATGTATGTATAAAAGTGACAGTAATAACAGTTAACAACAATACCTATACCGTAAATGCAAGAATTAATAACAACAACAACAACAACAACAACAACAACAACAACAACAACAACTACTGTAATTCTATATGTAAGTAATGTTATTATTACTATAAAAATATTTTGTGTGTTGCAAAAAAAACAAAAAGTAAAAAAAAAAACAAAACAAAAAAAAAGGATATAAAATACATTGAAAATTATGTATTATTTTATTTTATCTTATATTCTTTCTACCCTTCTCTTTCTTTCTTTGTTTTAATATTATGTTTTTTTTTTCATTTACTGTAAATCTTGTTCATGCGATTGTATTTTCCCATTTTGGTGTTCGGAAAATTTGGGGGAGGCAAAAAAGTACATTGACCCGAATTTTTTCGCCGTTTTGAGACAGATTTTAATCGATAAAAATATTTTTCAAACAATTGTTGTTGTTTTTAATATTTGTTTTTGTAATTGTAATACAGTAAATTGTATGCGCTTTTTTTCATTTAAAAATTTATACTTGTTTGTTGTATTGTGTAATATTGTTGTTGTTGTTGTTATTGTTTTTCTATTCACTTTGTACTATTTTTTTTTTAACTTATTCTGAACTTGTTTTATTTTTTAAGAACCATTTATGGTAGAATTTTCCAATTTCTTATCATATTGTTTTTTTTTTTTTTTAGTATTTCAGAATTGGATTTGGTTTTTCGTATACAAAAACTACCCTTATCCCAATACAAAGTAAGGGTGGATAATAAGAAAAAAACCAAAATTGTATTTTATAAAAATAAGGGACCAACTTCTGGGCTAAAGTTAAATAAAGGAAGAAATTAAAAAAAAATATAAGTGAGACCAATGCATAAATATGGTGTAGTGTTATAAAGAAAAATGAAAAATAACCTTAATATATTATAGGATAAAGTTTTTTTTTTTGAGAAGGAGGGGGAAAAATGAAAATTAGAATTAGCAGTTGTGCATACAAGAAAAACGTAATATGTAAATATAAATATTTAATGTAAAAAAAATCAATTTTTTTTTTTTATATATGTAAATATTTTAAAAGTAGAAGATTAACAATAAAAAAGGCAAGTGCATTTTATAGGTTTATTGAAGATAAATAGCTACTTAGATTTTATTGGAATATTTTGTTTCATTTTGTGTGGTATAATGTTTATCTATTTTAATGTGATATTAAAATATTAAATTGTATACACTTTGAAACTTATATTTAAAATATTTTTAATTTTTATAAAAGTCTAAACATATTGTATTAGATAGGTGGTTTTTTGGATATTTTAATCTTAAAGATCAAATTTTAAAAAAATGTGCCAGAGGATTCGGAAATTTAATCTGGCTGACGTATTAATAATATTGACTTATATTTGTAACTTATTATTGAGATTAGTTGTAGAAGCTTAGAAAAGAACGAGGAGTTCATCACTGTACCGTTGAAAATAAAAGTTATGCTTGGCAAAAACCTAAGAATTTACTGCCTCAACCTTCTGTCGGATTAAAAAATTGCTTTTTGAAAGAAAAAATATACAATTACATTAGATCTGAAAATTAAAATTTTTGTGCATGTTTTGAAGTTCAAAAACAAGACTAAACTGCTAACTGTTCAACTAATGAGCCTGCCTATGTCATAAGTGCATATTGGAATAAGAAGGACAGCGGGGACAAAATCATCTTAATGAATTCCACATACAATTTAAACATGAGGTAGAATTAGGCTTTATAATATAAAGAAATGTCTTAGATTTTTAATGGATACAATTCTATCATATCAAATATATAATACACAAAAGTTGGCGGGACCTTGCCAACATGTAAAATAAATACTTCACATCTCGAATTAATATAAATACTTCACACACTAAATAATGTTGGCAATATTCACACTTTTAAACTCATTTTATTTATGAAATGAATCATGATTAAAGAATAGAAAAATATAATAGGCTCAAACAAAATCGAAATTAGAAAATAATGGGAAAGAAATTACGTTAATGTTAAAAAAAATTAAACTATTTTTGTAATACCGTAAGTTCAATTGCGAAATATTAATTTGTCTTTTTTTAACACAAAATTTTAGAAATAGAAGAATATAGAACAAAGGAGAATAGAAATCATTATTGAAAATCAAAAATTGCTTAAATTTTTTAGAATTGCTGTGGTATCAGCAATGTTCAGTGCTGTGGTATTTTTTGTTGTTTATTGGAAATATAACGAAAAGATGAGTCATAAGCTGAAAATAAGTTTGTAAGTAAACCTTACCAAATCGTTAAAAAATTAAAATAACTAAATAACAATTAATATCAGGATATCAGGATAACAATGACATTTGGTAATCGACAATATAATACTCTATAAATTAGATTGAAATATTAGGGATTTGATATACATAGTTTGATATTTTTAGTAGTAGTAATTGTATTAGTAGTAGTGTAGTAGTACTAATTAGAAGTAATTATTTCTTCTATTTCATTTAAAATTCGATATACATACATATTTATATTTTTGATATATGTATACATGACGAATGGTAAGGCTGAGTCGAGTTCGAAAACCAGATAAAAATTTAAATAATTCTACAAAATTGACATGCGTCTAATAAAACTTTACTATATATAGTTATAAGTGATTTATCTTTTGTTCAATTATATTAATTGCAGTTAAAAAGTTTTATATTTGTTTTTTCTTAGATTGATTGTACAATGTATTATTTCAGTTGATTTATTTTCAATTTGTTATGGTTTCGAATTAAAGGGAAATTTTTATATTTGAAAAATCTTAATCTCAATGAAAAATTTAAACATGAGAAGCAAAAATGTATATTATTTTATATTGTGTAACATTAAAAGGTATAAAAGATACTCACAATTGAATGTAGTATAATTTTTTAAAGCTTCTTACATATAGAAAGAATTTTAGGATGAAAATGGGATATACGAAGTTCAGCTCTTATCTTTCTATCACATTTTACAACTTTATTTGTGTATAGGTTCCTTTTCGAGAACCCATATTCAATTTTATATCGTTTATAAAATTATAAATAATGGTCTGCCTATTTGGAATTTGGACTTCTTGTTTATAAAATACACATTATTTAAAATTATTAATACATAAAATTATAACATAAAATTATTATAAAATACACTATACTTGTTTAAATCCGAGACTTTTCGATTGAAAAGCTGCGACCTTAACCACTGAAATATCAGTCAGATGATCATAATATATAATCTGTAAAATCAACAAAATGGAGTACATATTTCTAGGCCTATTATCAACCGATTTTCATAAATATTTTTTTTAAATCATAAATATTAAATACGAATGCACGCAATTTTAAATATTAATCCGAAAATCCATGTCATCCATTTTAATCGATGTAAAAATATATACACACCGATTATTTATCCTCCTTCTTCGAATTTCGAGATACAGGCAGATTATAATTATTTAAATTTTACTATTTTTATTCAATATTTTCCTATATAATGAGACCAATTAAAAATTATTTTAATTATATTCACAAAATATTTATCTATCTAATTATTTATTATAATAAATTCGTTTTTCTAATTATATAATATTTTTTAAAATAAAACTAAATTATTTTTTTGAATTCAATTTAATTATTTTAATTATATTTTATATAATATCAAGTTCTATATTATATAAAAATCAAGTTCAAAGACGCCTATTTTTGTATTACAGCATCAGAATTTTACTTTTACCTGTTCAAATGGAATGTATAATTTCAAAGTACTTATCTATACATACACATATATATATATATATATATATATATTATAATATAAAATTGAAAATCTGCACTATTATATTACATATCTATATATTTACTTATTATTATAAGTATATACAATATATATATTTATACTTAACCAGATTATAAAAAATAAAATGTGAAAAACTATTTACTAATCTAATATTCTTTTGCACACTAACACATATGCAGTTAAAAATGTTTTTTTTTTATTTTTGTGAATAAATATGTAATAGAGAGCAAAAAGGTATATATATATATATGTATATATAGATGTATGAACTTAATATAACTTTTACTTGTACCTAATATAATATCATGCATATCAATATATATGTACATACTTATATATATATATATATTTTATGCATTCATACAAATTTATATGCAATAAAATTTAAAATCATTGACCTCGTAAGATAGATTTTTCTCATTTTCCTTTTATTTGATTCTATTTTGATTTTCTTTTGTTGTTTTTGTTATTTTAATTTTTTGTTGTTCTTGTTTTTTTTTTTAGCTTTTTGAAAGGATTCTAGTTTGTTTTTTTTTTTTGTGGTGTAGTCGAAACTCAGATTGAAGTTCATGAACGTTGAAGAATTTTTAAATAAATAAATAAATAATAACATGAAAAAATGAAAAAGTCAAAATCATCATTATCAATCATTATTATAGTCATCATTATTATTATTATTATTATCAACTTATTATATTGTATGCCTCTTCTTTGACTCCAAATAAAAATTTTTCTTGAACATTTTCTCGAAAATTTTTTAAAATTTGTCAGCGCATACTAAATATCGTCTATATGCATTTTAGAAAATAGATAACGTGTGTGTGTGTGTGTGCGTTTAATATAGAGTTTGATTTAATTTTTGAAATGTCATCATTTTATATTATGATGAGATCATTAACATTATGTCCACAATATCGTATATCTGTTCTGCATTTATATGTATATCGTAATTATATATCGTAAATATTATTAATTCTTATTTTTTATATACATACTCATAATTAAATTGTGTTGGCAATTTTTCAAAAAAAATTTTTTTTTACCAAATAATGATGAAATTTTATACAGATGAATGTAATTTACACTTAATATAATATGCACTATATGTTATAATATATTTAATGCATATAAATATATATAGTAATATTATTAATATATTATATTATATACAAAAAAAAAATAAAATAAAGTAAGGCTGCAGCATCATTAAAAATTGAATATAAAACACAAAGAAGAAAAATTTAATTTGAAAGAATCTTATTAGGATTTCAAATATATATTTATTAGTTAGGTTTATTAACCTATAATGTGTGTGTGCGTGTATTTTTTTTTTTTTTTAATAGATGCTATATTTTAAATCTGGGCATGTTTTAGATAGTATTTAAAAATTGAAATATATATATATATATATATATATATATATATAGAAATAGAAATAAAAAGAAAAACAATTTATACATTCTAGAGTTGTGCAATATTCTAGATTCGGTCAATGTACGGTATGTGATTTGTAAAATATGTTATTCACATATAAATGAACTTTGCAATAATTTTATTTAAAAGTTATATTGAGTTCAAAGTGTTATAATAAAAAAAAATTGTTTCTATTTTTTTTTTGAAACATTTGTTATGCAGTCTAGTTTTGATATTGTAAGCTGGTTTTAAATTTTAGAAACATAAAAATATTGCTTCAGAATACGAGTAGTATAGTATAGGTAAATCAAGGTTATCAAAATTTGTTTTACTTTTTCATCTTAAAGATTAAAAAGATTTTCGAGGTGAAGTTAATTAAATTTTGCATTGAATTATATAATATTTTCTTGAAAAATATAAGATAGCTCCTTTTAGTCTGTAATCCTGTGGCTTTGATCAGATATTAAGTAGGTGGTGTAAGTTAATATATTTTTTGGTTTTTTTTAGAAACGTAAGTATTATTTTATTTTTCAGATTTATATACTGGAATATTAATTTTAAAGAGATTTTTTGTGAAATAGATTGTTATGTTTAAATAGATGATCTTTATAAAGGATATAAAGAAAAAGTACTCTAGTTTAAGTAATTTAAAGGTGTAATTTCTTAATGTAAAATTCTTGTATTTTTATAAAAAATAAGCTGTAAAACAATTTGAACATTATTTTAAAGGCTAGAATTTTATTTGATCTTCTTATTCTGTAAACCCATGTATAACTGAAAAACAAAATTTGATTACATTGTAGTCAAAAGTCTTTTTATCTTATAATCGAAGCGATAAATTTTCAAAAACTTTTGAATTAGTTAATAAAAAATTAAAACCGAGTATTGCAAACATAAACTTTATCAAATCACATATTCGGTTGGCACATTCTTGTAGATACAATTCTATTTTTGTTTATATTGTAATAATTTTTGTATTTGAGTTATATGGTATTCTATATCTGTGAGTTATATTATTCAATGAAATTATTTGTTTATATTTTTCGTATGCTTATATTAATGTATTTATTGATTAAGCCATTAATTTGAGCCCAATATAGGATATTAGCTGAGTTGAGTTGAAAATCTGATCAAATTTTTTTCGGGATTAGATCCCGGGCCTCTTGTATTAAAGGTGTGTACTCTAACCACTGTGCCATTCAGTAGTAAGAAAGTATTAATATTTATTGGGAAAAAATAATTGCAGCAGGAAATTGCTATAACTTGCAACTCTTTGAACTTCAATTTTATTAACTATATAACTAATAATTAATTATAGTATTAACTATGTCACTTTTCTAAAACGTCAAAAAAAAACTACAGTTAAAGTTCAAATTCATAAAACCTTTTTGACGGGTCAATCAGAAATTCAAAAACCGTATGTTTAATTGTCAAAATTTTTGAAAAATCAATGCAAATTCTGCAATTTTTTTATTAGTACTACAAAAGTCATCGTCAGTTATTTATTGCTAAACAAATAAATGCAAAATGCAAAAGGCATCAACAGATGAACGTCATATTTTTGACGTTTCAGAAAAGAGTCTATAGTTAACTTTAAGCAATTAGATATACAGTTACATATTAATTATGGGTTAATTTTATTCCTTTTGAAAATAGATATTAGCGACCTAAACCTTGTTACGTCTTTATACTTGTGTTTACATTAGTTGTTATACGTTAAAGACGAGATTTATTGATCAGGGGCGACTTTAACTTTATCATCTATAAGTAAAAAAAATTTCATGAGTAGCAAATTTATTCCTTATTCTTTGTTAGAAATTTTTTAAAATTGAATTAGCGCTTTAGAAGTACAATTTACAAATGGTTTATATATTTTTACTGAAAATTTTTACAACACCCATTACTTTCATGTTTTCTTCATTAACTCTCAGATTTTCGAATTATTTTGTTCAAAATTTTTATATTTTCTATATTATTTTCTGTATTTAATTTAAAATTTCTAAAGAATAATTCTATTAAACATATATAATATTATTTTACATTACTTTCTATATATACTAACGCTATTAGTAAGCGCTCATAGGCTTAAAAAAAAAAATTGCATTCAACTTTTTATCTATTTTTAAAGTTTTGTTGTTTTCGTTGCTTTTTTTTTTAGTTCTGCTTCATATTAAATTGGTGTTTCTGCTGCTGTAAATGGGATTTTGTTGTTGTTGGTGTTGCTATTGCTACCCACCATTGTTACATTTATTGTTGTTCTATTCTTTTCTGTTTTTTTTTTTACAAATCAGAAAAATTGGAAAAGAACTAGAAAAATTGAAATTCTACCATATAAGAAATAGAAAATAAAAGAAAATATAATCAAGAATCTTTTTTTTTTCTTTTTGTTCTTTTACGGTCGTGTAACCAAAGGGGGCAATGTGCTATTAGAAAAAGTCAAGGTTAGAAGAATTTATGGAAAAAAGCAGAACAACAATAATCACAATGCACAACTTAGATATATATATATATATATATATATATATATTAATTAAATTATATACCTATATATATATATATAAAAGTGCAATTTGAAATATTTTTATTTAACCGCTTCTTTACATGAAATTTAATAATATACTTTTCATTTGTTGTTTTTGTATCTAACAGATACTTAAGATAGAAAAAAAATTAGAAAAACCAAATTCTATTCAAAAGTATACTTAGATTATAGAAAAAAACACAAGTAGGTAAATGCATTTATTATATAAATGCTGTATTATCTTGCAATTGCAACCAAGGGATATGTTTTTTTACAACTAGTTCAAACTATCATGTTTGTCAGATCAATCACAACTAACAATCTATAGATGATAAATGAAGGAAAATTGCTTGAGAACTGTATGGGAAGGGGATGATAAGAGGTGCTTTAAACTTGTATGAATGTATGTGTGTTAAAATAATAATTATTGTTCAAAAAGTAGATTTTTTAATTCTAAAATTCTAGATTCTAGAAAAAAAGATTATTCTATCCATAGATGTACATATATACACAGATTCTTCTATATATACACGTACATATATATATATATTCATTTCCGTGCCCGTTTTTACTTTTCAGGAAAATAATTTTTCTAAAAAAAAAAAAAAAACAGCAAACAATTTAAAAATATTTGTTAGAAAATTGAAAGGTAACTACGATATAATAATAGTGGTAATAGATAATAGTTAAATTTTGTACATATATATGTATACATGTGAGTTAGAAACTAGAATCTTAGTAAAATAAAAGAAAAACTAGTTAAAATTGAATAGTGAGTTTTTACTTAAGAAAAAGTAAAGAATAGTGAATTTGAAAAAGATTAAGAGAAGGAAAACGTATAATATTAACTTGTTTTTTTGTTCTGGCTTTTAATTTTTTTTAAGCGTTAGTGTATAACGAACTACACTTTCAAGTTTTTAATTTCTAGTTTCTACTTTATATTTTTTTTTCTATTCTAAAATTGCAGAAATCGAAATGGCATGTATAAGAATTTAATTATATATATAAATTATTTTTTCATTGTTATTTAACACTTTTTATAATTGTTTTTTTTTTAAAACTTTTCTTTTTGTATGCATTAGAATTTAGAAAACAAGTTATAAACTTGATTTTATATAGATTTAAAATGAAATAATGTCAATGGTATCTGTAATAATTTAGACTTTTTAGAATTAGAGTTCCTTACAATTTGTTAACTAGTTGTTATACTCTGTAGAGGATTAGAAGAACACAATCTTCTGGAATTTATTTTTTTTTTTAAATATTAACAAAGTGTACAAAGTTTTACATAAACGTATATAATTTTCTAATTTGTATATGTACATACAACAGGCAACATACAACAGACAACTTAATTCTATTATTTTCCTGAGAATTCTAAAATTTTCTATTAAAATTCAAATATATGTAATTTGAAGATTTTAAATTGAATTGAAAATTTAGTTTTATTTTATGGGAAGTTCTTGATTAGAAATCAAGTTTAGCTCTAGTCTATACATGCATTCATGCGTTATAGTTAAGGGTAGAATACAAATATTGAAAAATACTTTCTATTTATTATAATTAAATACTATTACTACAATATTAACCCCATAATATAAACAAATTAACTAATATTATAATTATAAACAAATAGATAAAAAATTGTATTTAAAGAATATTAAATATTGTATGATCTGAAAGGGAAGCGATCTCCAACCCCCTCGATTAATAAACCAAATTATCACAGTTTTATAAATATTTTTTTATTATACCCGTATGACTATATAGTCAAAGGGTATAATAAATTTTCCATTACGTTTGTGACGCAGAGAAGGAGGGGGGGTAGATATAGACTCAAGTGTATGGATCGGATCAGAATCGAAAAATAAATCGATTTAGCTATGTATGTCCGTCCGTCCGTCCGTCCGTCTGTCCGTCCGTCCGTCTGTCCGTCCGTCCGTCTGTCCGTCCGTCCGTCTGTCCGTCCGTCCGTCCGTCCGCACGATAACTCAAAAACTAAAAGAGCTAGGATCTTGAAATTTTCGCAAATTCGTTTTTTTGCAATAGCCGTCATCGCTATTTAAATCCAGCCATTTTGGTCCATGGGTTCGGGTGGCTGCCATACAACTCCTTTTTTTATATGAGTATTACTCTGTACCTATTACAGCTGCGTGTCTGAAATTTTGCCAAAAGTAGTTTAGTTTTATGGCCAAAAAGTCTACAAAATTTGGTTGGTCTACTGCAGAGGGTTCGAGTAGCTTGCATACAACTTCTTCTTTTATCTGAGTATTCCACTACACTTAATAAACCTGTATGTTTGAAATTTTGACAAAAGTAATTAACCGGATGACGGTCATACGGGTATCCCAGAGTTGACACAGTCTACTCTACTACACTCTTCCTCGTTTTTTTTTAATTTTAACTTTAAAATTTACTTTTACATTAAGCTTAAAAGAGTTTAATGAAAACAGCTTATAATATAATTTGATTAACATTTAAACTAAATATGTAATTTTTATGTTAATATTAATATTTAATCCTAGACTTTTATCATTATTTATAAGTTTTACCATATTATTATATAGTTTGGGTAAAAATTAGGAGTACTAAAAAAACCGAACCGTCTCAAAAATTTTAATATTAAACTTAAACTAACTTAACCTAATTTAAAATACTTAGCCTAGTTAAAACAATTTGTATAAACTACTCAGTGCAAATTGAAGGTGTTTTCCAACCACCAATGGTCTCTTATTAATAATTTATCAATGTCCGGAATAGACATACTGTATTTCAAATTTTCTCCGTTTATATTGCCTTGATTATATTCTATGACCTTACATGTAGCTCGTCTGTTATAATGATAAAACAGGGGGACATGATTATGGTCTTGAATATATTTATTTTTGTTTAAAAAGATGAAATGCTCAGGGGCTTTATACTGTGACCAAAGTCTTTTTAATTTACTTCTCATTGTGGTAAAATATGTGTGATATCAAATCATTTTCTGGAATGTTTTGTGCTTTATCATAATAATTTCTACAGTTTCATACTAAAAGTTTTGAAGTTATATTAACTTATATTATAATAATAAAAAATATGTATTTTACAAATATATTAATTCTAAAGTATTTTACACTATTAGGTCGGGACTAAGTAACTTAAAGAAGTTCTAACAAAAACTCAATTCTTTTCAACATTTCTTGATTTCCAGAAACAAAAACTATGTCAAAATTTATTTTCAAATACCATTTAAAATAAAATTTTTCAACCAATTCATTCATTTTCAATTCAACCAATCTACTACATACAATGTAGAATATTTAAGCAGCTACAAATTTTTGTATATATAGCCTCCTAAGCTACGCCCATTATAGCCCATCAAATCAAAAGTGCAACCATAAATACAAATGCACGCAATGAAAGTAAGTAACCACAAAAGTTTTAATTGACGAAAAATTTGCATTAGTTCTAACTTTAAATTTAGTAGTTACATTTTTTGACCTTTTAAAATATCGATGGCTACGCTCTTTGTGCTCAACATGTAAAATACGCATTTCATACATATTATGTGCGTTGACCAACAATATTAAATGCAGAACTTTTAGTAGATATATGTGCTTATAAACGCGTTGAACGCTTGATTTTGTAATACTATACAGTATATTATCTACAATTTTGAAAAGTGGGGTATCCAACTCAATTTTGTAATTAACCTTAATAAGATAAAAAAAATTAATATGTTTTGAACAAATAACATATAATATATATAGTTTAGAAATATATTTTAATAAAAATTTTTAAATTGGAAACACATTTTGTCATATAAACAGAATTATTAATTTTTTTATCAATATAGTTGATGTCAATTTAATTAAATTGACTATTTTTATTTGACATTTGTATTTTGATTAAAATTCCAAAATAGTGTTACCGCTATGAAATAGATGTATAATCTTAAGAGTTATTTATTAGATAATTAAATCGTCGTATATATTCATTAAATTAATTAAATTGCGAATTTTTACAGTATTCTTACTCCTAAATTTTTATTAACTGCAAAAATAAATTCGTAACTTTAATTATCATTGTCTTAATACTAATAATATTATTTTGCATTATTACTTGCAAGTATATTTATACTAATTAATAATAAACATTTTAATTATGCATATTTAAGATTATATTTTACTATAGTTTATATAATAAATATACAAGTATATGTAGTATGTCTCGCATTATTTTAAATCACATTCCACCCCAATATGATTTTACTTATATAATAGACATATGTTTATACATCTGGGATTCCATATTGTAACAAACAATAACAAAGAACAATTTCTTAGTAATATGGTTGATTTGTTGCTAATATATTAAAATTAAAATAGTACAATAAATTAATATAATAACTATGTATATATACATTTTCTTTAATTTCACTTTAGAATTGCAAAATAAAATATAGAAAAATACAAACAAAAAAAAAAACAAAAGTAACATAAAGAAACCCTTTAACAATTGTAACAATAGAGTTGTGTACTTGTATTCAAAACCTTAACCATGATTATTTTGTTAATTCGCTTTGATATTGAGTTATTACAGTTTCTAAAGAGTTGTAATTGTTTTTATTTTTATTTTCAATTTCTTTTCTACTCTGTAAGGAACTTTTTTTTTTATATAACAACAAATTGTTTCTTTATTTCTACTTTTTTTTTTTTAAAACAGAAACATCGTTTGACATTAACCTCGAAAACTCCTCAACCCATTTTTTTTTTCTTTTTCATTTAGTTAGTACATTCATACTAACATACAAACTTATATAATATGTACATACCTTGTAATAAATAGTCTTATATTTTTTTAATATGCTTTCAGTTTTTCACTTAGTCGTTTTCAATTCTTTAACTATTTTCTCTTGGAAATTAATGCAGAGTTAGAGTGAGAGAGAAAGGAAATTAAAAAAAAAAAAAACCAAACATCAAAATTCAAACGTCAGGTTTCGTAAATAAAACGCAACGAAGAGAACTTGAAAAAAATTATTGGTATATTATGAAAATTTTTAAAATCCAAACCATTCGCTGTTACCCAAAGAACTCCATTCTATTTTCCTAGATTTATATAATATGTGATTTACATTACTTATATACAGAAAAATATCTTTAGATGCGAAGGTGAAATGGTGGTAGTTATATGAAACAACGCCTAACATATATAAAGAATTTGACTGAACTATTAAGACAGAAATAAAATACAGAACTATGAACATGTTATGTATAATAAATATACTCTTTTCACATGAACTTGGCCTTTTTCAAATAAAATTTGTCTATTTTCAAATCAATTCGATGTTTTTTCAAATTAAATTGGCCTTTTTTCAAATCAATTTGATACTTTTTTTAAAAAGGGCCCCGTATCTTGGGACCCAAAAGTCGAAGTGAAATGGTTTTAAAAAACCTAGTTTAGTTCCTAATACTATAATAAAAATTAAAAAAGGGGAAAAAATTGGGATATGTTCCGAAAATTTTATCTAAATTTTTCTGGGGCTTCTATGTAGGGCGGGTTTAAATCGATTGTTTTTTAATTTTTCTTGCTGTATTAAACTTATACTATAAAATCAGTGAGTGTGTTTTTTTTCAAATATGTTGTTCCGACTACTGGATTCCAAGAAATGGGGCTGATTAAAAAATGTCCAATTTTATTTGAAAATTTAGGAGTATGTTTGAAAAAAAAACCAAATCCATTTACAAATAGAAAAATTTCATTTGTGGACGGGTCAAATGCATGTGAAAAGAGTATAGTATAATATATACCTAGTTATTAGCTATGGTGGTTTCATTTAAAAAAAAAAATTTTCAATTCAGATTTTTTATTTCTATTCTATTCTAAAATAGTATTTTCCCTTATCCCTGCATTTCTGTTTTTTTTTTGGATTCTAGAATCTCCCCTTATATACAATACAACATAAAAAACCATTTTATTAAGGAAATATTGTTTTTATCTTCACTCCTCAAACCTCATTCATTCTATACTCGTATTCTATTTTAACATCTTGTGTGTTGTTATATGTTGCAAAAGAGATTTCATGAATTGCAAAAGAAATTAAAACATATATATAAAATATATATACATATATATATATATATATATATATATATATATACAAACAATTTCAAAATCGACTCACTAGGGTATCGCCCTTCATCATAATTTTCTTCTACTACTTCTGCTTCTTCATCTATACTAAATACAATTCATTATTTGTATAAAACCTATTTGTATATTATGTATAGCGTCTAATAGAAGTAGCAGCAGCGGCTGCCGTTTTTCCTATGATTTCATAGATAAAAAAAAACAAAACAAAAAAAATTTCCTCAATGTTTTAAACCAAATATTATATTTGCTAGAATACTTATCGCATGCAATTTATGTTGTTATGTTGCTGTATTTGTTTTTCTTATTTTTGTTTTCTTTGTTTTTATGTGTATCTTTTTTTTTTTATATAAATGAAAGATATGTGACTACATAAAGAATTTGTGAACTTGCCATTTGTACCTAAGGGATGTCATGAACTCAAAAGTCTGGAGAATTTTCTGCTGTTTTTTTTTCGTAAAACAAATAAAAATGAGGAGTAAACGAAAAAAAAAAAAAAATTTGAAAAATTCTTTTTAGTTGTTTTAGCATTTTACGAAAAAATTAAAAAAAAAAAAAAATTGAAGAGATTGTACTTATAATAATAATATTTGGTGGTTGCCATAATTGTCAATATTGTGGTTTATTATAAACTTTACATATTTGTTGCAATATTATTATATTTAAAAAGAACAATTTTTACGAATTTCCGCCCAAAAATTTTTTTTACCAATTGCCTACCGGTATAGGTTAAAAAATTCCAAGTTTGTTAATAAAGTGAACTCAATTGCAAAATAATATCACTCATGTAAAATTTTAAATACTTTCACCACAGCCCCAAATGCGCGGTCTGTTACAGCAAAATTAAATGTAGATAGTTTCCCTCTTTCCGTGCCCAAAACCTTAATATAAAAAATTTTCATGGTAATCGGCCGAGGAGTTTAGGAGTCTATAATCAACAAAGACACAAACAAAAACACATTCGCTTTTATTTATATAGATGCTCCATAACATTACTCCCAAACCAAATTCCTAAAGCTTCCTCCCTAATCTATCCATCATCCTCGAGTCCCGTAGTAAGGCTTAGTGTAAAAAGGACATTGGACAAAGACAAGGACACTATTTATAAAAATTTCAAAACAGTTCAATGGTTGGATTTTGAAGCTTTCTTCTATCTCTTGCTTTTATATGGTTAAAATATGTTATTGAATATTTTTAAATTTTTCGGAACTCCGATCAAATTGCTCAACCTTACCACTGCAAGCAAAAAACTCTAATTGCTTTTCCTATTAGAACCTCAAGATTCAAGAATTAAAAAAGTGTTATTAGAGCAATGAAATCTTACAGATCATTTAGTAATTGGGCGAGAGTTGATCTAAATATTTCCAAACTTAAATAATAATAATTGATGTACCTATAATAAATAAACCGTTAAAAATTGTAATAATAAATGTTGTTGTTTTATATGGGAGATAGCATTTCCAATTCTAATATCTAGGTCTTGCGACCAGTTGTGAATTCAATTGCCAATACTTACTATAAATTTATAAGTATTTTAATTTATTTTGTTTATATCATATATTTTTATAATTTACTTTATATACTTGGTTACTAAGGAGATTTTGTTAAATTTTATTTTTAAATAATTTTCGTTTTAATTAAATTTTATCACTTGTACGGGAACCGAATTCGCACTCCCTTGATTAATAAATCATACAAAACCAACTACAAAATCGAGGATCCTTATTATACAGTTTAGTTCTAAGATTTCTAGTTAGCAGAACTAGCAACTTTTCAGGACGGATTATATCGCCAGTTAAGATAGGAAGTACTTCTAAATTTGTACAGGCTAAAAGAACTATGTAATTAATTAATCTTAGCTTAGATCATTTAAAGTAATACCACACATACATTACAACGGCAATTGTCTAATTTTCTATCTTCTTCATTACATTTTCTGATTACGTTGCATTACATCATAAAAATTTAATATTCTTAATATATGCCTGTACAGAAACACTGTGGTTTACTTGATTTTTTTGTTGTTGTTGGCATCAATTATGCTTTTATTACTCTCTCATAGTATCTATACTTCATATTATCATCTCTTATGCAAATGTTAAAATAAATAAAAACAAAATTTGAGCTTAAGACTACTTGAAACATGAATATTCTTAAATGTTTGAACTTGGGTATTTCAAAAATGTATGTATACATGTGAAGGTTCAAATACATATAGGGCCAATTATTAAGTCTGGCTGGTTGTTAGAATTCTGTATGATATAAGATTGATATTGAAATTGAAATATTTTGTATAGTTTGTTTTGTGCTTTCATTGTTCCTTGTTCTTATTTTTAATTTTTTTTTTTTTTTTTTTTTTGACATAACAAAGAGGAAAAAGAAATTGTACCGAAGTTCAATGCAAAAAAAACCAAAAAACAAAAAAAAACACAAGAAAATACATACATATATTTATACAACATAAGAATAAGAATAACAGAATTGCATCTGCGCAGTCTGGTCTAAATTGTTTGAATAGCAATGGCAATGGCCTCAAATTATAATTAAAAAAAAAAAAAAAAACAAATCTGTGTAGGTCTTTATTATTATTTTATATGCATTTTTTGTTCAATATATATGTATATATATATTTAAGTATTATATATACATATATATATACATAAAATTTTATTTTATAAAATAAATTTATTTCTGAGGCATATCATATATGAAATATATTGAGAAAAAAAACGAGTGAAGACATGACAGTTGATAAATTTTTATTAAAATTGTATATTTTACATTTATTTGTAAAGTTTTGAATTTTATAAATTGAAAATTATGTCAAGAACATCTGAGCTCTGATTCATTTTAATCCCATACTAATAGAAGTTAATATGAATGATCAAATTGCTTACTATATCATTTTACAAACCCTAAATTTTATAATCTTTGAACTACTATATAATAACAGGCCTCGGTGGTGTAGTGGGTAACCATTTGATTTATTATTCGAAAAAGTGCGAGTACGGTTCCTGTAAAATGTAAATTTATCATAATATATTTTAATTATAAGGGGCTTAGATAAAAATTGAAAGTCTATTAATGTTATTTGGAGATTTGTATAATATTAATATAAGTATAGCTTTCTGCCAGATATTACTTGAGGTTCAATATGATAATAAACTTTAGGATATTCTTCTTTAGTATAGGCCTAGATTTTAAATTATTAGAAAGATTTTTTAAACTTTACGTGTTTTAGTAACTTATAATAGAAACTAAATAAAACATCTAAATAAACTCAATACTTTATATTATAGAAGTTTTATATCGAAAGTTTTATATTTCGGACACTCCCTTCAAGGCTTGAAAGTAACTTAAGGATATGGATGTAACTGTCCAATGATAAGAATAAATTTGCGATAGAATAATTGTGAAAAGTTTTATCTGATAGCAAATGAATTGTAATATGAATTGCTTTTCATGAACAATAACAGGCCTCGGTGACGTAGTGGTTAAGCATTTGATTTATTATTCGAAGAAATGCGAGTACAATTCTCTTCTGTAGAATATTTATATTTATAATACTTAAAACTTATTTAGAATTTTAAAACTTTTAAATTTAAATCCCTTCCTCTTATATGTACCAAATAATTTTAGTTTGAGTATTTTTTTCCTTAAAACTCTTATTTTGTTTAAATAAAATTCTAATTCACATTTCAAACCATTTTAAATAAACGTTTAATCCAGCCTAACTGTATACAATATTAAACTTTTTCAAAAAAACTAAAAAAAAAAAAAAAAGAGTTAAAATCTCATGAGATACAAATTTTCGCAATCTTTTGTGTTTTTTTCAATTTTTTACTCTCAATGATTAAAAACTCTTACCATAATCTGGAAAGTGGAAATTTAATAAAAAATAATTTTGTAAAATATTTTTGAGTTCCCAAGATAAATTAAATTATAAAACATAAATATTTTCAAAGAATTTTATTCAATTGGAAAACTTTTTAATTTTTTTCCTCACAAAAAAAAAAAAAAAAAACAAAAAAAATTTTCATTTTTCCTCAACATTTAAATAAAAACAAAAAAAAATTTATGAAAATTTTTTCATTGTTAAAAAAAAGAAACGCTTACAAATTTTACGTTGTTGTTTTCATTTCAATTTTTTTTGCATTTTTATACTAAATACGAGTATGTATTTTTTATGCTATATTCTTATTATTTTTTTTATATTCCTTTTCAAGTTCTATTAAAAAACCACTTCTAAATATATTATTTATATTTGTATCCTATAGATACCTAAAAGTACACAATAAATAAATATTTTATATAAAAAATAACCAAAAAAAAAAAAGAAATAAAATAAAAAAACTCGAGACTGGAGCAATATCACTAAAATATGTACAAAACATAAAAGAAGTGCAAGGTCGACGAACGCTCTATACCTACCACTAAAAATATAAACAACATAAAAAAAATTTGTACATACTAATACATAAAATAATATGTATCTGCTGAATATATAATGCACATATTAAATATATATGTATGTATTTATAGCATAAAATAAAACAAAATTCCATTTAAAAAAAAAAACAAAAAACCAAAAAAATCATACAAATTTATAAAATTCAATGCCTGGGTCGTTGGGGTTTTTCTGTTTTTCTGTTTTTATTCTTCTTATTTTTTTTTCTTTTTTTTTTTTGTCCACCAAATGAGTTTTTCTCTTTACCATACATTATAAATATTGAAACACAACATAAAATATTTTATATACTTCATAAGTGAACATATATATACAACATAATTAAACATATATAACATAAATAAGAACAAAATATAAAACTATATAGATACATATTATATATATTAATATATATATATATATATATATATTATAAAAAAATGTCATATCTATAGATTAAAAGTATATATTATATACATTAATATGGTAGAAAATTTTCTAAACATATTTACACAAATATACATATTACATACATTTATTTACATGCATATATTTATTTTCAAAATATCATAAGAATTGTGTATTTTGGGGAGGAGGGGAAGAAAACAATATGAATATAGGGTGGTGTTTTTTTTGTTGCTGGTGTGGTGAATTGTAAGGAAGTCAAAAAAATTTTTTAAATGAAATAATTGTATATGGGTGGCGGGTGTTAAAAATTAAATGGAATGGAATGAATAGTATGTACATTGTACATTATATACTTTAGTGTGTACATAGTACTTAAGATACTTTTTTTTTCTTCTATATTGTTTTAATATTTGTAAAATTGAGATTTTGTGAGAGAGAACTTGACATTTAAATTTTACATATTTTGGGGGGTTTTTATATTTTTGAAAAAATTGTTTCAAGTCATGCAATATTGTTAGGATGGGTCGGGATTTTTTTATTTATACAATTGGGTGTTAGTATATAAAGTATATATAGTATATAAAGAGATTTTAGGATTTGGGATTTTTGTGGGGTAAATGTTTACAAATACATATAGAAAATATGAGAAATTGGTAAAGTACAGTAAATTGTAAAATTTTTTAAAAATGTCAAAATTTTGAATGCGTCTGCGATAACATGTTCTCTCACATTTGAATAACTCTCTTTGTTTTTTATATTTCTAATATCTCTTTAGGTTTTCGTTTTCTTCCTCTCTCTCTCTCTTTCTCTTTTTTTTTAACATAAATATTATTTTTATACCCGTGCATATATTTTTTAATAGTTTTTTTTTTATTAAATTTACAAATAAGGAAGACATAAATTTTAATACTATTAAAATATATATATGTATATATAAAAATAAATATTAGTAATGCGAGTGGTTCGGATGTGGGGTAAAATATATATATATATATATATATATTTGTTGTATTTTCTGGATTTTTTTTTTTTAATTTTATGAATTATATTTTTATGCTGCAATTTTTTATTTTATTGTTTTTTTTTTATTTTTAATTTTTCTATGAGAATTTTTCCAGACTTAGAAAATGAAAATAAAAAAAAAAAAAAAAAAAATTGAAAATTATATATGAGATTTTTTGTTGTTGTTTTGTTCTATATATTTATTGACATGTAGAAAAGTACTGAATTTTTGTATAATGCATAAAATTTGATTAATAGTATGAGTAAAAAAAAAAACAAAAACAAATATATTGTGTATAAATGAGCATGTGCTTGTTACTGAATATTTTTTTTAATATATTGTGCATACTTATAGGAGTAAAATGTTGCAATTTATAATTGTATACGAGTATTCAATTTAAAAATGAAACTAAGTGATTTTGTTTTTGAAAATTTTAAATTTAATTTATTTTATTGAGTATTTTTTGGGTATTCTAATGCCTATATTAATAAAATTTGATTAAAAATGACAATGGTATAGTTTGATTGTATTGTACTGTCCCACATTCAAAGGGCAAAAGGAGCAATAATTAAAAAATTCAATATTTCATGGTTATTAAGGAATTAACTTAAGTAAATTTACAATTTCTTTGAAAATTTTTGTTAAAAATATTAGAAATTAATTTGAAAATAAATTTGAAAATAGTATTAAATGCATTTACGTGTCATTTGTCATCCGTCAATCTTGGTTGAACAGACAAATTAAGTAAAAATTAATATGGATTTCATTTGGTTTTCTTTAATTGATGATTCTTGTAGTATATACAAGTATATATATATATTTTGTATTTGAAAATTAAATTTAATTAGGATGTATACTAAGAATGTATACAGGCTTAAGAATGCTTAGGAATTATATTAGGTATATGCAATTAATTATAAATAGCTAATAATATTAAAAATGTATGATATTGAATTAATATAATTAGAATAGTCTGAAGTTCAATATGTTTAGAATGGTGCATAACTAGTGTACAGTATACTAAGAGTTAATAAACTTAAAGCGTTTAAGTTGCTACAATAAAAGCTGTATAAAGTATAATAATCATATTTAATAAAAAAGAAAATTAAATATCATTTGTATATAAATATCATACTTATATAAAATTAATAATAATTTTTATTAATATTAAAAGTGCATACTGACAATTTTATTTAATAGCTCATTAAAAATGTTAATGTATACATTTAGATCTGACTCAATTATTTTGATTTAATATAGGTGGCAGTCTGCGGTTTTCATATATAATTTTTTTTATTTGATAATTACAGTTTTTAAAATAAAATATATTATCTACATATCTATAAATATATATTAATTTTAATTAACATTAATTGTATCTGATGTATATAAAAGAATACTATAAATTATATATATACATATATCTATTTTAATTTATTAAATAATTTTTATAATTGATTTTTTAATGAAATAATTCATTAAATGTGGTTAACGCTTTTAGGAGCATACAACACTGTATGCGATGGTATGTCTAGAAGGACATCTGTAATAGAGTATGTATATATTATGCATATAAATTTCAATTTATGATACACCATCTAGAATTAAAATATTTTCTGATATTGATTTTAACATATTTCAAATTTTAATACATGAAATATAATTAATTTAAAATAATAATAAGTTTTTATTTAATTAAATTAAATTTAATGGTTTTATAAATTTCCTCAGATTTGTCTATTTTAATAAATCTATTTAATTTGTTAAAAGATTGAGGTCTGACATTAAAAGTTGTCTTAGTCTCAATGACTGTCAATTTTATTCAAAAAATTTTTTTGATATTTTAATCAAATATTTATTATCAAAAGTAAAGTCCAATACCAATAGTGACATAAAATTATTTTTTAAAAGTTGTTGCCCTTTAAAAGTAAAATTAAGAATTCAATGCACTCTAAAAAAAAAAAAGATGATTGACCCTAAGAAAATGACAATAATTTCTTACAATATATTTTAAAATTTTTTAAAAAATATTTTTAATACTTTTTATTTTTTTTTTAATTTGAAAAAGGAAAAAAAAAAAATATGTCTGGCCTTTTTTTTTGTGATTCTATCATAAAAAAAATTTAATAGAAAAAAACAAATTGAATAGAAAATGAAAGAGAATAATGATATTTTCTTCTTTTTGTCTTTTCTTTCCATTACTTTGTTGGGTTCTTTGTAAGAAAATTTGCATTAAATTGCGAAATTGAGTAAAATTGGTTTTGTTAGTCGGTCGGTTACTAGGGCTTCTGCAAGTAATTTTTAAGATATAAATGTATGATGTATAAATATAATGACTATGCCAAAATGAATATTATTTATTTATTTTTTATTTATTAGGTACCATGGTATGAATGGACCAGGTAGATGATGTAACCACTGTTTCCAATTTGAAGAATGGGGTGCTATTACGATACTAAATTATAAAATTAATTTTTTTTATTAGATACGATCTAATCAGGGTTTGAACTCGAAAACTTTCCATTGAAAGGACGAAGTTCTAACAACTACACAATCGATTAGTTTTTGAATCCTGCAAAATTAATAAATTTGAAAAGTTTTAATCTTTTAGCTCATCCATTGAATAAGTTTTTTTAAACGAGGGTAGGACAAAAAAAAGGCCGCAACATAAGCTACACGAGGTTCTAGTCACTAATATTGGACTTAACTAACTAAAACCATGAAATATAACGCTAGGAAACTTTAGCTTTAAACACCATTTTAAAAATTGAATTTTGAAGATAGGAGTAAGTCGAGAAGTCTCCGAAAGTGGTATTAAGAATTATATATTATATGGGATAAAGAAGAAAATTGTGTAGAATATTATGAAGAACGTTAGTGATATTTTTAAATTTGAAGGTGGTATAACTAGGAAGAACCAACTTTATATTACTGTAACTTGTGTGAAATATGATTTTTTAAATTTGAACTATTTCGTGATCTACCAATTTCTAAAGATAAAACTTCAGTTATTATAAATATTTATTTTTGCAGTCAATTTGGTTAAGTGTAGTCAACATTTTTTAAAACAATATGGAAGTTCAAAAACGAAAAAAAAACCAATTTTACAATCTTTTAAGAATATTTTAAAAAAATGCTTTAGTGACCTTTTTCTACATCTTTTGTAATCAAATAGATTTAGTTTAAAAAGAGGTGACCATGTGTTATAAATTTTTTGTGCACGTAACTGCATGTTGTATGTTGCGTTTATTTTAATGTTACCATATTTACTTTCAGCTAAATAATCAGCTAAATTTTTTGTGGGAAATCAAATCTGCAGGTCAACATTTCGAAGGCAGAAACTCTAAATTTGTATAACTGTACTTTTTAATTTTTAAATAATCTATTTTTTTTTTTCAGATTTTTTAAATTTTTTAGTACTCCAAACAATTTTGCAATTAGATTAATCAATTTAAATTTTCAGCGAACCTTTGAAATTACTTTGATTACTTGGCATGGCTTATATGCTTTTCAAAGCAAAAGAAGCAAAGCACCAAAGCGTACAGTGGGCCTTTACTTTCAACTCCGAAATTATCCTGTGAAGCACAGTCTAAATTTTTAATATCAAAATGTTTTACTATTTATATTCTGTGAGTTTTAAAAACTGAAATGAACTAATTCATAAACATTTAAATCAATTTAAATTCATAAATACTTACTTATAATTGTTTTATATAATACTTTTTTGTAAACAAACACATCCAACAAAAACACATTTAATTGAATGCGTTTGTTGCACCTCAAATATATAAATAATTCCCGTTTTTACTTCAGATTTATTGCTTCAGAAAACTTTGTTCCGTTTAAAAAAAAATATGTGTTAATCTGTTTGCTAATTAATTTTTTTTTTTTAAGAATGGCTAAAATATCGTAAGTGATGTCACAAATGTCAAATGCCACTAATGTCATTAAGAAAAATTCTTCAAAGTTATAAATACAGAGTAGGATTTTAAAATTTTAAAATGCAAACATAAATCATGTTATTAAAAATACATTATGGTTAACTCCTTAAAAATATAATGGTAATTAAAAAAAATCAGCTTTAATTAACTAAATACAGAACAAAATTTATAACAATCAATAATAACCAGTTAAGATAACATTTTTTTAATATTATATGTTTTTACTTTATTTAAATTTTCTTTAAAAAAAGTGCATATGGTCACATTAATTTTAAGTCATGCAAATTGCATATTTCTTTTCTTAAACCAAATAACGTACAAAAAAAAAAAATAAAACCAACTGCTACCAGCATTAAAATAATGCCCATCTTAAAACCCTATCATTTACAAAGTTGAAAAATAAAATAAAAGTCTTTGATAATCTCAATATATCACCATAATTATTCAAATATCTTGTGTTTTTTTTTTTCAACTCAAGTGTAAACTAACATAAACTCAAAAAGGAGTGTTTTTTTTAAATGTAACACTTTAAATGTCAGAATAACATCACTCAAATTATCATCATCATTAAAAATGGTGAATTTATAAAGTTTTGTGAACCTATTTGTTTTTGATGTTATACTTATTATCACTATTATTCCTTCGCACTTTTTTTTTAAATATCGTATATAACTATATATATACATTTAATATATATATATGCAAGCATACTTGAAAGGAATGTTATACACTTTAAAAACACTAGATATACTCAATTATATAAATATTTTTGACTCATCTTTTAGTTTATGTCTTTGTTTTTATTATTTGTTTGTGTTTTCAATAGAAAAGATTTTTGACACTAACCTATACATTCAAACAAACATAGCTAAACGCATAGTGAAATAAGTTTTTTTTTGCAATATTTATATTTGGAAAATTTTTAACAACAACAATTTTACAATGAGTCATTTGGTTTAATCATCAACCTCTAATCATTTTATGACCTTTTTTTCCATTTATTGACTGTGTGACTGTTTGTATCCTTTGAATCCTGAAGATTTACGAAAGTTCTAGTAATAGACTTGTTATCTATACAGATCTATTTGTATGTATGAGAAATAGATGAATCCTTAAATTGTTGTACAATGAAAAATGGAAGGATAATGAACTGTTGGAAGCTCAAAAAGAAAATTGAAGTAAATTTAATGACTTACAAATAACCAAAAATCAAATTAACTAATAAAATATTTATTAGTAGTCATTTCATGAAAATTCATTTTATTTAAGAGTATTTTTTTTAGTAAGATAATTTAATTTTGATATATATAGTTTTTTTTTTTAAAATAAAATATAGAATAGTAAAAGTCTGAAATGAAATCAATTAAAGGTTATTGTACTGACGGTGAGGTGCAAAAACGACCAAGAGCATTGTTGCACTTTTTGAAGTACAAAAAGAACCCGTAACAAATGTGAAATAAGATCCTAATTTTCTTCTTAAAATTATAAACATATATAAATATTCTGAAATAATTGACGCCCTATGCCCTACCAGGGGTTCTACGATCCAGCAAGTAATAAATATTCTGTAAAAGGGAAATACCGATTTTGATTCCAAGTCTGAAATCTCTACTAATTCACCCCTCTTCTATAATATTAGTAGTGAGCCATAACACTGCAAATGATTGGTTTTATTTTAAAAAGTTAACGGCCAATGGTGGGACTGGCCGAGACTTGACGACTACGCGAAAAGTGCAAAAAAGCCTGACGGTTTTAGTTTATTTTAAGATTGCCATAAGACCGGAATAATAGTGCAAAACACCCGAGGGACCTTATGGCGTTATTTCAGCTCACCGTATTAACTTATAAAAAATATAATAAGCAGTTGGTATTGTTATTGTTCCAAAATTTGGAACCCAAGACTTTTGCAAATATACATTACTCTTGTGTGCAGAAACCCGAAATTTCGAAGGTACAGAATGAGTGGAATGTTTTTGAATTCCATAAATAATTTTCCGGTGTTAATAACATGAATTCATAATCGCTTGGAGAAAATCGGATGACTTCAAAAGCGAACTTCTCTAGGAAAATTTAAAATTTTTAGGTTTTTTACGAATATTTAGCGAGCGATACGAAAAAATTTACTAAATTAAAGTGGTTATACAAATAAAGAGCTACAACTTTATGATTGAAAGTTTATTGATCCGACGAACTTTAGAGTTCACCTAATTTTAATACAGGAAGATCTGAATTTGGCCAAATACCTATTTATAATTTTATCCAAGGAATATATTCTAATGCCTGTTTGATTTTTCCCAGCTTACGAGCTAGCAATCTATATCATAATATTCTTATTTGTTTGTGAACGGATTTTTACTATATAATGTCAAGCAATTGATTTATAAACGAAAATCGTCAGCATGTTTACCTGGTGTTTTTTATTAACCAATTTCCAATACCATGCAGGAGAATTGATTTAAAACAGAAGTTGAATATTAGGACTTCCTATATTTTATATATTCTACAAAAAGTTTCTCTTACCAGATTTAATTAGTTTATTTCTGTTTTTAAAGATAATTGAGGTTTTCCCAATTGCTTAGATGTGCCTTCTACTGTGACGCTTATGAGGTGAACTATTCAAATAATTCTCATTACCTTTTGAAAACAATTTTATTAATATTTAAAAAAAAATTTCAAATTCTTAGAACATATCCTTTTTAAACCAAATTCGTTACATTATTTTTTACCAACCACTATATGTGATTTTATCTCATCTGCATCGCAAAAATTTTTACATTAGTTAGTGTTGATGACGTATTGCAAAATTCAAACTGGACAAAAGTGAACGTCATTAGTTAATCGATAATAAAATTTGTGTGTGTTTGTATTAGAATCTTTCAAAAATCTAATTAGGAATTATTAACACAATAACGAGTTGCTTTTGATGTAATAGTGGTTTGTTCTGTGGTGGACACAGCATACTGTTTTTTTTAAATTAATTTACATTCCAAATTTTCAGCAATCTTACGAGTATATTAATGCCAATACAATTTCCAGAAGAGGCAGTTTTACCCTAAAAAAGTTTAGATTTTTTCTTGAATTTTGAAAGTTTTTACCTCTTCTAGAAAAAACAATAACAACAAAAAAAAAGCCCTTGAAATGATACTTATAAATTTTAAATGTTAGTTATTTTTTTTTGTAATTTCTTTTTGAAATTGTGAATTAATTATGAAACGTAAATTTCATATTTAATGAGCATTAATTTTATTTTATAATTAAACTCATTCCAAATAGTGTCTGATTATAAAAAGGAACCAAAATTTCATTCAAAACCAAAAAATAAAAACAAATATTTTATTCCTTAATCATTTGAAATAGATTTTCTTTATATTTTCCTATTTATTTCCTGAATTGTGATGAAAATTCTTTCCTTATATTTTTCCAAAAAAAACAAAAATGAAACTTTCTTTTAATCCTTATTATATTTCGTTGAAGGTCCTTCTGGTAAAATTAAATTTCTCATTACTCATATCCTTAAAATAACTGTATAACGGTATTTTTTTTGAATAAAAAGATACTCAGTCTCCGATGACTAAAAATATTAAAATTATTCTCCTTTATTTTTTATTTGTGACATTTTCATTTCAAAAATATCTGTTTGGTAAACAAACATCCATCCGGACCGCAGTACCAAAAAAGGGTTAATTGGGAGAAAAACAGAATAAAAAATTTTTAATTTTTTCGGTTTATTTATTTTCTTTTTTTTATATTTATAAAAGTCTAGTCATTTTCAGTTTCATATTTTTTTATTGTAAATATAGAAAATAAAACAAAAGTAAGGTAAAATATTTCACGTTTTTCTAAATGCAGTATTTTGTATCTCATTTGTTTCTTAGCAGATCCTTATGGAACCCATAAAGCATTGCCTTATTACACCAATAAATAATTGTTAAAACAATGATATGATTATATGATACAGGATAAGTAGTTGGTGCAAAAGGGCGTTGAGAGTTACCACAAGTATAATTTTAGATCTAAATTACAAAAGAACTCAGATATGCTTTCACTTGGATGTAAATTTCAGATTTCTCAAAGTGATAAGGTTTCGAAAACTTAACCAAAGATATTTAGTGTACAACTACTTATTTAAATTTATTTTATTTATTTATATTAATATTACTTATAATAAATTAAAGTGCAATATTTTGAAACCATCGATTACTGATGCCGTTATAGGTTAGAATACGGTTAGAATACTATTATAATATTATACCAATACTATTTATTATATTTACTTTATTGTATATTACTATTATTAGATTTGATCGTAAGTGGATATTATAATGAAAAATAATTATTTTTGAGTAATTATTCTTGATAAAAAAATATGATATGTGAGGAGATCGAACCCCATACTCCCATGATTGATGTATAATACATAATTACTGGCCGAGGCCACTGACATATTTCCAAAATGTGCACTGAGCTTCAAAACACCTTGTATAATCTGTATGTTTATAATTACGTGTAACTTTATTGCACTATGTATTCCATGTAAATAATACGAAATTGTCCTACGCTACCTGGGTAATAATTTTGCTTTTATTTGATATCCATCTGAAATAAACCGTTAGTTTCCGGTTTTTAACAATCAAAACAGCTTGTAAGTAAAAATCACCTAAAAGTATGCAATTTAATAAAACTATTTAAAACTAAGGTAGTTGAGCTCCCTTCACCATTTATTTTAAGAAAAAAGACAGACAATTGTCCACCAATGTCTACAAATATTCGAAGAACATTTTAAAATCTTAATAGACTGTTTAACAGCACGACCATGAAAAGAAATAAAAAAAACAAATTAAGAAAAAAGTTACACAATCAAAGAGTTAAAAAATCATGAATCATTTATGCGATCCACTTTCTCTTTTTTCTCTACTTAATTTATATTTGGGTTTTTTTTTTTATATTAACATTAACAAAAGCCGACATTATAATATTTTATTCTTATTCTGAAAAAAAAAAAAATCAAAGATGAAGGAATTAAAGGAAAAAGACTAAAAAACAAAAAAAAACATTGTGATTTTTTGAGTTGTAAAATCATTTAGAAAAATATTAAGCATGGCTGATTTCACATATTATGCGGATGAATAAAAAATTCTCAAAAAAAAAATGAAAACAAAGAGCTCCTAACAGAATAAAATTTTATTTTCCTTCCTGTACAGATGTACATATACTTGATAAACATACATACACATATATGTACATGAATATATTGAAGTTCTTTCATGTATATTATTCTCATAAATATAAAATACATTTTTTTTATTCTACTATTAAACATATATTTATTTATATCCTTATAAATATCCTTTTATATCCTTGTCAGTATATTTATGAAGTAGAAGATTCGATTTGATTCGACTTCTTTATAGTAAAAGAAGTTCTATTCTGCTTTTTCTTCAATCATTTACTTCTTTTTTAATTTTTTTTTTTTTGTATAATGTTAATAGTATTATTATCCTTTTTTTTAAATTTTTTTTTTCATTCTATACTCTACTGTATAAAAATATCTAAAGATACTTTTATTTAAAAAAAAAAAAAAAATATTAATATTTTTGTAGCAATGATTCAAATAAAATAAAATAAAATAAAATAAAATATAGAAAAAATGGAAAACTAAAAATCAAAGAGGAAAAACAAGTATATTTAAACCGACAAGTCTAGACTACAAAAACAACAAAAACAACAAAGAAACATATATTCAAGTGGTTAGATTTTCATTATACATATACTGACTACTGAATATATTTAGTATAGTAGATCCAATATAAAAGTTTAAAAGCCAGGAAAACTGTAGGGGCCATTTTTTTAAATATATATATACTTTGAAATTTAATACAGTAAGCAAACCAGAAAACAGTACACAAAATAAAAAAAAAATAACTGTAAAAATATAAAATTAACAACAACAGCTGGAAGAGTAGTAAAAAAAAAGTAACATTTTATATTTTCATTCTAGTTTTTATTTTTTTTTATTTTTTTAATACTAACAATAGTCGTTGTTTTTTGATAATGTCGCGCCACTGGCTATCCTTATTGTCGTACAAATAACAATGTATAGTATGTATGTATACGTGTATCTACATACATATATATATATATATATATATAAGAATGTAAGTATGTAAGGATGTGGATAGTTATAGTAAAAAGGTTTTCGAACTTCAATATCCCTATAATTTTTTTTTTAACATAATTGTTACTTTATATGTATATATATATATATATATATATATATATTATGAATATAATTACATATATATATATATATATATTTATATTTATATTACTTACAGACATACTATTTATTACACTAGTAATATTAATAGTTTTATGAACAAAGAAAAAGAAAAACAAAAATACATTGTAGACAGTCAATATCCTGATTCTGCGGTAATATCCTAGTTTCTATTTTTTTTTTTTTAATTTTTTCCTTTGTTTTCTGGGTATGAAAAATTGTACTAATTGTGTTTTTGGTGGTGTTCTTTCGAATATGACACTAGAAAAGAAAATAATACAGTTTTCTATTCTAAAGGTGACTTATCCTATACGAAAAGAATTTTCAGTTTTCGTCCTTTTTTTTTGTTTTAACTTGTTTTAACTCGAAGTAGCTCAATTTCATTTGTATAAATTAAAGAGTCTTCCGAACTTCAATTCCGAATAATATTTCATAAGTCATGATTAATAATTGTGAAACACATTACGTACGTTTCAAATACTTATAATTTAAAAAAAATTTCGAAAAAAGAGGTCATCCAATTCCTTCTGGGTTTTCTGTTTAATCCTTGATGTGCAATTATGTCTTATAATTACATAGAGCACATGCTTAGTTCCCATTTTTAGTTCACATGTTTAGTACAAAACAAGTTGTAAATATTACACTATATATTAAGTACTAATACAAATTCGTAATTCCGAGTAAGTATAGAGAGTTGTTAATACTTTATTAGGCCAATCAATTTTTCAGTAATTTAACATTTTCTTTTGTAAAAAACAAGCTTGTTAATGTGTTGCTTAAGGGCAAATAGGTTAAGGGTCCACATATTGTTATAAATCTAAATTTAAGAACATCATTTAAAAATGGGAAAAAAACTTGAAATTATTGTATTTTTTATCTCACACTGAAAAATGTAAAATAACAGTATTAATTTTCATATTAACAATAAGAAATGGTTACAGAATTGAAAATAAAAATTTACCCCTAAAAATATGCAAAACAAAATTAAATTTAAACGTATTAGGAGCTGAGACTGTACTAATGTTATAATAATGTAAAATAACCAATAAAAAATGAATAAATAATTCCAATAGGGTCTAGGTAGCCGGTATATATTTAAAAAAATTCAGTAGACGATTTCAGAAGTCAAAAATTATACTTTGATTCAAAGCACAAGTTAAATTACTATCTAATAAATAGGGCGGTACCTACTTTTTTTGTAGAAAATTATTTTTTAATAAATTCCCCTTGTAACGAAATACATATAATGTATATATATATATATATATATATATATATATATATATAATATTATTATTATATAAATTAATAACAGTATTTAACCTTTAATGGCGCAAGTAGCCAACAGTTCTAAATATCCTTTTATAAAATATTGCATAATCCTTAATAATGTTTAATATTTAAATAAATAAATAACGGTATTTCATTAAATTGTTCACGCAAGTTAAAAACTGTTTCCGTCACACCCAAAAAAAAATAGAAGAAAAATAATAATACAACAACAATTAATTTCTAACAATTTTCAAAATAACTAGATATAGTCTAGGCGCCATTTTAAATCATTTTTCATTTATTTTTTTTTTGTTATTATTATATTTTTGCTGCCAACATTCAATTTTGCACGTAAGCCAAAAAATGTTTCTACAATTTTCTTTTCCTATTTTATATCCAAAAATGCTGAACTGTTTCACAAATTGAAAGCATAATACAAAATTTTTTTTTTGTGCTAAAGAACCGATCCAGACAATCATTTTGGTGGTTCCCAAACAAAAAAACATTTTTCGTATAGAAAAGGAAATGCATTTAATAAAATCCAATATCCTTGTTATAAAAATGTATAAGTTGAAAAGAGATGAAAATATATATAGTATATGAAATAGAATTTTATATTCAGGTTTTCATGTTAGTGTATTAAATATAATACATACATATATACTATTTATATATGCATAGATACAATTCTTATATTTATCCTTTCTTTTCCATAGAAAATAAGGAAAATTTGAAAAACCAAAAAAACAAAAAACAAAAGATAAGAATAAAAAGAATGAAATATTGTGAAATGTTTTCCTGCAGGAACCGAAAATGAAAATGAACTCAAAATCAACTCAGACAGACAGGAAAAATAAGAAAAAAATAAAAAATAAAATTTAAACAATGTGTATCAATGTGATAGTGTATACATAAATTGTCTTGCTTTTAATTCTCAATAATCCTTTCGATTAGGAAATAAAGTAAAAAGTTTTAAAATATTTTTTGGATTTATAATGTCGGTGAATATCTTTTTGTTAGAAATTGGGGGATTAGTAGATTGAGAGCTTGAGAACTTTTCTTTTATGGCCAGTGATCTTTCGCTTTTGTCCCTTGCATCACTTTGTCTTTTAAATTGTGTCCTTTAAACTTTAGATTTAAAAGCTTAAACTTTAGAAACTGAACTGATATGGTAGGTTATCACTTAAAATAAAATAATTTTAGGCCCCATTGTACCAACAACTTATCACTAATCAAATAAACCTTTTTTTTTGACAAATTTATATAGATTATTTGATAAGTGATAAGTGCTTGATGTAATAGGTTCAGGTGTCAATTTTTAAGTGACATCAGTCAATTTTTTGGTAAAATATAAAATATAAATAAACCTTTTTAATCGTAATCGAAGAAACCCCCACAACACCATTCTCACATCCTGCGGTTCACTGTGCACTCCTTTTCTTGTGGCTGCTAACTCTAACTAGCAGTTCCTAGTAGAGCAATCAATACACCTGAGTTGATTTGATTCTCATGATGGTCCTACTCTTAAGTTCCCCTGGAGTCTACCCAGTATCTCTTTTTCAAGATCTTTATTTCTTTAGTGTTTAAGTGTTTCGCATTGGCATAGGAAATGAAGAACCGTTTCGTCCTTATGTCCGAATCCTTTTCAATTTCTAGTAGTTACCTTACCTATTCTAGCTGCATTGGGTCTTAGCATTAGGTTTCCAGTGCTTATTCCTGTAATTAATTTAAGGTTCTTTTTTTGCAATTTAAGGGTCGTACAGCAAAACTAAGTAGCAAGTCTTCCTGTTAGCAGGAGGACTTGCTACTTGGTTTTGCTCTACGTATGATAATATCCTGTTGACTGTACCCAGGACTTTTTTGTCATTACTTAACTAACAAGTGTGAGATTTTTTTATCTATTGATTTGGTATCCAATCTAGGTTGTCTAATTACCTTTTTTGATAAGTTCATCATTCCTTTCATTGCTGGAGTGAAGGGTACCCTTAGACCCAGTGCAATGTTTCTTGTTGGAACTTAACAACTTGGTTCTCGGTTTTGAAATTCCTATTAAAAATGTTGTATAATAAATCGAAATAATTCGACCAATACATAACATTCAATTTCATATAAATTATACACTCCATATATTGTTGCTCCATGTACATCTATTTTTTCCATATACACTAAATTATTTTATTAGCATTCTATTCTATTTTTCAGATCTGAATCTATCATTTTGAAATTAGTCTTTGTCATTGAATCTGAAACCTTAGAACTGTTTTACTCCATTTCACTTCAATTTTTCTTAACTTTCTTATAACTTTTTCAATATTTTTGGAAGAAGGAGGAGACCTTAGGCATTAAAGAACGAATGAACGTTAATACCATGACAAATAAAAATATAAAGTTTCAAAATATAGCAGACAATAGTAGTGTTAGGAGATATGATATTACTTCAAGGTAAAGTAAAAAAAGTTTCCATCCTATAGTTATATTATATATATATATATATGTAAGAAGACTTGATATCTGCAGAATGTAATAGTAAGTAGTAAAATCCTAGATAATTTATTATTGTATATATATATACAAACTGCATATCAGGACTGGCAAAACCAAAAAAAAGGTCTTTTTCCTATAGTTAAACTTTTTAATATGTATGTATGTATATATATTAAAGTGTTTTTGGAAATTGTTTTAAATTTTTCCATTGGAGTGGAAAAACTTTACAATTATATTAACGTTACCCCAATATTTTTTATATCTGCATCAACCTATTTAATATTATTACTATATATGTATATATATATATATATATATATATATATATACATATGCCGAATACAATGGACGAATAATTTCATTATAAATATTTTCACTTTTTTTTTTAATTCTTTCAAAAAATTCTTAATAGGTGTGTTATCTTTTTTTTTGTTGTTTATTATTGTGTCCATTTTGGAAGTGTTTTGTCTGTTTTTTTGGACTTTATGACCTGGTAGTCTGATGGCGGACATTTTTTTTTTTGTAATATTTATAATGACATGGCAAACAAAGGAATGTTTTCATTCTATTCATTTTCTAATGCATTTTGTTGATTTCCAATAGATTTTCCACTGTTGGTATGTCTCGGTCTAGTTAAGGGTTTTTTTTTTGGGTGTGATTTTTTATAGTTAGGTTTTGTGTTAATTGTTTTTGATGATCCTTTTTTTAAATTTTTTTTTTTTTTCAATTAGTCTGGAACATTAGGGTTAGTTCTAAAGAATTTTGTTACTGAATAGTTTTGTAGTTATATAGGTACGGGTATTAAAATTTTGAATTGGTTATGAATTTTATATTTTAGAAGAATTTTAAAGAGAATTTTTATTTATTTAAAAAAAAAATTGTAGTTTTATTCAATTTAAAATTGCAGTGGGGTGTTTGTGTTATGGATTATTAAATCAATAAATAAGTAATAATTTTTGGGGAGGTGAAATTAAGTTGAAACGACTTTACTACCCAAAAGAATGGAAATAAAGTCGAATACAAAAAAAAGAAATAAGGTCGAACTGGTCTAAATAAAGTTAAAGAGGCAACTAAATAAAGGGGCACACTAGCTCTTATATCTCTTCTATTTACAAATCTCGTATTAATATCCTGGAAAAAAATAGAATACCGCAATTTGAGTTCAGGGACTTTAAGATTACTCTTAATTTACAATAGCATAAAAACAGGTAGGGATATAAATATTCTGGAAAAGGGAAATACCATGACTTTTTTAATATTTATTAGCTAGAAGAGATTTTATATTTGGTTTTTAGAAATTTGCTTAACAAAAGTTTGGAAATTGCAACCAATGTATATCAAATAGATTAGTAAAAAGATTTTTTTCGTTATTTCCAAAATTAAAGTTTCAATATTTTGTTAAAGGTGGACTTTAGGGTGGTAGCCTTTGAAGGCTTCTTTAGAATATATGTACGAAGCAAACCAAAAGGAAGGGTTTTGGGACTGTTTCAAAATAATGGCGATATTCCCTTTTTCCGGAATATTTCTATATTTTTTAACCTTTTTTTTTTTTAATAACTCCTCTTCGGAGCATAGGGTATCTACAAGGCATCTGCATCTGACTCTATTCAGTGCAGTTTTTTTTTTGCTTCCTTGCATGTTTCATGTCAGTTCTATTAATATCGTTCACTTCCAAGGTGTTATTGGGGCTACCTCTAAGTAGAGTTCCTTTAGGTTTCAGTGTTTTCCTTGCTATGTATTCTTGCGACTTTCTAAGCGCATGCTCTATCCATCTTCACGTTTTTCTTTTGATTTAGCATAAAAATCGTTTTTACTTTGGCAAGCTTTCATAGGTCATTGTTACTTCTTGTATTTGGCCAGTATACTCTGCATATGATTCTTAAACACTTATTGATGAAAATTAATAGTTTCTGTATAATATTGTTCGTAACTAACAAGCTTTTACTTCCATATGTTAAGTTGATCTTTACGCAGGTTCCGAATATTCTCAATTTTTACCACTAGATATCAGTAAACCTAATTTTAGTTTGTATAAATTTCATATAAAGTGATGTTTTGAGTGTGATCCTGAGCAAAGCAATAAAATTTGATAGTATTAAATACACACTTATCTAAAATTATTATTTGATTAGGGAAAAAACGATTGATTCTAATAGGACTGACCTTTAACTTATCCATTAACAAAAGTATAATCATCCCCCACTAACCTCTTCTTTAAATGATATTTTGTAGTATTATCACAATAGAAGACATTGTTCTTGGAGTAATTTCGTGCGAGTTCAAACATATATATTATTCTTTTATTTCAGTATGTACATATGTATATGATGCAGACGCTTAAGCGTCGAATAATTGAAAAATATACTTTGAAGTAATTAATAAAATAATATATAATGAAAAACCAAATTTAAAACGATTTAAAATTGTTTTTTGTCAGTTCCATTAATAAAACATTTTAAAGCATAAAAAAAAAATCATTTTAATTTCAATGTCTGTAGGTTTCACAAATTCTTCATTTTTCAGGATTAAACTTTCACTATTTTTTGCAATAAAATAAATTTTATTTTATACCACTACATTAAAAACATCATATAATGTACATGCATAAATAATGTGCTCTAAAACTATACATCTCCATCATCCATCATTACACCACATACAAACCATATACCATTCATATTTAATGTGAAGTTATTAAGCATATTCAGTATTTCACCAAACCCATATTCAATGAAATGAAAATGACTGATTATTATTTTTGCTGCCAAGTCTGTTTTTGATAACATTTAAACATTTTTAACTGAAAGTGCATATAACACAACTTCTCATTATATTTTGTTGCAAACGTTGAAGAAAATGAAGAAACCATTAGAATTTTAAATATTTCAATGACTTGTTTTATTTTAAAAAAAATTATTTTGCAAAAAAATTGAAAAAGTTGCAATATTTCAAAAACATAATATGCATGCATATATATGCAACTGAATGCATATATTCATATATGCAAAGTATATTGTATATTTATAGTATAATTCCTATTCCTTCTTTCTCTACTTTTGTTTTTGTTTTTGTTGTATTATTACACTTTTGCATAAAAATGTAGGGTATGAGAGTCAAAAAATACAACAAAAACAATATGGAAAAAATTAATACAATTCCGTTTTCAATGCTGCTGCTCCTATCTCTTTCATTGCTTAAGTCCTTTTATATTCATTTTTATCTACTTCCCTGCTCCACATTGTTTAGGAAATTATTTTGGTTTCCTTACAAAATATATATATATATATATATATACAAGAAAAACCTTAAACCATTGACAACAACAACTACAGCAACAACAACAACACGAACAACAGTAATAAAAATTGCTCTGAATTTTAAATAAATTTTTAAAAAAAAAAGTTTTGAAAGTTTTTTGTGTTCAGTCATGCTACAACAAAACAAAAAAAGTTTCAAAATCGAACATATATATATGTACAAACTCTACTACTACATACAATACATACTTATATACATATATATATACAACAAAATATGATATCATTCCTGTTATAGCATAAAGTTCATAAAAATAAAAACAACGAACAAACAAAAATGCAATGTTGCTGATTTTCTTTTTGGATGGGATAATTGAAAATGTACAACACAACATACATATATACATACATACATACATAAAACCAAGGGCGGGAGTTTATAGATAAAAGACGTAATGAACGGGATGGGGTGTACATGCAACGTAACAACTACAATATACAAAATAATAATGAAAAAAAAAAAAAAAAAACAAAAAAAAAATATAACATTCAATTTTTGGTAGCAATGACCTTCACCGACCTGTCTGGGACTGGGTCTCTTGCGCGTTGCGGATTTTATTTTCAATTTCATATCGTTCATATACATTTCAATAGCAAAATATATTTTTTTTTCTTGTTTTTCTTATTTTTTTTTTTTTTGGAGTTTATTTTAATACTATTATTATAGTACATACATGTACATATGTGTATAGGTATATGTTTACACATAATGCATATAAGCTATTTTTAGGTATTAGTGAAGTTTTATATAATTGGGAAGTTGTTATTTTGTCTCAAACCTTCCCTGAATCACATTAAAAAAAAAAATTGTAAGCAAGGGCAATAATAGTAGAAAAACTCCATAGTTTCACTATGCTGTATACAATTTAAGTGAATGTCAATGTTTCTGTTGTAATTTTTTCATTCCCGCATTTTGTTTTTTTTTTGTTTTTTTTTTGGAGTGTAAATTGTGATGATGAGATTTTGGGATTTCAATTCTAAAATGGATACATAGGGGGAAAATAGAAAACCCATTTTGGTATTGAAAATATATACCTATAATATAATTTTATGTGCATTAAATAAATGTTTATGTATAAAATAATGTTTATTTCAAATGAATTTATATACTATGTACATAGAATGTAAAAGTTAAGTTGGGAACTTGAAATACATTTGCAATATTGTAGGTAAGTTTTCAAAGTAGAAATAAAATTATTATTATATTATTGTTTTTAGTTAGAAAATTGGATTTTAAAAGTTACGGTTAATTCACTTGTTAGTTTAAATCTAAAATTCCAGTTTATTTTAAAATTATTGTATTCGAACTTAATATGAGTACACTTACTTAATAGAGATACTTCCAATGAAAACCAGATTATACTAAACGCCATAAAGGCGGTAGGACAAATGTCTCGGATTCAAAAGTCCCTTTAGGACTTATTATCAAAAAATTTGCCAAAAATTATTTCAATATGTATTTATTTGGGTATAGTGTGATTCGGTATTAGGATTTTAGGAAGCACATAAAAGTTGTCCCTCTTCCCATATTAATTATGGGCATATATGCGAAATTTGGAATTAGAAGCAATTTTGGTTTAAAATTGAGTTTAAATATTTCAGTTTATGACGTCATAAAGTCCGGAAAAACTTTTGCCTCACTCATTTGAGTTATAATCCCCTTGGGACTTTTGGCTCATTTTTTGAGTTATAACTGACTGAGAGATATTCGACTCCGAAACTTTTGTCATATCGCCCGCCACATATACTAAACTTTCTAATAATCGATTAAAGTATTTTAAATATGTGTATAGGTGTTTCTAGTAATTAAAAAACCTACAAGAACTTTTTGATCGTGTCGGAATGAATATGGTGTTCTAATTGATGATAATTTTTTTTTCTAAACTTCAAATTGACCATAAGTACATTTCATCCAATTATTTAAATATATTCTAACCTAACATAAATTTTGCGGTTTACATTTTTCAATTTGTTCTAATAACTCACAGATGAATTTTAGAAAGAAAAATTTAAACATTTAAGAATTAAAATATATCAAAAATTACTACTATCAGTCTTTAGTGTAACGATTAAAGCTATCATTTTGAAGCGTGGCTCTAAAAAGCTCAACTTAAACTTATGTCAGTTTATATAGAAAAATCAATCAAATATTCTACCATAATCTCATAATTTTATTTCATCGCACCCGATTTGAATCTTTCACGCGTTTAACATTTTTATACATAAATAAAAAATCTGATGTAAAACTTCTTTAAATTCGAAAGGGGTGTGAAAGAGAGAGCAGTATTTATCATATAAAACACTTGATTCATTTTTTAAATTCTATTTTAATGTATGCAATGCTGCCACATGAAAATTGACCGGAACATTTTAATATCATTCTTATTGTATATGCAATATAAATGAAAAAAAATTTAAGTGTATATAAGAAAATAAATAAAGACAGAAAATTTTTAAATTGTATATACAATGTATATAATATATAAAATAAAATATTATTGAGTTCAAAAGTTGAACTTTATATAAAAAATAAAATGCATACAATCATACATGCATTATATAAATATTTTAATTTCAATTTATATACACATATAAAACATAAGTATATAAAAAAAGTATATACTGAAAAAAAAAAAATTTAAACTTATATAATTTTAGTAAAAATATAAATACTGTAGTAGTGTAGTTAAGTTTATAGAAAGACCCTTATGTACTTAAATATATTAAATATCAATAATGACAACAACAACAGCAACAAAAACAACAACAACAACAAAATAATGATAAAAACAAATAAAATATATTAAATGCATGTAAGTACACTAACAAATTCATACATATATGAAATAAAATATTTTATATGCATTAAAACACTTATACACATAAATGTCTTTATTATAATATGAAAGTTTTTATGCAGTGACGAGGCGAAGGGGGACGCAGGCAAAATTAAAAACAAAAAGGAAAGAAAAATAGGGAGAAGGTTTTGAAAACAGAAAAATTGAAACAAAAAATAAAGGGAATTTAAAAATATAAATATTTTTTTTTGTATAATTTCTACTATTGTATTTTATGTAATTGTTTATATAAAAATGCATGTATGTATGTATGTATATATATAAATAAAGTCATTTTGAATAATATAATGTATATATATATATATATATTGTATTCATTTCAGATAACAAATGAAAAGGAATACAATAACAAAAAAGACGGGTATTCGGTCATCAGCCTCAACTGGGTCGATATTTTTCCAACAAGAATTTTCCTTTAGTTTAATTTTGTTTTTGTTGTTTTTTTTTTATTTTTATTTTTTTTTGTATGTCTGATACATTTTTTATAATTGTTTTTTTTTTATTTTTTTGTCTCATATTGTAACATTTTTATTTTTTTATTTTTGAGTGAAACAAGTTTATAGAATTTTTATAAATTTTTCATTTTCTTCCACTGTTAATTTATATATATATATATATATATATATATATATATATATATATGCATATTATGTTGTAAGTTAACTTTTATTTATACATATTTATGTTGCAATGTTGTGCACGAGATTGATTGTTGTTTAGTAATTTGAGATTTTTTTTTAAATTTATCAATTCATCTAGATAAGTTGTTGTTGTTGTTGTTGTTGCTGTTGTTTATGCAATTTTAGATGAGTGATAATTTTTTCTTAAAAAAGGACGATACCGAAATTACAAAAAGGAAAAAATAAAATGAATTAAATTAAATTTTATGGTTAAAAGTTCATTTACATTTGCAAAATTCAAGATGGTCTAATAAATGATCAGGATTATATTGATTATGTAGATAATTGGTAAGATAATTGGTTGTTTAATCTAATTGAAAAGTCATAAATTATTTATATTTTTTTTTGGGATGATTGTATTCTAAGGAATACAGGCGAATTCTATTCGGATTATAATTTAAAATTCAATCAATTTGATAAGTTCAACTTGGGAAAATTTAAAATTGGGGTCAATTATAATGAATTATATAAATTTTTTTGATGTCTAGTAAAAAATTTAGTAAAATTCCTATAATTTGAATATGTGCCATGTTAGTAGATGAACCATTAAAAACTCCCATAAAAAAATTCTATTTTAATTTATTAAATGATTTTCAATTTAATTGAAATATTCAGGTCACGAATATCTTGTACTTAACGCACAAAAGATCAATTCAATAGGGGCAGGAATACATATATAAACTTTTCAATATCTATCGTGCCTAAGTTAATGCATTACAATAAAAGATCCTAATACTGCAATTAAAAGATCCTAGGCTTTAAATTATGTATTCCATCAAAATTTGAAATTTTACTTAGAATTTTACTATTTAAGCAAAAAATGGTTAAAACTGAGTTACACTTTCTTCACTTTAAAGAACCGCTTCTAAATTTAAGAAAAACCTTTGACATATGTTAAAATATAATGTTGGACTTTTAAATTTTGTATGTTAATAAAAACAAAATTTGGACAGGTATTCAAGTTACTGGTGTTTAAAAATAACAAAATTTTCGAGTCCTTACTTCTTTTAGTCTAACTTGTTCCAAACTTTCAAGTTTTAATTGAGTTTTATATGACGATAAATTTTAGTAATGTATGGCAACCTTATACATTTGACTTTTAAAAATTTAAAAATAAAAAAAAGAGCTTATTAAACCAGTTGTCTTTTACAATATTACCATATTGAAAATATACCTAACAGAACTGTTGTTATAACCATTTAAATATAGGGCTTTCCCCCTAGCGCGGGGCTATAGAAAAAATTTCTTCCATAAAATTATTTTTTTTTGCAATACCTACTCCCGTACGGATAGAATGAAATTATAAAGGTACAAAATCTTTTGAAAATGTGCTAAAAATGCAATATTTAAATTTCGAATATGTATTCAAACAACATTGAAGTTGCCGTTCCCAAGCCTTAACTGGAACATTTTTAAAAATCTTAATTTAATGACTTAAGATCTGAAATACAAAAATTAGATTCCATATTTCTTAAAAAAATTGTTTTCTTAAATATTTGCTTTTTAGGTCCCTGCAGTTTTTTGGTACTCTGATTATTAATTATCTGTTATATTTTATCAGAAATAATCTTTTAATTACAAGTGAACATTTTCTAAAATCGAAAGCACTTAAACTGTCAAAATTTTAATAATTTTTGTAATTTTCGGAAATTTTTAAAAATTCCATACATATACAGGCTAACTATATTATGTTTATTACGAATAATTTAAAAAAAAAAATTTGTTTGCACATGAGTAAATATTTTCTGTCTAAAAATATGTAAAAGTTCAACGTTTGATATTGAACTTAATTAACACATTACAAAAATTATCATATTAACATGAAACACAAAAAAAAAAAACCTAAAATAATTAAATGAATCATATTTTATTTTATATTACACAATAAAGTTTACCTGAATTTTGCAAACAGGTAATTCACAGTCTATAAATAATTTATATTATAAAAAATATTATGCACTTAAAATCAAAGTTAATTTATTTTATTTGCCGAAATACACTTTTGAAGTAAATTTGTTTTAAAATATTTATGAGGAATTTTAATAAAACTTTTTTATAATTTGATTTTGGTACTTAAAGAACAAATGGCGTAAAATGTTACACGAACATTTGATTTTTACGTAAAAATGTTTGAACGAACTTCAGTTTTTATTTACGATACAAAATGAATAGAAATTCGTTCTCAATAGTTTTTCTAAAGCTTCCGTTATTCACTTTTGTCTTCCCACAGAATTTCCAGTTCTTTCCAGGGTTTCAGAAAATCGATACAGAACTTCTCCACTCAGTTTTTAGTACGTACCTTATAATTTACATTTTTTTCCAAAGATATTTTACCCTCAAAATTTACGTTTATATGACTGATATTTGCTATAGGCGTTTTTTTTTTAAATCAGAGCATATATCTGAACACGCTCTGAGCACAGCATGAACCGAGTGCGCTCAGGGCGTTCAGATTTAATAAAAAAACACTATTTGAAAAAACTGTCATTTTTATTTTAGCTACTTTTTAAATTGTCAAAAAATTAAATTAATTTATATTATTAAATTAAAAATGGATAACTTAAAATAAATTAAACATTTTGATTTTTATTTTACAAGTAAAATCTTAAATAAACGTCAAAATGTCTTTGTATTTTATTTTGTTCAGTCGTGCTCGATATATTTCCAAAGAGACGTAAAGCACCCTGTGAGCGCGCTCAGAGCTAAAAAAAAAACTAGTTTACAAATTTTATCAGTTGACATTTTGTCAACGAAAATTTCAACTATAAACTGGTTAATTGTTGACATTTTGTAATCTAGAGCTAGACTAACAACAACAGAATTAAACAAATTTTAAATAGAATATTTTTTATTATAATTACTCTCAATTGACAAATGTTGTAAGTTTGCAACCTAGAAGTGTGCAAATTTTAAAATTTCGAATTTAAATTTTTTCAAGTATGAAATTTTTGCACCTAAGCGTTTTATTAAAGTGCTAGGAGCAAAAACTAGAGCTTAAACTAAAAAATATAAAACAAAACTTTACTCAACTAATCAAGTTCTCCCAAAAATTAAATAAAGTGCTCGTTATTGTTGTTTTTTAAAATTATTTTATTCAATCAAATTCTGAGAAAAATCAAATTCGGTTTTTTAATGAATTGGGATTTTTCTAGTCTTTAATTCTAAATTCTTTAATCAAATTATTATACCTTTATATAAATATATGTAAAAGTATAGGTTATATATATATATATAAAAAAAATATGTTTTAAATTTTTAGAGATAAAACAATAACTACTTTAAAAACTCTAGTTTATATTAAGTACTTCCAAATGTATTTAATCTTTCTTTGATTGAGTAAAAATTCCCTATATCACTAGATTCCAATCTCATTTCAAAAATAATTTTGTCAACAAATTATTAAATAAAAACAATTTTAAATATAAAACAAAAAAATTATCTCAAAATAGAACAAAAAAAAAAACAAAATGGTGTTCATAGGTTAATATTTTTAATAACCCAAACAAAAAATAACTTTCTTTTTTTTACATTATTTTTTCTCAAAAAAAGAAGTTCTAAAATATTTATCAAAAGTTCAAATTTTCAAAAATATATATATATATATATATATATGTATATGTTCAATGCAATATACAAAGTTCTTTAACATAAATAAAAGGGTCATAAATCAACACGCAGTTTATAACACAATTACACACGAAAAAAAAAAAAATATGTGTGTACAAAAGAAAATGTAGTACAGATTCAATTCTTTTCAACCCACGACACAATTTAGTTTTTTTTTTTTTTCCAATTTTTTTTTTTTTTTAGTTCACTCCCTTTATTTATTTTTCAAAACCAATTTTTTTTTTTTTTAAACCTGCATACCATTTCTACTAAAGTACATCCATCCCATGTAATATTATGCCTTTTTGGAGCACCCAAAATTTTCAATATATACATATATTCGGTTAACAAAAGAGGAATAAAGAAGTGAAAGAAGGGCCGAGGCAGTGATACAAAAACCAAAAAAAAAATCAAAAAACAAAAGAATATCTAAAATTAAAAATAAATATCAAAAACTCACGAAACTTTGTATTCATTATGAATATCAAAAAAAAAAAAAAAATACGAACAAACGAACAATGCAATAACAAAATTTAAGTACTTTTAAACTCTAGTTAGCCCTCCACTTATAAAAAAAAAATATCTGAAGTTAAAGTCCATAAAATATAATCAAAAAAAAAAAAAAAAAAAAAGAAGAAGAATAAAAAAAAATGAAAATTAAAAACCAAAATATAAAAATAATTCCGAAAATGTATGATTTGGTGATTTCGTTTCGTTTCGTCTTTATTTTTTTTAGAGGTCGAGGTCATTATCAGTGTTTCACTTAATTTTTTTTTTTATTTTTTGCTTTTTTTTTTTCGTATTCATTTTCGTTTTAAGTTTTAAAAACTTGTTTGCAGCTCAGCCAGCATGTTTTCCTTTTTATTCTTATGAAATTTATTTTTAGTCTGTTTTTCTTTATTTTCATTAATCTGTTGTTGTTGTTGTTTTTTTTTTTTTTTTGATATTCTTATATCTTGATTACCCACGTTTATGGTTTACATGTGTGTACGAGTATAATAAAAAAAAAAAAAGAAATGATCGTGCATCGCATATCGCGTTCTGGTTTTGATTCTATTCACTGTGATTATTGTGAATGTGTTTTGTGATTTTTATTTTCAATATGTGTACCTATATTTTATTAATCGTCTGTGTTTAGATTTTTTTTTTTTGTTGTTTTTATTCTCTCCACTGAAATGAAATGGAATTAATTTACGATGATGATACAACAAAAAAAAAAAAAGTAAACAGAGAGGATGAGGATAATTTTGAGAATCAAAAAGAGCAAAAGAGAATAAAGATTGTTTGTTTTGACTTTTGGTTTTTTTATTAAATTTGGTTTTAAAAGACAGGTTTTGGATATTAATGTGTGTATTCGGATTCGGATAGGAAATGTATTTATATAGTAAATTTGGTTGAGTAATAGAAGTTGATCAAATTTGAAAACAACTTGTTTAAAATAAACCATTAAACAAAGGTTAAATAGGTATAGTATAGGTATTTGTTGAACAGGTTTTTTTGTGAATTTGAGTTTGAAATTTGTGTACTGGAGACACTTTAGTGAGAGAATGTTTGGAATTATATAAATAGAGAGACTTAAGTATAATATTGGATTAATGACTTATTAAAAACCTAAAAATGTTAATGATATTGATTTTTCTCTAAATTAAATATGAAATCTAATTATCAATATATTTAAAAGTAAGTTAGGTCTTATCTTTGTTATTTGAAAACAATTGAAAGTAGTTCAGTGATGAAAGAGTATTTTAAGTGAATAGATATTAAATAATTGTCAACATTCATTATAGAATGTTAATATTTTGAAGAATAATAATGAAATAAATGATGAAAAGAAAACTTATCCCTGTAAATCACTTCTTTTTTTTTAATATATTATTCTATTTTTTTATTTAATTCTATTTTTGAATTTTTAATATATTATGGAGTGTTTGAGTGAAATGTGTACATATGAAAGAAATAAAAAACTAGCACTGAAGAAGTCTGCATGTCGTAGACGAAATACTGGTATTTGTAAAATTAAATAATTTTAGTGAAATTAAAAGGAAACTACTCGTTTTTTATTTTGGACCACTTTTTGAAGTAATTCAGGTCCTCGAGTTATGTTGGTTTTCAATTCGTCTGTTAATTCTGATTTATCGGGATAAACCAATGACTTTCCATGACCCTAAAGAAAATAATCCAGTCTTGCTAAAGTAGTGTGAGGTGTAGCATCACCTTTATTAAAAGCAAAACACTTGCGGGTCGATAACATTCAGATTTTGAAATAAAAATTCATTGATCATCGATCTGGAACGAGCACCATTCACTGTAACATTGGTTCTAGCATCGCTTTTAAAGCGATATGAACCGATGATACCCAAAGCACACCGTACGGTTACGTTTTTTTGCAACGAAACTAGCTAAATTCTTGAGGTTGGTTTTTTGTTCCATAAACCTACGGCAATTTGCTTTGTTTACGTAGCAGTACAACCTTAAATGAGCTTCGTCACTCTGTATAATAATAGTCATTCTTTATCAGAACTAATAACTATAAATAAAATATTACGAATAGTTGAATGATTTTGCTGAATAAAGTATTTTATTTAAAAGACATTTATACTTATATATTAAGTAGTATAAATAAAATAATAATTGATTGACATACTTTAAAAGTGTAAAAATGTTAAAAGTTGAAAATAGTCAATACATTTAAAAAACTATTTTAGTTTATAAAATAATTATTAATTAGTAAATATTTATTTGTGATTAGAAAAGAAATTTAAACAATCAATGTGACCTTTGATATTAAATTTTCAATAAAATATTTACATACAAATTATACAAAGTGTCCAACGGAACAAAATTATATACACCAAAAATCCTATATGAATGCAAGATCGATCTAACGGAAGATATTGCAAAATTACATTACATATGGATTTAAAATTAAACTTGTTCCTATATAAAGGAAATTTATTCAAATGTTTTACAAATTTCTTTATTGCTGACCTCTGTGTTGGTCAGCTTCATATAAAACTGTTGTAGTTATTGTCATATCTTTCAGAATTTCTAAAGTAATATGAGTACACTTATTTTCTCTCGCCTTTCTTTTGTTTTTATTCATTAGAACCATTTAAATCTGGTTTCATACAGAATTTTTTAAAATAATTATATTATAAGATCAAAAACATCATTTTATTGCAATCTTGCCAACTACATCTTACAAAAATATTGTGGAGCACCATGTATTAATATATAATCAAATGATAAGTCATATAAGTAAAAATACTAAAAAAACTTTTTATTAACAATACCTTAACTAAAGGCAAATTACATTAAATAAATTGTATTTACTGATAAGAAAACTTTCTTTACATTAATGTATTTTACATTTTGAAATTTGTTAAAAGTATTTTTTAGAGCTGATCATTTTCTGTAAACGTCGAGAGTATCTAAATTTCTAAAATATGTGAAATTATCCATTAACCCTACTTCTCTCCAATGCAAAGACTGAAGCGTAAGTTAACAATCTACAGTAATTTTTTTAACGACTTTGAACTCAAAATTTGCTTATCTTATCAACTATGTAATTTAATCAAAACAGTTTTTACAAAATTTTCTGAAAATTTGTAATCAGTTTATTGTAACCCCATTACAACCCGTTGTTGCATCGAACCTTTTTTGTTTTTAAGAATTAAAGTGTAATAAAATTTTATTGCGTATTAAAAAATATATTTTTTGATCAAAGTTTAAAATATTTTTATTTTTCTTTCTTACTCCTTTTGGAAGCATAGCATATCCACTAGGCATTTCAGTCAAATTTTGTTTGCCCCATATTTTATTTTGTGTGGTTATTTTTTAAAGAATGATTTGTTTAGGTGTTGTTAGGACGGCCTCGTGTGCAAGTTCGTTTCGGATAAAAGACATATGTTTCTAATCGATATAGTTTAGAATTTCGAATTAATAGATTATGTTATTCCAGTTCTGGGAGCGGTGATCTCTACAATTCCAATGATCAATGAAGTCTTCAATAATCTAAATTTTCATAAGAGTAAATAATTTAATTTGAAATATAACTCACAGATGCAGAAAGATTTTCTAACTCAAAAATAAAAATTTTTTTAAAATAGGAACAATTAGAATTGCATCTAAAAGTGTTATCTAAGACTTTTTACACGTTATATAAGTACGAATAGTCGAATAAAATTAATTTTAATAATAAGAATGTATTAGGTCCAGTACTTTCCCTTGTGTTTTAACATGTACCTATGACATTGACAGGGTTAATAGCATCGAAGAGTCTTAGCACATGACAAAAAAAATTCTTTTATTATACATAGTGGAGAAAATTAAGCAGGCATTTGATTAATTTGGGCAACGCTATTTTTCTCACGTGTTGGTAAATAAGGTTTATTGGTATGTATTAACTATTATAGATCACTAAGAGTTGTGCTATGTAAAATATAAAAATTCCCTAAAATTATGCAAATTAAATAAAAATTTTTAGATAAGCTCAAAAACTGTTTGCTAGGTTCAGACTCTTTTTCATAGAATATAATGGTATTTCGCACTAGCCACCATTACATTGATAATCACTTTCTATCCGTCCCAATTTTATTACTTCAGAATTTATGATATAAATTTACAAAAAATTCTCAATTCTTTATAAAATAAAAATTCTTAATAACATGTGATCTTTAGTGATCAAAAAAATGATCAATTTTTTTTTTTGTAAATATTTAAAATCGTATAAAAATCACGAAAAGATTTAAATTCTTAATTCTTGACAGTAATTTAACATCCGGTAAAAATTTCCAGAAAATATTGAAAAATAAAAAAAAACCAACTTAAGTACATTATACTCAATTAATATTTTTTTTTATTAAAGAACTTCTCAACTAAAAATAAAGTCTATATCTGAAATTCATATTTTTTTAATTAATTCTTTTTTTTTCAATCTAAAATAAAATTAATTAAGTTCATTTAGATATACATATACTCGTGTATGTGTATATTTATTTTTGTTTTTTGAACCCACATTGTTTTTATTCCCCACTTTTTTTTTTTTATTTTTAGTATTTCGAAGTCTTATCATTGCGACGCAATAAACGCATTTCAAAAATTTCAATATGTAATTTGTTTATTTATTTCTTATATTATTTTTATGAATATTGTGAATTATCATGAATATTGTGAATTATCATGAATATGTGTTTCATTATCTCCCCGAAAAAAAATTAAAAAAAAAAAAAAACTTATCACCAAAAAAAAATCTTTAAAAATTTGTTTTTAATATTTCCCAAACAATTTACAGTCCCATAATGAAACATCTCCAATCCTCTTCCAATCCCCTTCAAGTTCTTTCTATGCATTGAAGAAAATTTACTTTACGCCTTTCTTCAAAAAAAAAAAAATTGTACAACACAACACAAAAGTTCATGATCGCATGGAGTGAATTAAAAATAAAATAAAAATAAATATAAAAATAAAAATAAATTACAAAAAAATAAAAAAACAAGTAAAGAAAATTTCGAATAAAGCGAAATCTTATGACAAAAACTTGAATTTATAAATAAAACAACAGAAAATACAAATAAAACAGAAAATAAAAAAAAACCCGGTCACTGAACTGATATCAGTTTGACATTGAAAACGAACTGTGAATAAATTTGTTTTTGTTTTTTGTTTTTATTTATTCTCATACATATAAAAGTAGGCGCCGTGAAATAAAGCCATACGAAATAAAGCCATAAAATGACATTTTGGCTTTATTTCGCATTCAAATGCGAAATAAAGCCATACCGCCAATTTTTTCGCGTATGGCTTTAATTCGCATTCAATTGCGAAATAAAGCCATATGGTTTTATTTCGCATTTAAAAATGTAATTTTATTTGTGAAAATAGAAACAATTTAATTTTCCAAACTTTTTTATTTAAATAGTTAGGAAGGAGTTTTAGAGTTGGTTTCAAAAGCAGGGTTTTACGCTATTTCCAGAATATTTATATATGTGTATATGTGGGATTCTCAATTAGGAGGGATTTTAGAGTTGAATTCAAAAGCAGGATTGCCGCTTTTTCCAGAATATTTATATATGTGTATATGTGGGATTGTTAGTTGGATTCAAAAGCAGGGCTTTACGCTTTTTCCAGAATATTTATATATACGTGTATATGTGGGATTCTCAATTAGGAGGGATTTTGGAGTTGGATTCAAAAGCAGGATTGCCCCCTTTTCCAGAATATTTATATTTATTAATTAGGGTTGATTATTTTTTGTATGAAATAGCTATGCCGAATTCTCATACCATTCTTTTCATTATAGTGTTGGATTCAAAATCTAGTTTCAATAATTGTGTTAGCGGGGGTTCGGGGGCGGCAGCCCCCGTAATGAAAATATAATATTATTAAACATGTTTTATTACAGTGTATTAAAAAAATTAGAAACTTATTAATTATTTTAATGAATTAGGTATCCGAATTCTTATACCATTCTTTTCATTTTAGTGTTGGATTCAAAATCTAGCTTCAATAATTGAGTTAGCGGAGGTTCGGGGGCGGCAGCCCCCGTAATGAAAATATAATATTATTTAACATGTTTTATTACAGTGTATTAAAAAAAATTAGGAACTTATTAATTTTTTGAATGTATTAGGTATCCGAATTCTTATACCATTCTTTTCATTTTAGTGTTGGATTCAAAATCTAGCTTCAATAATTCAGTTAGCGGGGGGGTAATGATTAATAATGGTTTTGAACCCTAGAATAACCCCTAGTTCTATGGCAGGTTATTAGCGAAACACCCTGTATTTATCATTTATAACTGCACTTAATTATCAATTTCTGTTTTTTTTTCACTTTGTTTACTATTAAACTAGAATTTGTATCAATTTTACTATATGGCTTTATTTCGTAAAATTTTAGAAAATGATATGGCTTTATTTCGCATTCAAATGCGAAATAAAGCCATACGCGAAAAAATTGGCGATATGGCTTTATTTCGCATTTGAATGCGAAATAAAGCCATAATGTCATTTTATGGCTTTATTTCGCGCCACCATAAAAGTATAACACTGCACAGCAACAACAACAACAACAATAGCAGCAATGACAGCACAAACCTAAATAAATAAACTTAAACGACTAAATCCAAAATATAAGAATTGTTTTTTTTTATTTAATGTCCTGATATTGTGACTTTGTGACATAATTTAATTATTTTGATTGTATTTTTTTTTATATATAAGCTTAAATTTTTATTTAAAAAAAAATTTATGTATATTTTTAAATATTTATAATACATTATTTTTGTATAGAAATGTTGACTTTTCAATATGCATGTGTGTGTAGTTTTAACACATATATTTAAATATTTTTACGTGACATTATCAGATCGACTTTATTTATGACATTTCTATAAAAAATTGAGCATGAGTGCGGAGTTGATTGTGTCAATTCTAGGATACCCGTATTTAGAGTGTATAGAGTAGACTGCGACAACCCGTTACTATGGCAACTTTATATGAACATTATATCATCCGGTAAATTACTTTTGAAAAAATTTTAAATACACAACTTATTAGACTTTGAGTTATATATAAAATAAAATGGAAGTTGTATGGCAGCTCTTCGTACCTGGTGCATCAGATTATATTGAGGCAAAATTTTAGACATCCACCTTTATTGAATTAAGACTTACGCAATTTTTCGTATTTTTCGTATTACAAAATTTCAACTACTTCAACTTTAGACATCCAGCGTTGTTAGCTATAGTGTAATGCTCAAATAAAAAAAGAAGTTTATATGGCAACTACCTGCACTCGTTAATCTAGCGGTATTTCAATAGCGATGATGGCTCTTGCTCAAATATGAATTCGTGAAAATTTCAGAGTCCTAGATCCTTTAGTTTTTGATTACTTTTCGGTTTACTTTTCGATTTTGATTCAATCCATATCTTTGAGTCTATTACTACTACCCTAACTCCACAGTGTTACAAACTGTATGGTAAATTTAGTATACCCTTTAAACTAGTGTTCATAAAAACTAAATATGACATTATCAAACACATATAATTACACCCTCGTACTGCATACATATATAATGCATATGCATACGTTAATCTATATGTTTGAAAACAATCTTGCTTTATTTTAATTAAAAAACAATTTATGATGAATTCAACGCTACAAGTGATCTTGAATAAAATATATATTATTTAAGATTTTATATTTTGTTAATTTTTTTTCAAAATAGGCTTTAAATTAAAAAAAAAATGTAAATGTAGTGGTGGACTTGAAATTTTTTATCTGCGTTGTGTGATTCTTCGTCGTTGTTTTTTGAGTGATGTGACGATGACTTTAATTTTTTTTTAAATATGAAAATAACAATAAACATAAAAATGAATGAATTTTTTTTTGTTTTTATTGATAATTTAAGTTTTTTTTAGAATTTTTTAAAAATTTTCACTTTTGGGGGGATAACAAAAATTTTTTTTTTGAATAAAAATAGAAAAATAAAAACAAAACAAAAGTTGGATTAGATACCAGAAATTGTACAATAATAATGTGTAACCTATATATTTATCACTGAAATTCAATTTGATATTTTAAATTTCAATGAACGTATTTCAATGATTTTTTGTTGAATTAGTATCTATGTATGTGTGCATGTGTGCATTAAGAATTTAGAAATGATTTTATTTGATCAACAAAATGAAATAATGACAAGTCAGAGAATTTGAGGAGATTTTAAAAATATGTAAGAAAAATTGTAAGAAAAAAAGTAGGTACTTTTGTTTTCGAAATATTTAATAAATTTTTTTTAAAGATTTTCAAAAAATTTTGAAAAAAGTTTAATTCTGTCCGTAGGTTTACAAAAATTTTAACACGTTTTAAAATAGAGAAAAGGAATTTTAACTACGGTTAGGTAGTTACACACAGTGGTAGTTATACAAGAATATTTTTTTTTTGTAGCTTCACCCGTTACAGAGCTACAGTCCCCTCAAGGCCGAAAAAAAGTCCTATATTTAAACTGTTATAACAAGAGTTCTGTTTAATATATTTTCAATCTAACAACGGTAAAAGAAAGACACTTTTTAAAGTTTAGTAAAAATTTGGGAATTTTCCCTATTTAAGAGATATTAGGACTTACTAATAAAAAATTTGCAATTTTTATAAATCTTAACAGCAACTTAATCACAATGCAAAGCTCCAATGTTATATTTCCATACTCGTTAACAGGTTTAATTGATTTCACTATTATTCATATTTTATAATGAATTGGTGAAATAACTTAATTATAATATTATCATTCATTATTATATAACCCTTGCTTTTTTAATCACTTGTTTATAAATTCAATTTCAAACTGTAGGGTAGCCATATGAGCTAATTAGAAGTGCGAGTTCGAATCCAACACAGTTAGCAAGTTTTTAATAGTATTTCAAATTTATCGCAATATATTTTTAATCAAAAAATTTTTAGGTTTGATCGATTTAAAAATAAATATAAATGGCTAAGTCTTATTAAAATCAAAATTTGTACCTACCTAAAAGGATAACTAACGAAAATTTCGTTCGATACTGAGAATTGAGATTTGTACGAATCGTGTTTTAATTCTCCCATTTTTTTATTTTTTTATTTTTTTCAAATTTTAAATATTTTTTATATACCTAATATATTCTATTAATTCTGGGTAAACTCAATAAATAGGATATACTATATAAAATTATATAGAAATAACTTATAATTAAATATCTATTAGCTGGCCCACATGTCTATTTGGCAAAGGGTCCAAAAATTGCATGCAAATATTTATAATTGTCAGTAATTAAAAAATAAATAAATAAAAAAATAAATAAATTAAATTTGGAATTTGTATAATTTTTATTTAGTATGTGACAGCATGTAAGTAGAAATTGATTAATGATGCGTTCTTTAATGAAGGCTTTTCCTTTAAGGCCCAATTTATGTATGAAAAGAAAAAATTGGTCCATACTTTTCTTTTACAGCTGCAAGATAAATTATCATTTTTTTTTATAAAAAGGTTAAATTTTCTATTTAGAATTATATATACGGAAAATGTTCTAAATTGATTTTTAAAAATGCATCCATTTTTATAATTTAATTTCTAATAACAAAATCTTTATTAAATTATATGAAAAAAATATAAAATTATTTAATTTATATATAAAAATATAAAATAAAATGGAAAAAAAAATATTATCTGAATAGTTTATTTAATTATAATCCATATGCTTTAATTATTATTAATTATATAACAATATGGCATATAAATAGTTCAAAATATGTATTTTCTATTTTTAAAATACTATAATATATATATATAATATAAATATACAAGTATATATACAATTATATACAAGTATATATACAACATAACATATACCAATTTTTTAAATTTTTTTAATACATTTATCAGCTAAATTATATTTAAAGACATATGTGTTTTATCTATATTTATATTATACAAAATAAATGTATATATATATTAAAAATTAATAAAATACATAAAAATATTTAAAATTAAATATAAAAAGTTATTTTAAGAAATAAAAACAGAAGCCTAGTTAAAAAAAATTATCAATTTGAAAAAATCTAAAACTTCATTTTACTTATGTATAAATTTTAATACTTACATATATACAATATAGTACAAACAAATAAAATATATAACATATATTAACATATCTAATAAAATGCATATCAGACAGTTTTTATGTACTTAAATACATTATATAAATACATAATAATATCTAATATACATATTTATGTATATAAAATTCAAGTATTAAAATTTATATTTTATATAAAGTAGTTAGTAGTTGAATAAAAGATAGTTGTGGGTGGTTGGGGTTGTTTTGGGTTATATTCACATTTCTCTCTCCATACATATAATATATAATAAAACAGTAGGTATATATTAGATTTATATTACATACAATATTAAAGTATATAAAATATAAACTAACAAATAAAAAAAAAAAAACAAATTAGAAAAGGTGAAGGATAAACAATATAAATTTTCAGGGGCGATAATAATTCCAAGGGCAAGGACATTAGCGTCTGCGCAATTTTTAAAAATTTTGTATAGAAATATGTAATATTTTTTGTATTTTAGTGATTTTCTATGAAATGCAATGCAATGAAGTTTTTTTTTGTATTTCGTTTTTAATAAAAAAATCAGAAATTAAAAGAAAAATTGTACAAATATTTGAATATAAGGTTTTATAAAAATCGTTGCTTGAAGTCTAAGAACACCAGACTTTGAAAACTCCAGGAAAAGCAGAATTGATAGCGTTAAATAAAATCACCTTTAATTATCAAGATAAAAAAAAAATAATGTTAATTTTAATAAAACTTCTATTTAATGTAATATTATAACTTAAATAATTAGATAATCGGTTTAATATACAGTCATGGTCATAAATATATGTGCATTTGTAAGAGAAGTTCTTTATTAAAGAATTTGATTTTCAACAAATGGAAGTTTATATCTGGTTAATTGATTACTAGAAAATTTTAGAAGATATTGCCTATTAAATATTATAAATTCTTGAAGTTTTAATAGTAACATATTTATATGACCAATGAGCGTCGAACTGTCATTTAGAAGGTTTTGGGTTCAAACACGAGTCAGATCATATCTAATAAAAAATATCGTATAATTGTATAACTATATCGTAATTATGTCATAATATATAAAATAAGATTTGATTAAAATATATATATAATAATAACTCATGTATAAGATAATAGATGGCGCACAAAAATAACATCTTTGTATTTATAATCTGTTACAATAACTACTACAGCGACGAGTAATCAACGACTTAGTGAATATAGCGATAAAAGAAATTGAAGTTTATTTACTAAATAGACTTGGTTAATGTCCTATACTTCTTAAAAGAGTGGAAAAGAAAAAAAATTGTGTTAAAATTAATTTAGTTAATTTGTTAAAAATGCCCCTTTTCCTGGGTTTTAGAAGTCGAACTGACCTAATTTGAAAAACTTAGTCCTTCATCCTGCAGTAAAAGCAGAAAAAAACATGTTTATTATATATCCCAAAAAATTGTGCCTAAATTGTTGGAAGCTGTATTTTAGGACGTACTTAATAGTTCAACTTTTTTAATTTTTTACTGTTTCTTTTCTGGGTTCTACTATAAAATCGGTGACTATTTTTTTTCAAAATATGTTGATCTGTAAGCTGGATCCCAAGAAATGGCGCTGAATAAAAACAAACTAATTAAATCTGAAATTTAGAGCTGTTTGTTTTTGAAAAAAGATAAAATTCATTTGAAAATACACAAGTTTCATGTGAAAAAGGACCAAGTTCACGAGAAAGGAGTATACATAATGCATAAACATTTTTTCAAATTTAAAATTTTAAAAAAAATTATTCTGCCATGACTGTATCAAATATTCGAATTTATAAATTTAATTTTTGTACTTGGACTATTTTGTAAAGAGAAGAAACAAATTTCTATAGATTTTTTTTTTCTAAATTTTCTTTGATTTTTGCATTTTTGAATTTTTGAATTTTGAAGTTTTGATGTTACAGTGATGATTTTTCTATTTACTTTCACCTTCCATATTAAATATTTTTGTGTTTTTATTCTTATACCATTTTTTGTTTAAGTTCATGTTCGAAAATGTAAAATTTTCAAATATACTCAAGTTTTTTTATATATTAGATATATATATGTTATGTATTATTATCTATATTTAGAATATTTTTACATAAAAACCATTGATAAAAAACAACAAAATAATAAAAAGAAATAGATTTGAAGTAAAGAAGGAAATTGAAGAGAGAAACAAAAAAAAAGAAAATGAAAAAGACAGGGAATACCTTAACAATATGACACGTTTTATAAAATTTTATTATAAAAATATAATAAGAGTATTTGCAAAAAGGATGTTAAAGATGAAAAAGTTTTATTTTTCCTTTTAATAGGAAGGATTCTAATAAATATAGTTAAAGTATTGGAGGATGTTTGTAATATTTGTAAATACTAGAATTTGGGTTAAATTATATTTATAAATGAATTTGAGTAGTTTATTTTAAGAAGGTTTCTAATGACAGTGTATCTCATAACTTTGCCCAACTAATCTTTATAGTCGAACTCAACGGTAGGAAGAGTATTTACAGTGCTTCCAACAGAGTAGAAAATGTTGAGTTATTGAAAGTGTTATGCAAATTTGGCAACAAAAGTATACAAGATTCCTGTAATTAATCTTGCAATTTCATTCGAATGGCCTGGGTTTGATTCCTGGTAAAAGTTTAAAACTTGTATCTGGTAATCGAACTCGATTCAGCTACCATTCGCCATTGGGTTCAAATTTAGAGCGTAATCAAATAAAAAATTCATTAATATTACAATAAAATCGAATACAAAATAATTATTAAAAAAATAATTTTATTTAATAATATAACTCACAGATACAGAAATATCTTATAATTCAAATACAAAATTATTACAATATATAACAGATAGAACTATTGTATCTATTGAAAATCTTAGAGTTTTCTACATGTTATAAGGCATTATACTATCTCAAGATTAAATTGTATGAGGAATTCATTAAGATCAATTCCAATAATGAAAATATAAAATGCCGCCCGCTCCAACATGTACCTATGTTAATTTACCATTTAAAAAAAGGATCCGATACAAAAAAAAAATAATCTTAAAAAAATTACTTGTATCTATAAATTTTAAAATATTTCAAAATTTAACAACCAACTCTTTGACTATTTCTTTCCCCCGAGAGTTATTTTTCAAAAAAAATTTCTTCAGTAGAATATTATTTAATTTTCCTTTTTTTTGACCATTTGTTTTTAATAAAATATATATACATATTTTTATATCCTGTGCTATATATATATATATATAATACTTACTGTTTTATTTTTTGATGTCCTAAAAATAATCCTTCAAGGATTCTTTAACGTCAACATTATAAACAAAATATATAAAAATCTAACAAATACATAGTTACATTTAAAACCGCAATATATAAAAAAAATAAGGACATATTCTATGCATATATATATGAGTCAAAAATTGAACCTGTTTTTCATAAGAATTCCCGATGATTATTCATTCCTTTGTACATGCAAAATATGTTCAAGGAAGTTGAAAACTAAAATAATTTTTCAATCAATGTTTTTATGATTTTTGTTTTTCCTTTGATTTTCTAAAAAATTGAGTCAGCCACTATAGAGAAGTATGAGTCAGATATTCTGTAAAAAGAACAGTTATATTGAAATATAATTTTTTACAATAAATTTTCGATTAATTGTACTATATATTTATAGAGCAAGTTAAAAATGAAAACTCTGCTCTAGTTAAAATATTAAATGTAGAGGGTTGGTATAAGGAAAGAAATTCAAAATAAACAGTTAGTTATAATAGAGAACACCCCTTTCAAAAATAATAATAATACCAATATGGAGACATATAATTGCAGGTTACTTTAAACACGGTCATTATACGGTTATTTTCTACTACTGTCAACTTCACAAAAAAAAACAATTTTTATACTCTTTTCACGTGAACTGGTCCTCTTTCAAATGAAGTTTGTGCATTTTTAAATGAAATTAATCTTTTTTCAAATACTAATCGATCGATCCTCTAGTCAGACTAACGAATCGATCAATATTGGAAAAAAGTTACTCTCCGACTTTTTAGTTGAAACCTGAATACAAGAAGCAAAATTAAAAAAGTTCGAGCCTTAAGTTCATTCTAAAAATTGCCCTCAAAAATTAAGGTGCAATTTTTTCCAACTTATTTTAGGTTTTTTCCCGTTCTATTACAGAATTAGGGACTAGATCTATCAAATCATTTCAGTTTGACTTCTAGGTCCGAAGTTACGGAGGAATCTTTAAAAAAAGGAAAAAATTGATATAAAAATAGACAAATTTCAGCAAGAAAAGTAAAAATCAATTGTGTGTGAATTCAGTTGAAAATAGGGCCATGTTCATGTGAAAAGAGTATATAAATGAATCATCAAAAGGCAGACATAAGACAGGACATTATATTTATCAATTAGTACAGCGCCAAAAGTACTATTTTAAATTGTCGACGTAGACAAACTGTTTATTTTCCGTTAAACTAAATAAAAATTTTTCATAAAATTAACGGTAATTTTCATGACATATTTCACCTTATATCCTGTTTTTTGTTTTTAATTTGCACAATAGTTCACATGCAATTTAAGGTTAATGTTGACAAGAGTATTTTGAAAGTAAAAAAAAACCTCTTTTTTTCTTCCTTTTAATTATTTTAAATAAAAATTTTTCAACCGCAAACACATATGTATATGTTTATTTTGTAGACTTTTCATACCACATTATTATATATTAATTTTATTTAAAAAAGGTGAATGTATGTGTTTTGAATTTATTTTAGAATCTACTTTTTCTACATAAATGTGTTTCTGGCTTAAAATCTATATTTAAATCAAGAAATAATATTTTTTTCATATATAAATATATATGTATACATATTATATGTATATGTTTTCATATTAAAGAAAATCCTTAACCTTTTGATTGCAATTTTTATTTTATTATGCACTTGCGCATTTAATACTCAAAATTCTTAGCATATTTTAAGCTAAATAATATTTTATAGAATGGTAGGTGTTCTGAAATTAAAAGTTGGTTCAATTATGACTATATTCTTTTTCGTTGCCATATCATAGTTTATTCTTTGCTATCTTCACCAAATAAACGTTCCGATTCACATATGCGTTCCAGCTTTTTCAAAGTCTAGTTTCTTTGTCATTATAGTTATATTATTAGGTTAGTTTTCTCCAGTTTGAAGAAAAAAATTAATTTTGAAGTTTATTGAAAATTTTAACCTTAATCCTATTGCACCAACAACTTATCTCTAATTAAATAAACAATTAATCATTACTTAAAAAAAACTACTAACTTTTTAAAAAATTATGATTTTATTAGTGATAAGTTGTTGGTGCAATAAGGCCTGCTTCACAAATTATAACTATCCTAATTTGAATTTCTAATCTTAAAATAATTGCATTCATTTAACTAGATGGTTTCAAGTACGTATAGTAAATTTCTTTACCTTTTATTTACCTACCTTAAATGCTGAATTAAACTATTAAAATATATATATAATGTACGTTAAGCAGTATAGCTTAGAGTTTCAATAATTCTCTTCCAGATTTGTTAAATAACTTTTCCGATCTGGTCCATTTCTAGTTATTTTTTTAATTTTACAATATGTCTAGAAGTTATACTATTTTGACAAACGTTGGTTAATTTATAATCCTACAAAGTGTCATGTTCAGAAAATGTTTCTATATAATTTTTTTCACAATTAAAATTCTATTAGGATTAAAAGTGCCTTGTTTATTAACCTGGTTTTGTAGCTGATTGGATAGCACGACTGGATGGCACAGTGGTGAGGGTGTCGACCTTTCATGCAATGACGGTCCGGGTTCGAATCCTAGTGAAAGTAAAAAAACTTTTTTGGTTTTCGACTCGACTCAGCTACCATTCGTCATTGGGTTCAAATTCATGGCTTAATCAATAATTAAAAATTATATATCTTTAAAAAAAATTAATTAATAAAACATCATATACAAAGGCCTTGACAAAGGCGAAGGCCAAAAATATAAACAAATAATTTATTTGAATAATATAACTCACAGATATAGAATACCATATATCTATTAAAAATTTATGACTTCTCTACATGTTATAAAGCCTAATACTATCTCATGTTTAAACTGTATGTGGAATTCATTAAGTAATACCTATATATTGCAAAATATAAGTAAAGCCTATATTGATAATATAAAGGTACACATGTATATAATACATATAACATAATCATTAACCGAAATATTATTTAATTTCAGATCATCATTTTTTTTGTATAAACACTTAATACCTGCTGTAAATTTATTCCCTTTATTTAATTACATATTCGCTACTATATAAAAATTTGAATCCATTTAAAAGGGAATTTCTTTTAAAATTTTCTTACCATATTTATTTGTTTAAAATTAAAAAATAAAAAAATAAGCCTACCGTCTATTAAAAACTTATTTAATTGTTAAAAAAAGAGCATTCACCGCACATAACATATAAGTTTATACTTTGTAGCATGTGTGTATGTACACATATTATAATTTTATGTCAAAAACAGTCCACTAAAATAAATATTAAAAAAAAAACACTTGAATATAATTTGTTTGTTTTTTTTTTTAATTTTTTTTTTAAGAAAAAGAACCCCCAAAAAAAAATATATTCAAATTTTTTTAGGTAGTTAAAAATTTAAAAACGCAAGATAAATTAAAAAAAAAAAAAATAGACAAAAAGGCCTAAAAAAAAATTAACAAAATACATAACCGAATTCTTCCAAACATTTTCTTTAAATTTTATCTTTATATATGAACGCAACACTAACAACAACAAAATAACAAACTGTGTATATTTTATACGAAAGCAACAAAAACAACAACAAATACAAATAAAAAATAATAAAAACAAAAAAAATGAAAATATTGTTATGTCGATTACCGACCTACCCACACCCTTAGTATCTTAAGCACTTCAAGGCAAAGCAGAAAAAGAAAATATACTTTTGTTGTTTTTGTTTTTTTTTGTATATAAATAGCTTTGCCTGTTTGCCGGTAGTCAAATTTGTGTTTATATTCACAAAAAAAAAAATAAAAATAAAAATTGTCTTTATATTCTTCTTTTTCTACAACTTTATCTACCATTTCTTCTATTTTTTTAATGTATTCTATACAACACCCATTCTGTTTTTATTGTACTTTCTTTACTATAAAATTATTTTTCATTTCATATATTTTTCAAATAATGTTCTCAATACTGAGCTGTGAGTTAAGCACTGTGAGATGAGAACTGACACATAGAATTATTTCAATTCAATTATTGAGAAAACTCTCTCTTTTTCCATCTCTAACTCTCATTTCAAATGTTTGATTTTCTTTTGAGATTTTATTCGATAATATTAAAAATTAAGAATTTTCTCTACTCTCTGCTTTATTTTTTTACATTCATAAAAAAAACACACTATATCAAATACCAAATCTCTCTATTTTCCTATAGTGTTAGTGCTCATCCCTGACATTGAGACAATTTTTACTACTGTATAGTAAATATAGAATTTGAACTTCTAATAAAAGGAAAAACAAAAGATAAGAACAATATTTATAGAATACATAGATTTTGTCATTGAATTAGTAAAAGAGTAGCAATGACATTGCATTGCATGTTGTTATTAAAAGATTATGTGTGTGTGTGTGCGTATTAAATTGTGTGGGGGAAAATTTTATAAATAAAATAAATGTTTATAATTTGTGCATTTCATGCTTGATCTCTCGCATAGTCTTATACATTTATACACTAGTGTGTGTGAATTTGTATTCCTGTACAATAATTATGTTCTTATGCATTTTTGTATTTTGTATTTAATGAAAATGGATTTTGTTTTAAATTTTGGGGAGAAAATTTTTTTATTTTTCTTTATGAAAATGGGGGGTTTTTTTTGTATTATTCTTTTCATACTTTTACATTTAGGTATAAAATTTTAATGAAAAACTATATATATATTATGTATTAGTGTAAATTGGCATTCGATCCAATTTCGTTTTTGTAATTCTTTTTCGTCACATTAGAGAGGAATTATTTTGTAAAATTAAATTTCAATAGGAATGTTTTTATACAACATTTTTGTATACATATTTATGTACATATATAAATATGGAAATAATTTTGTATTGGAAATAAGTAAATAAATGAAAACTACATAAGAAGAAAATGAAAAAAAATATCATTGAAATTTCTACTTTCCATGACTCTTCCACTTGAACTTGAATATATGTACATATGTACTATGTACTAACAATGTATATTTTATATAAAATATAATATCAAAAATATATAGTATGTAAGTACTATAATAAAAAAAACAATATAGAAGTCTATCATTTAAAAATATTATATTATAATATTTATTTTATGTATATAATCATTATATACATTGTATTGTATGTACCGTCATGTAAATTATAATGTTTTGTAAATAACATAAGTTCGAACTTGTAATTATTAATAAAATAAATGTAGTCGGACATAACATTGATGTACTTATAAATAATGAATTGAAATTCAAGGAATGTTTGTATATATATACTAATTTTAATTAAATTAAATTATTACTAATTAATGTTTTGTAAAAGACCTATGAATGGTGTGAGGTTATTGAAATCAATTAGTTATTTATGAATTATGTCTAGAAGACTATGTATTAAAAAGTTTTTAAAAATTTAATTAGACTTAAAATTTTTCCAATATATAGGAATATTTTTTATTAAAAATTAATTGATAATATCCAGAATTATAAAAGTTTCTAAATATTTTAAAATCTTTTGTTGTAGTACCTATTTGAAAAATATTTTAAATAAACGAAAGAGGATCGTTGAAGTATATCATCATATAATAACCAATGGAATAACTAAATGTGTAAACTTGTATAAAAACTTATTTCAAGGCAACTTGAATGCAACCTTTTGGTAACTTATAAAAAATTAAATGTAAAAGAGATTTTTGATTCAAGTCTTTGATTCTTGAATCAACATTTATGCCACTTTAATATTAAACTTAGGTAGGTATATAATTATTAGAATTAAACTATCTAAGACATTTTTACATGTTATAAGACGTAACTAGTGCTTCTCATATAAATTGTATGTAGAATCATTTTGATCAGTTCTAATAGGAATATATTTCCTCCTGTTCCGACAAGCTCGTATATAGTCAGCCTGTTTAGCCTATAACAGTGAACAGTTAGCACGTAGAGTTGCCAGTAAAAAAAATAAACTAAGCCTAGTTCTATATCTAAAATAAAGAAATTCACAATATGAATTTCCTTATATATTTATCATTATTCGGCTTATTTTCTTATTTATATACAAACATTTTATATCAAGTCCAGACAATCTAAAAAAATATATATATATATATATATATATATTTATAACAATAATAAAATAATAAATCCTTAAATACAAAATAGAAAATAAGAAAAGAAAATAAAAACATAAATATTTAAATCAAAATCAATCTTAAAAAACTTCAACATAATACTATTCTCATTTTGAAATATACCTATAACATAACATAAATATTTATAATAACATATTATATTTACTCAATTCACTCATACTATATAATAATATATACATACTTTCATTTTAACATTGAAGAACAACAAAAAAAAAAATTTTCATTTAATGTTTAACACTCCGACCTACTCTACTAATATATAAAATTTAAATTTTCTACATCCTATATATTTTATTTTTATTTTAAAATGTTATATATTATACAAGTAAAATATATAGATATATGTGTATTAGCATAAAATTAAAAAAATAATAATAATTTTTTATTTATACCAAAAATAACAACAACAAATTATTAATTGTATGCTCATTCTACAGATAATGTTAAATGTTATGTTATTAAATGTATAATTTGTATGGAGTTAAAAATAAAATTCTCTCAACTAATTTTCTCTAAATCCTTAATGAAATACTTTGTTATTATGATTATTATTATTTATTCTACATTACAAATAGTATTTTCTCTCCTCTTGTCATTTTGAACTACTGTTGTATTGTGCTGTAGTCAATACGGTTATATATTGATGTGATAATAAATTTTGAGCAACCGGAAGAAATTAATATTTATTTTTAAGTGTATATTGTCTCATATGACCATGAGATTTTTAGTTATCTCAATTCTGTTATCTGTTATGTTTATTATTATTATTCATGATCACTAGAATAGTTCTACATATCTCATTTTTCTTTTTTTTAATTACGTATACAAAAACATAACCTTCCCAAACACCAGTCCCCAATTACTTACCATTCTAAATATGAAGCCCATTCACAAAAATTGGGAAATCGAAATACTTATGTACTATTAAATTAGTCACTCTCAGTCACTTCTCAGTAATATTCTCTTTCTCTACAAAATTTTATATATTTATTAATTGAATTGAAATCAAATTTAAACATAATGTAAAAATTGAGGAGAGTGAGAGACAATTTTAAGGAAGAAAATGTATAAATTTGTATTTAGAAAATTGTATACTGTTATCTGTAATCTGTATGTACACTGTGTACAGTATTTCCCTTCAAAAAATAATATCAGTTGAATTGTACTGTACAATATAAACATCTAAAAAATGGAAAATGAGAGAGAGTGAGAAAACAAATGAATGAAAACTGAAGAGAGTAAAAGAGAGTTCTTTTTTTATCCGTTATGAAAAATTAAGGTGAAGTAAAATTAAAACAAAAAATTCCCTTTTATACACAAAAAATTGAAATTTTATTTTTGTTTTTCTTATACATTTCATTCTACATTCTACATAAAAATTTTAAATGTATGTATTAGTGAGAAAATATAGTTTAAAATTAAAATTTCAATGTTAATATCAGTATGACTCTCTTTTGATAATGAAAAAATAATTTTTTTTTATTTTTATTGTATGTTATTTTCCTTCTTAATTTTTTTTTTATATATATATAAAATTTTTCAATGTTTTGACATTGGTAACGAAATTTTTTTCCTTTTATATGTATTGTATATATTTGTTGTATATATATAGAATAGTAATGTTAATATTTAGATTTTATATAGATAAATGTGTATTTAATATAAATATATTTTTAGTACCATTATGCCTATACAATTAAATAAATATATATATATACGTTTGTTTGTTGGTTGCATATAGTATATTTTGTTTTTGATTATAATTCCTTTTTATTTATAGGATATAATGTAAGTATGTGTGTTATTCTTCAAACATATCCATACGTAATATATACGTAATGTATATTATATATGTATAAAATTTTTAATACTACATACACATATTTTTTTATTTTTGATTTTTATTTTTTCAATATTCTACTTCTACTGAATATAATGTATGTTTAAATATGTTGTTGTTGTTGTTGTTGGATTTGTTCTTGATATTATATTTAACTTTTTTTTTTGATTATTATTTTTATTTTTTTAAATAAGATTTTCACTTTCATCTTCTATAAAGCAGAGTAGAACGTACTGACTGACTAAAACAGAATATTTTTTCAATTTGTATTTTGTATTTTTTTGTTTTTTTATTATAATTTTCATATTATATGAAAAGCAAGAGGTTTTATGATTGCACAAAACTGTACTCAGTCAGTAAGAGAAAGTATTACGGCGCGTTCAGAACAGAAAAACTATGCTGTTTTATATGTGGTTCTAAAATAATAATAATAATAATAATAATAATAATAACAATAATAATAATAAAAATAAAAAACTAAATTAAATAAAAAAAAGGGAAAAAAAAATTTATATTTTTTATTTTTTGTATAATTTTCTTAAAGAAAAAAAAAACCAAAATCAAACAAAATAAAATTTAACATTAAATAAATAAAATAATATTTAAAAGAATTTTTAATTTCAATTTTTTTTTTTTATTTATTTTCGGTAAAAATTATAACTATTTTTAATACCTATGTTTTTTTTTTAAGTGTTAAGTTTTCCTTAAATTAAGTTTAAATAAAGTTTTTTTAATTACAAAATAAGTTCCCCCTCTTAATTAATATCTAACCGTTAATTAAAAACAAAAATTACAAAAACATCTAATTTGGATTAAAAAAATTAATACAAAGCAAGTTATGGATTTTCTTAAAAAGAATTTAAGTGGATTTTCATCAAAATAAAAAAAAAAAAATTTAATTAATTTAAATGATTAAATATAAATAATTAATATATATTGTTTTTTTTGTGAAAATTATTAAAAAAAAATAATTAAAAGATTCAGAAAAAAAAAAAAATTAAATATATATATATATTTTTTTATTAATACAAGTATATTAAAAAAAAAAAAGTTTAGTGAACAGGTTGTTTTGTTTCTACAATCTAAATATATATACATAGCTATATATTATATCTATAAATATATATATATATATATATAAATGTGAAAAATCATAAGATAAAATGTTAGAAAAAAATAAAGTAAAGCAAAAAAAAAAAAAATAAATAAATAAATAGAAAAAATTAAAAAAAAAAATTCTATACCTAATATAAATAATGTAAAAAAAAAAAGCTTTGCGAAAATATAAAAAAAAATTTCTTTCCGTGTTTTGAAAATTTTTTTTTTTTTTTCTTTGAAGGAAAAATTTTTAATAAATAAATAATAAAAATTAAATAATATAAAGTGAAATTAAAAATTTGAAAATTTTTCAACATTAAGTGAAAATTCGTTTATAATATTTAAATTGAAATTGTGTTTTTAAATTATTAATACTTATATACAAAAACATACACTGTATGTATAATTATTTGTTATTTTCCTTAATTTTTTTCTTTATTTAAAAATATTTTAAAGTGAAAATATAAATTTGTTGTTTATTTATTTTTTTTTAATGTACATACCTTCATACATATATTCTGTTCATCTAACAGATTTATTTATATTAATTATTATATATACTTAAATTATATTAAAAAAAATATTAAAAAATTAAAATATCAATTCAAAAAAAAAAAAATTCAAAGAAAGTAAAAATTTGAAAAGAAAATGAATTACATACAAGAAAATACAAAATATATTGAATTTATAATTATTTTTAATTATTTATGTAATAAAATAAAAAATGTTAAATTACGTAAAAAATATTAATTAATATATACCACATAATTATTAATTAATTAATTTTGGAATTCTTTATAATACAATATCTACAGTTTTAAAAATAAATTTTAAAAGTTTAAAATATGTTTATTTTTTTATAAAAATTTTTTTCAAATGCAAGTGTAACTAACATACATACATACATACATATATAAATAAGAAAACTTAATTTTGTATTATTTATATAAATGTTTTTCAAAAAAAAGTTTTCTAAAAGTTTTCTAAATTCTGAATAATAAAACAAATAGAATATAAAATAATATAAAATAAAAAAAATATGAATTTAATAGAAATATTTCCGTGAAAAATATAAACAAATAATAAATGTCAAAATAAATCATTAAATTGAATTTAAAATATATTAATTAAAAAAATATTAATTAAAAAAGTATTAATTTAAAAATATTAAAACAAAATGATTAGTTTTCAAAACTTAAACTTCTAATATTATAATTATGATTTTTAATATAATCATTATAAATCTATAATTATTACATTACATTACATATATACGGATATCTAATTAATATTATTATATATAAGTATGTTTATATACAAGGATTACTATATATATAAATACATATATTTAATTATAAACAAAAAGAATTTGAAGAATTTAAATGTAATATTTAATATTATAAAAAAAAATATTAATTTATATTTATTTTTTTATATTTGTTTACATTTAAATTATGGTATATTATATACTTATATTTATGTATATTAATATAAATAAGTATATATATATATACTATTTATAAAAGAATATAACATATGCGGTTTTGTATATTTGTTATATACTTTTTCGTTTTCTTATTAAAAGCGTTATACTAAAAACTTAATATTGTAAAAACGTTGCTATTTTTATGTAATTTTAAAAAACAAAAACAAATACAAAACAATAACAACAAAAAATTAAAAAAAAAACAACAAATACAAAAAAAAAAAATTTAAAAAGCTTTTGTAAATTTTTTTTTTTTGACGTGTGCTTCTTTTAATATTCGGACATAATATTCTATTATATACTATATACTGGATTTATATATATATGTATATAATAATATATATTAAGTACATATATATTTATATATTATAATTTAAAAATATATTAGTACTGTGTAGGTAAATAGAAATATACATATATATATATGTATAAGTATATAAAGAATAATTCTTTTCCTATTTCTCTAAATATTATACAAAAAAAAAAAAAAAATTTGTTTTATAATTTGATTGACCTTGAAATGCAGTAGTGTGTTATATGTCACAAATTTATTCCATATTATAATATTATTATTATATTTTGTTCTAATTTTGCGTTTTTTTTTTTATATATTTCTGTTAGAATTGTATAAAACATTTGATTAATTTTTTTTTTTTTTACTTGATATATTTTACTTTTTTAAAATTTTTTTTTTTATATTTTGAACTTGATTTAAAAAAAAGAAAAACAATTGAATTTTTCAAATTTTATGAAAGAAATTTTGTATTTAACGTAAGATTTTGGGATTATTTTTTTTACTTGTAGGAGAATTAGAATTTGATTTGAGTTTTTCAACTCACAGATTATTTTTAATTCGCCAATTTTGTGTGAAGTTGTGAAATTATTCCATTTTAATTTGAATATTACAACTCACAGATTATTTTTAATTTACGGATTTTTTTCCAAAGTGGTGAAATTAATAATTTTTATTAGTTATATTTATACTATACAATCCATATAGTATAATACAAAATATTTCTGCTGTTAGATTTTATTGAATATTAGGGAAGCGAATTAAAATACCTATTATAGATTTTAGAAAACGAACGGTTAAATTTAATTTTTTTTTAAATTGTAAAATATTAACAGATCTTAAAAGAAATTATGTAATTAGCAATTAAATATTAGCTTAAAAAACTATAATAAAACTGTTTGAGAGTTATTGGTAACTTTCTTTTAGATTTTGTAAAGCTAATCATTTTAACTAGTAAGCAATCGGTATATCTTACAACTGTTTCGCTATAGTACAGTAAATTCTTATTAGTATAATTAAAGTTTATAATTAATAAAGGCTAATCTAAGGAACTTCTTGTCTTTTAGGTCTGGGAACTTAAATGGAGTTTTTAATATAATTTATATAATTTGACAAAACCTTTCAATTTACAGAACTTTGAAGACCATTACCTATGAAAATTTCTAGACTTTTAAAGAGAGTTTAAAATCCATTGAATATTAGCATAAATCCTTATAACTTCTTCTTCAACTTTTTAAAATGCCTTTATTTATTCGAAATAATAATATAATTCTTGGAGATTTCTGTTAGTCAGAGGGTTTAAAAATAAAAAAGACAAAAAATAATTAGTAATTGTCATCAAATTATTTATAACAGCGAATACATAAATTTATATAATAAATACACATTGTTATATATACAGTGTGGCGCAAAACGACCGATATGGTTTGAATGTTTAATAACTTTTTAATTAAAAGGTTAATTATTATTATTATTTTTTTGTTATACAGTATATTAATGGGGAATTTAGCTTAAGTAGAAATATTATATCCCGCAAATGGTGACCATTTTTAGCTTCGCACATTCGTGCTCTTTCCAGTACATTGTCCATAACTTTTCGTAATTTTTTATCGCTGTTCTGTTGTGTACTGTTCCATTTCCAATTCCCCAAGTTTTCTTCACAAAATTCAGAAATAAAAATAAAAAATATAAATAAATTTAAAAAGTTATTCGTAGTCGTTTTGCGCCACCCTGTGTTATTACTAAAAATATTCGTAATTGTATATACACTAAGTAAATATCAAATGTAATTTATACAACGTTTTGTAATCAATTAGTTTATAAAAGACAAATTGAAAATTAATTTACTGGATATCGAAATGAAAATTGAAAGAAATAAATTGAGAAAATAATTTAAGTTAAAATTTAATAAAAAATTAGAAAATTTGTTAGTAAACGAAAAGAAATGTAATTTTTAGGTAAATATTTATAAAAAAGTGTTGATATATACTGTACTAATTAAGATTATGAATTTGTGGCTATACTTATTTGTCTTAGATATTAAATTGTAAAGATCTTAGGTGACCCACGTGGTGAATAATCGGTATATAATATAATATGTATTTTGGCCTATATGAAAAATGTCATTATGTATATTTTGATATTATGTATATTTTTGTAATTGATGTACTCAATATTTCAATTGTTTTAAAGACTAAGATCTCCGGTTACACGAAACTACTTAATTAAATTAAGTGACTATAGCTATCGATATCTAGTTTCATTTTTTTTAATAACTCTTTCTTCGCATGTAATTAAGGCATAAACCTTCTCAAATTAAGTATTAATAGTAATCAATAATCATAATCTGTAATCATCGATATAAATTATTATATGTACTTAACAATTGAATTAAATTTTTTCCAAATTTTGAATATTATTGTAAACTATTTTAAAATTTAAATTAAAGAAAACTTTATAATACTGATCTAACCCTATATATTTTAGTAGTTTTTATGTCCATATTAAAAGAATAACAATACATAATTATTTTAACAATTATGAAAGCTTAATTTGAATAAATAAAAATTAAAAATATTAAGTTTGCCAAATTCAATGAATATTTTTCAAATTTTATTTTTTATATACAAGGTGTTTACTAATTTGGTGTTATATAGCACTACGTAGATACCTATGATTATGTAATTTTTTTTTGTGTAGATCGATGAAAACATTCTATGTATTTCCAATACCAATTTATAAAAGATGTCTTAGACTTTCGAAACATTTGCCTTGAGTTAGAAGTCAGTTTTTCAAAAGTAAACTAATATTTCATGCAAGTCTTATATTTTGGAGATTATAAGGTAATTCAACTAGACCCCTTTATAATAAACTTACGCAAAAGTTTTTGTACTGTACTCAAAATTGTAAAAGAGCTAACTAAAATAAAAAGCTCAACTCAAATTCAACTCAAATATTAAGCTAGCTTATAGTTTGAGCTACACACAAGTAGAATTTGAGCTAACTCAAAAACTTAATTAGCTCAAATTTTGATTTAAGCTTGGATTGACTTAAGTCAGCCCAAATTCATTTAGATATACTTTTATTTATTAAGTTAGTGATGTAAATTGTACACTTACATTGAGTACATTTATGTACATATTTATAATATATGAGTCGCGCTCAATTGAAGTACAACTCAAAATTTGAGCTTACTCAGACTTTAGCTAACTAAATGTTTGTTAGAATTTACTTGAATGATATAGCTCGATCTTTAATAGTTCAAAGTATGAGCTGAAAATAAGTGCCAGTTCAAATTTGAGCTGAGTTTTTAGTTGACAATCCTGACAATATGGCAGCGCATTTAATTAGAAAACATCTTTGATAATATTTTAAGTAGTGTAGCATTATTAATTAAAATTGTAGTGTAGCATTATTAATTTTTGGAATTAAGTAAAAAATAACATGAATACTAAAAATGCTTAAAAGTTAAAATTAAATCTTATTCTTTTATATCATATTATATATTCAAATTCTTTTTGTTATAATATTGTAAGAATAACTTATATTTGAAATATGAAATGCTAATTTTATTTTTTTAAATAAAGTTTATGAAGTTAAAAACATATATTAATATTATATATCACTTTTAATTGGTATTTAATTTGATATATTAATAATATATTATAATATCAGTTAATTTCATAATTTAAATTTATAAATTAATAATTTCTTTCAACCTTTTCATAGTGATTTTCAACATGTTTTTTTCGTAATAATAAATAAGAACTCATTACTTTTAATATTAAAACTTATAACAAAAGTTTATAATATGAAACTATTGATATGAAACTATTAATAAATTATTAAATTTTAACAAACTTTAAATTAAAAAAAAAAAAAAAATTTTAAAATAATTAATAAAATAATTACAAAATATAAAATGGAAAAAATATTAAGCTTTATTTTAAATGAAAAATTTTTGAAAATAGAAATACATATACTTAAAAAGGTGAGTTTATATAAATAAAATTTAAATAATTTATTGTATTTTTCAATATTTAATATAATTATGTATATTATTTTAAAGAGAATAGTTTTAAAATTTAAGGGATCAATAATTTTTGAAAGTTATTTGACATTTATTACGGATACTGTAATTGACATTTTGTATAATGTGAGACAACAGACAAGTGCGACCTCCGGCGGTGTATTGTTCATAATATAATAAAAAAATTAATATTTTATGCTATCGAAAATTGTAATGAAATAATATATTTAAGATAAATATATATATATATATATATATATATATATATATATATATATATATATATATATAAATGTATCATTGTATATTTTATTTTAAAAATTTAACAAGCATGTGTACTTATATAAAATCAAAATTTTTATTGAAGCTCCAAACCCTTGTTAAAATTATTTATGATGGTGTTAACTATTGCTTTGGCATAGTAGTTAGAACGCTGTTCTTTCATGTGAACGATCTCGTCTCCAGTTCAAACTCTGGTCAAATCTAAACTAATAAAAAAATATCGTAAAAATTGTAAAAATATATCATAATATAAAAATAAGTTTATATAATAATAATATGTAGTATAAATGACCCATGTGTAAGATAATAGATAGCACAGGCTGTATAAAAAGAGTCCTCCATCCAAAAATTAAAAGTCTCCAATTTATTTTCCATATATGTGAAAAGTCTCCAAATTTATACTTTTAATAAAAGTCCTCAAAAGAAGAAAAAAAGTCCCCGGTTTCCAAAAAGCTTCCCAAAAGCTTAATAATTATATATGAAAAAAAGGTTTGTAGTAGCTTCAGAGTTGAACACTATCAGGCTTCCAATAATTTGTTCGGTGGGAATTGAGTCCCATTATTTTAAATCCTTTAATAGGGATGTATTTCTACTGTATCAGATTTTTAGGCTTTCTTAGATTTATTAGCAAATGTTAATTGAATAAACTGATTACACTGACATTGTAGAATTAAACAAAAAAGTGTAACTTACAGTTTAATACAAAATATCAAACAGTTATATCTGAGAAAAAAAAATTAAATTTTGACTATAAGATTTTCAATTAAAATTAAAAAATCTGATTCAATCACAAATTATAACAAATCTTAATTGTCTCTATCATATATAACTTGACACTTTGACTTAAATAACATATTATTGTATAATAAGCTATTATTGATAAGTGTTATATATGAAAAAAACAAGCAGTGCGAGATTCAGATTGTAACATGGCTTCTATAAAAAAAAAAGTATCTCAAGCATTTCAAATGAAAACTCAAACGCATTATAGAAGGATTTTTTTATATAATATTTTAATATATAATAATAAATTATATGTAACAATTTAATTTGACAAAATTTCAATGGCCACGTGTTCATCAGAAAATATAAAAAAATTCTTTTTGACACCTCAAAAACAGCATAATCATTTATTCGTAAAACAACTTTTTTCATTTTAATTTTCTTTTAATTATGAGGAAATTGTGTATATTTATTTTTAGCACATTTTCAAAAAATTTTCAAAAAAATGTGCTTATTATAGTTTAACTTTGTCCGTTTGTTCGTATGTTTACAAAAACTTTTACATCGATTTGAAGTAGAGACAAGAAATTTTAACTACGGGTAGGTGCTGCAAAAAAACCAATTTCATGGAAGAACTTTTTTCCCATTACGGAGCTACAACCCCCCAAAGTTGGAAAAAGTCCTATATTTAAATTGTTATAACCATAGTTCTGCTAGGTATATTTTCAATCTGACGATTTTTATAAGCTCTTTACATTTTTGAAAGGCAAATGCATAGAGTTGCCGTTGGGTACTAATATTAAATGTTATGCTAAACTCAGTTTTGCAAAGTTTTTGACCCCTCGTATCTTCTGAAAGACTCAAGCTAGAGACTTTAAATTTTGTGAGAAGACCTCTAGAAGATGTAAGGGGTCGAAAATTGCCCTTTATTTATATTGTTATAACAAGAGTTCTATAAGGTTATTTATAGATTTATTAAATGTATAGAGTTGCCATATAGGGTACTAATATTAACAGTTATGCTAAATTCAGTTCTTACAAGGTTTTTGACAACACATGACTACTGAATGGCTAAAGCTAGAGAAATTTTGGGAGAACTTACATCCTTAGAAATTAGTAGAAGCCGGTTAACAAATATTTTTTATTACGCTACCTGCTTGGAAGCTATAAAGGATCGAAAATGGAAATTTTGCGTCCAAGTTTGTTTTTAGTAATTTACAAATTTTTATTAATATATGTTGAAGGTTTTTCTTAAATTTAAAAAGGGTTCTTAAAATTGAAGAGAGTGTTTGGTGGAAGAATTTAATTCATAGAACCTGAAAATTTTGTGCGGGGCAAGCGGGGTTAGATCCTCGAGAATAATCATAAGCTTTCTTAGTAAAAATTTGGAAATCGACCCTAACTAAAAGCTATTAAAAATTGTCCATTTTTATAATTTGACCTTAGTCACCAGTGTATGTAATTTAAAACTAAACGTTAATATTGAAGCTCCAACATAATATTTCCATCTTCGTTAACAGGTTTCTGAGTACATTGGGACTATATTATTCTAAGTATTGATTTCGCTATTATTTATAATTAATAATGAATTGATGAAATAACTAAATTATAATACATATTATCATTTATTTTTATATATATATTTAGCCCTAAACTCAGTATGAAACAAAATATAATTTCAAAATGTGCTTTTTTAAAAACCCTTGATATTCTTCATCACTTGTTTTATATACAATTGAATTTATTACATAAATGAGAAATCATTTTTTTTTTGTATTTATCCTTTATATCTTGGTTATGTTTTATAGATTTTTTTAATGTAAACATTTTTTTTTTTAATATCCTTCAATTTCCAAGAAATTAAATAAAAACAATAATGCTCGTTATATATATTAATGTATAATACATATATACATATTATATATATATATATATATATATATGTTGTGTAGAGGAGGGTGATACCAAGGTAAAATAAATATTGGGTTATTTATTTATTTATAGATTAATTCTTTTATTTTTTAATTTTCTTTAAGAAAAAAAAAAAAAATTGAAAAATTATTTTTAAATATTTTTAGGTTTCTTGGATTTTTTTTTATTTACCGTTGTACTTTTAAATTTTTTTGCACGCATTTTTTTTTCATAGGTAACGCAAATTTTTTTGTTCTAAATCGTTTTTTCTTATGAAAAAAAAAATCGCGGTGGAAATTGAAAGAAAAATTTTACTGAATTGGATCTTAAAGAATTAAAGTATAAATTTAGATAAAGATTAAGAACTTAACCTACATATAATACTTTCGATTTATTCTTTTTATATAAAAGCACATGTACATTATATACAAAATGGTTTGAAGATTTAAATTGATTTTTTGCGTTGAAAGTAGTATGGAATTATTGAAGCCTTTTTTGGTAGTTTTTTAGCCTTTTTTGGTGAAGATTGATGGGCAAGATATGAAAATTATTTTATTTAAAAGAAGTTATAAAAAAACAAGAGTTTTTAAAAATGCACATTTCCAAAAATAAAAATGTTTTATAATAAGGTTTGGGTAGAGTGAACTGTATATTGATAAATAGTGAAACTCTTTATGTTCACTAAAGAAATACTGTTAGCTCAGCTTAAAATATACTTTCGGAGTTTTAATTTTAGTGTATTATTTTAAAAATTTCGGCAGCTATTTAAATTACAGGTGTTTAAAAATTGCATATTTTGAGTTTTTCACCATTTACAGCTCCTACACCGAGGGCTTTACTAAATATACTCTTTTCTTAAAAGATTCATATTTATTTTTTGATAACAAACTCCATTCAAAATTTCAAGTTCTTATCTCAAACCGTTTGGAAGATATAAGGAATCAAAAATTTTACAAAAAATAGGTATGGCATAACAGTAAATTATAGTATCGTATGGCAGTTTTATTTGTGTTAAATACGTTGAACAGACGTACAGATTAAAACTATATAGGCAAAATTATTTCAAAATCTAATAAAATTGTGCTAAAAAAGAGCTTAGTCATCTGTTTAAGTCAGCTGAGAATCCTTGAAATAAAGCTTAATATATATATTAGAGCATAACAGAAGTTCTCTATAACTATGTCTGGTTACTTTGGGTTACTACAGAAAACAATTTTGTGATTTTTAAACATGTAAAAATTAAAAGTGGTTTTTTCTCCCTTTGTTCACTCGTAAAATGAGAAAAGAGCATGCATAAAGATACATTAGGTTAAGCATTGATTTCATACATTTGTATCACATATATCTATCATCTTTCACAGGAATTATTTATATACTTTATTTTTATATTACGACACTCTAATAACAGTAAATTTTATATTATTAAATATTGGAATTTCTTTTTTTTAATTGAACTGACCAAAATTCGAGGTGTGCTTCTACGACTTCTTAACCACTACGCCACTGTTCAGATTATGACTCTGCATTATGTCAGCTATTGTCTAAAATAATCGCTTAGAGCAGTCGAGAACACAAATTATATATATAATATATATAGATTACACATTTGCGCGAATAATTTAAAAATATTAAGAAACTGAGATGCAATCTAAATTTAGAACTATTCTCTATATATAATAATTTATTATATACAAAATTAATTTTTTATTTCATATTTATTTACTAATTTTAATCTTTGTTTCTTTTCTTTTCAGAATTGCCTAAAGAGTTCCAACATGCTTTAAATAAAATTCAATACATCAATATTTAGAAATTAAAACAAAAAATTTTTTTTAAAAACAATAATTGTTGCAAATATATATATAGGTATATATATAAAAATATTATTGCAAAATAAAGCTAAAATTAAAAAATAAAACAAGTTACGATATAAAATTTACGATAACAAAAAAAAAATATTTAACAAATTTATTTTTTTAACTTATTATAATTCTTAAAAAATTTAAATGTAACCAGAAAGGCTGATTAATTCTTATATATTTAGTAATTAATTAACATTATAAAATTATTACATAAGATATATATATTCATACCAATATTTATATATACATATATATAAAACTAAAAATAACTAAGGATATTAAAAATTTTAAACTCAAATAAAAAAGAAGAAAAACGACTGATTTTGAGATAGAAAATACAACAAAAACAACATTTTAACATTTAAGAAGAGTATTATAAGGGATATAAGATTAGAAAGAGTTTAAAATTAAAAATTATAACATATTAATTATAAGAAAATTTTGAAAAGAAAATTGAAAATTTATTTTTTGATACCATATTTTCTTCCCCCCAAAAAAAAAAACAAAAAAAATACGATAAAAATTTACGTATACACTCCAAGTTAAAAATAAGAAAAGCCAAAAACAAAAACACAATTAAAAAAAAACCAAAATGAAATTTGCAAATAAAATGCATTTTTTGAGTGATAACTCAATATCAATTGGTTCATCAAAAACAATAAAAATTGAACCAAAAATAGAACCGATAGATGATGAACATATTGCATCATCAACATCATCATCATCATTAGCAATAGCATCATCATCACCAGTACCATCATCTTCATCTGGATCTCATCATTATATTGAAGAATATCATAATAGTTCTAATCAAAATAGTCATAATCATCATCAACAACAAGAACAACAATATCATTCATCATCTTCATCACATAACAATCAAAATAATAATCATCATCATCATCATCATCGTCATCAACATCAACATCAATCACAATCACAACAACATCAAAATTCACAATCAAAATCAATACAAAATTATCATAATAATCATCAACAAAATCATCATCATCATCATCATAATAACCATCATCATCATCATAATAATAATAATCAAAAAATAATTCCAAAAATGAATTTTTATCGTCAACAACGATCTGAATCACCAACATCACATCAACATATAGAAAATCATCAACAGCAACCACAACAGCCACAACGTGTTATGAGTAATAAACATCATAATATTGCTAGAGAATATCATATTGATCCATCACAAGTTGAAATAACACGTGGTGGTAATAGTATATCAGTTGTTAATCGTTCTGGTAGTAATCGATGTTCTAGATCACCACCACCACTAAATATTACATCACAAAATAATGGTACTGCTCAAATAGTTATAACACGAGCAATACGAGATTCTTCATCACATGGTTCTGGTTCAATTCAATCATCAACAACATCATCATCTTCTTCTTCTTCTTCTTCTACACAACAACATCACTTAGAACATCATCATCAATCACCACATGTTCATCATCATCGTCAACAACAACAACAGCAACAAATACAAAATCATCATCAACAGCAGCAGCAGCAACATCAACAACAACAAGTTCGTGTTATATGTGATGGTAGATTGTATGATGAAGAATCAAGGCGACGTATTGTATCTCCATCACCACCGCCACCATCATCTACTTCATCATCATCATCATCATCAACATCTCATCATCATTTACATGCTGCTGATAGTAATTTACGTATATTGTCATCAGTTGCTGCTGTTGCTGCTGAAGAAGAACAAGCAGCTGCTGCTGCTCGTAAACATGCCAGTATGAATAGTAATAATAATTGTAATAATAATGTTAATAATGAAACAAGAACAGCTGTTGTTACAAGACATGTTAATGTTATATCCAGTAATTTAAAATCTATGGATAATTATAATTCAACAATACAAAAATCAAGTGGTAATCATACCAATAATAATAATAACAATAATAATAATAATTTAAATAATAACAGTTCAAATTGTGTTAATGATAATAGTAATACGACAATATTTCGTACACCTGTAGTGTCAAGCAGTAGTGGCAACAATAGTAATAATAATCTTAATAGTAATAGTAATGTTAATAATATTAACAGTAATAATTGTGGTAATGGTGGTAGTAATATTCATATAAATAATAGCAGTAATGTTATGCGTCCACCACCACCACCTCCGCCACCGAAAATTAAATCATCTAGTGTTTTACAATCAAGTCAATCAACAGTTACCAGTGGTTGTAGTTCACTAATTAATAATAATAATGGCAATGAAGAACCATCAAGTTCAATACCAGATTTAGGTAAGTGAATTTTTACTTTAAATAATGAAATTAGAAAAAAAACAAATTATTTGATATTTAATAAATTTAATAAATACTTAACTCTTAAATATTTTTAAAAGCTTCTAAGTTAAAAACTCGAGGTTGTTTTTAAAATACAATTTAGAATAACACATCCAAACTTCACAAAATACATTGACTACTAATATACATTTTACTGTAAACGTATATATAAAAATATTTAATTATGATTGCTAAATTAGTCAGTGAGTTAGAAATAACCCGGAACCTTTTTTGCGATGCCTACCTTTGTATATGAAAGATTTTAAATTAGGAAAATTTTTTAGAATTGAACTCGAATTTAGGGCATTCCATATTTCCAGAATATTTATGTGTGCACAGAATAGATTCTGAATTACGAAAAATTTTAAGGTTGGATGCAAAGTTTTGAAAAAGGGACCTTATTTTTGAATTAACTAAAATCCTCTAGAATATCATTTAAATATGATATACGAAGTTCAGGGTGGCCCGCATGGACTTTATTTCGCAATGCCTTATTTCAAGGCTTCTTACCAAAACACACTTGTAACTACTATAAAAGATCAGAAATCATTTTAGTATTCTATGACTTTGAAATAAAGTACTTTGGAATAAAATTATGTATGTACTCGTATATATATATGTATTAAAATTAACATTACCCATGTTTAGACAACACTTCCTAGAAATAATCAACGGTATGAAATCATTCTCACTTTCAATTGAATTTTTTTTTATTCTAATTTAATAAAATAATATTAAAAATTTATTCAAATCTATATTTGTCTTCCATATATACCTGGAAAAAATATATTGATTACATTTAATTAATATTTATAAAAAATTAAAATAATAAATAATTAATAACTATATTTGTTTTTGTTTATTATAATTTTTTTTTTATCGCACTAGTTATTACAATTATAGTGCGTGACCTTGTCAATATTATTTAATCTAATCGATATACTAACAATTATGACAACTGTTATATACCTAGTATAATATATTTAAAAATAAATAAAAACCGGTTTTGTATATAGATTAAAAAAAAACAAAATAATAATAATTACAATTACAATATAATAGAGGTATGTACATACTGTATAGTAATTGACGCAGAATAACTGTAAGTTTATAAAAAAAACGAGGAAGAGTGTAGTAGAGTAGACTGTGTCAACTCTGGGATACCCGTATGACCGTAACATATACATTATATCATCCGGTTAATTACTTTTGGCAAAATTTCAGACACCCAGCTTCATTTGGTGTAGTGTAATCCTCATATAAAAGAAGGAGTTGTATGGCAGCCACTCGAACCCTCAGCAGTAGACCAACTAAATTTTGCAGTAACTTTGGCCATTACACTAAACTATTTTTTGAAAAATTTCAGACACCCAGCTTCATCAGGTGTAGTGTAAAGCTCATATAAAAGAAGGAGTTGTATGTCAGCTACTCGAACCCTCTGCAGTAGACCAACTAAATTTTGCAGTAACTTTGGCCATTATACTAAACTACTTTTGGCAAAATTTCAGACACGCAGCTTCCATAGGTATAGAGTAATGCTCATATAAAATTAGAAGTTGTATGGCAGCTACTCGAACCCGTGGACCAAAATGGCTGAATTTTAAACTCGATTCCGTTTTTTGCATAAAAACGAATTTGTGAAAATTTCATAATCCTAGCTCCTTTACTTTTTGAGTTATCGTGATTACGGACGGACGGACGGACGGACGGACATACATGGCTAAATCGATTTATTTTTCGATTCTGATCCGATCCATACACTTGAGTCTGTATCTACCCCCCCTCCTTCTCTGCGTTACAAACGTAATGGCAAATTTATTATACCCTTGGACTATATAGTCATACGGGTATAAAAATAGTAATGTAATATTTTCTTAATAACTAATAACCAACTTTTATTTTTTTTATATTGAAGCTTTAATTAATATATATATATATATATATGAATATAACTATTTATAAAGCTATTAGATATATAGTTATATATAACCGATCACTACATAAGTGTCACTCATATACAATAGGTAGTCATAGAATGGCAATGCAACAAGTTGAATTTTTAATACATTCAATTTCATATTATTCTAAGAGTTGTGCATTTTTTTATAGGAAATGAGTTGTTCTTCAATTCTATTTTGTTTCCCTGTATTATAATTGTTTTTGTTCTAGTTTTTGTTGTTGTTGTTGTTATTATTGCATAATATTGTTAAATTGGGTGTTATTAATTACAATGTCTAGAATGAAACAAATTAAAAACTAAAATAAAAAAATAAAAATTGATCGCATGACTAAAATTAGAAAAATATTTAAATAAAATGCAGATAGATATAGATACATAAATACATTATAATATATAGTTTAAAATGTATTTACTTACGTAGTTATTATACTTATGTTTATACATATATTATAATAATTATAGAATATCTGCTACTTATATTTTTTTTTAATTGGGGTTTAAAATTGAATTAATTTCTTATGTATAAGTGTTTTGCATATACTTATGTACTTTTATGGGTTTATACTTATAATAAGATGCGTGTTACTTCAAACATGTTAAAAGTGAGAGTGTATATGTGACAAGAAACTATAAGTGCCATTTTTTATATAAGAAGTTTAAAGGTATGACCCCAGGTCTTGTAGGTTCATATTATTATAGCCTAAATCTAAGGAAATTATAGGAGTATTTTAACTTTGGTTAATCAAAAGGAAGCAAGCTAAGCTTAGAAAAGTATATATATATTTGTTCAACGTCATCTTCTGAGTTCATTTAACTATGTCCGTACTAAAAAAAATATGTCGTCTTGATTAAATTTATATTGTAGGTTACTAATGATAAAAGTAAGGCAAGGATTGCAAATGGACGAAATTGAACTGTATATTCGAATCCTTGAAGCTTTTGATTTAATTAAGGCCAAATGAGCATAACTTCGAAACCAATAATAATAGAACCTACAAATGTGATACAAAAGTGTCTCTTCTTATTTTCCTTGTGTTCCTGAAATTTGAGATTAATTAGAGTGGTGGTTCGGGTACATCCATGGACCTTCCAAGCCGCAAGAAATTAAAATAGATAGAATCTTAAAATTTGGTACAAGCTATTGTTAATGTTGTTTCACTACTCCTTTTTTAAAATAGATGCAGAAACTTAAACGTCGAACATGGCTATGTTCTATAGTCTCTTAATGAAATCCAGTGATTAGAAATCATTAATCCAATTCACTCATTTATCTATGTCTTAAGCTTTTATATGTTAAGAAAACCCAATTACCGACATGATATGGGATGAAAAGATTCTGAGATGAGTTTTAAAATTACCTAGTGACTCATTCTTTTTTTATAAATTAACTATAGTGACTAATGATTGATTATTAAGTAATCTTTGCGTATAATATTTGTTTTTTAAATTATTAATTACATCAGCCTAAAACTATTTATAATTATTTTAATGTTTTTTTTTTTTTTTAAATTTTATCACAAAACAGACATAAAAAATTTAAAATTATGTATTAAAAAAAAAAATTATGTAAAACCTACTTACTTATAAAACAAAAATCGGAAATCAGTTATAAAACAATATTTAGTATACAAATAAGCTTTACTAACCTACATATATAATACATATTATATTTATAATAAATCTTTAATGACAATTCGAACACTATAGTTTTATTACTTTTATTATTTTCGAAGTCATTAAAATGTCACGTACTATCATTAAAATTTTGTTGTAAAATTATTTAACAAATGTTATATTATGTTATGAACAGGGTGAATTTTATATAACAAATTGTATGTAATAGTAGTTATAATTATTTTGTTCAAATGTCATAGTTATAGTCTTTTCAATAGTCTCCACTAACTAGCTAAAACTAGTTTTAAAGATTAAATTCAGTCTCATAATGTGCAATTTATAATCAATTTTAATAGAACAAAAGTTTAGCTAGAAGAGTTCGAATTCTTAAATTTATTATAGCAAGTGCTTTCTCACTTCTTTCGGCATATAGCATTTTCTGGTCAAAATTAGGTACTTTCCAAATATATTTCGGTATTTACCAAACGTATTCAGGGGTATAATAAATATATTACGATTTTTTTTTAAATGTTTCCAAGTATTTACTAAAGAAATTTAGATATTGTTTTTTAAGATTTAGATTTTTACTAAATAGTTTCAGGTTTTTTCTTTTAAAATTCAGAATTTTTCTAAATAATTTCCGATATTTTTTTTCGAAATTCAGGGATATTTATTTTAAGCTACAAAAATTTTACTGAACAAATAAAAATTATTCAAAATTAAAAATAAAGGAAAATTTAATCATATAAAATACGAAGTCTTACTGTTATATAAATTGGAAAATGGGCTATCAACCAAACATGTAGGTATATTTCAAGTACCAGTATAATTATCAGTACCATTAACTGATATTCAATACTTTGTCAAGTAACAGTATTTCTTAGATTTCGATACTTATAAAATTTAAGTATAAGTAAGAGAACAAGTGAAATTACTTATAATTCCCAGAAAGTATTTAAATTTTGAGTTTAGTTACTTTTGTAATTATTTTATGATATTTAAGTATTTTCAAGTTATTAATTAATAATTATATTATTATTTCAGGAATTCAATTTTTTTCAAGTATTTAAGTATTTTACAAATATTTTTATTCATAAAGTTCAATACTACCGAAATTAAAAAAATAATTACAAGAGTAATTGCACTCAAAATTTAATTACTTTCTGGAAATTACAAAAAATTTTTACTTGATTCTTATACTTATACTTAAATTTAGTGAGTTTCGAAATATAAGTAATACGTTTTCTAGACAAAGTAATCAGTATCAGATAATGGTACTTGCTACTGTACTCAAGTACTATTTTACCCAGTATTATATAGGTCTGTTATCAACTGTGTTAATTTTATAAATGATTCGAATTATTGAATCACTTAAATGTTAGGTAAATAAGCTTGTCTATTTTATAGGTTCATGTCGGAACAGAGAGGACATATGTATTAATTACTAAATTTTAGAATGACATCATTAAATATAATTTGTTACAATATGTAATTAATATTGCATTATTTTCTTATTGAAAACTGATTTATTATATACTTGTAATATTTTGTAAATATTTAAAACAACTTGAATAAAAAAACTTCCGTATTTTGTTCATGTTCAATAAATTCTAAAATGTCAGTTATAAGTATTATAACTACCTATATAAAGTATCATAACTATTGTGTTTCAAATGTTTTTTAGGAAAATTGAATTGAAATATAAAATGCATTCAAAACAAATTGATCTTATAACTGAAAGCCTATTCAAGCAATGTTCCATATATTAATACAAAATTTTTTTTAACTTAACAAATTACAACTGTATATTGTTTTCAATCTCGAGTACAATTTTGTAAATAAATAGATATAGATATTCAATTAGATTTCGACATTTATAGAAATTGTTATATAAATACATAATATATTATATAGTTTCTTAATATTACACAATACCAGTAGTATTTGTTAGATACTTGAAAAAAAAGCTTCAGATAATTAAAAAATAAAATTTTTTTTGTTTTTGTTTTTTTTAATTCAATTCTAATGTAAATTGTTAAACAAAAAGTACAATAAATACAATAAAAGTTTGAATTACTCAGATAACAAATTATATACAATGAGAAAATATATAAAATTAGTATACATAGGTACTTAATTATCAGGTATATGCAACCTTATTTTTTTGAAGGATCCGCTTAAACACAAATTTCTTGGATTATAATTTTTCTGTGTTTTAAGTTTTAAATATTATTAATTACTAACTAATGTTGGTTACGCGTTACAGTTCCCTTCCAATTGGCTTTTGATGGAAGTTGATGTTATTGAAAAAACTTACACAAAAATTAAACATGATGGAAATGGTTAATCCAAGTATGTATTACAGTCATTGACAATGTTATTATTAAAAATTCTACCGTAATTATGTTCATACATTTTTTATATATACATAAAATTTGTGAAACTTTCTTTTGGTCCAAAGCAGTATTTCCCAAAATTGAACATAAATAGCTTCCAAATTTTTTTTGACCAATCGTTGTGCCGATACAGATTAACAACTTTCAATCCCGTTAATAGAGTCAACTCCATTGTTACAGCCACAAAGCAATACGTATACAAAGTTTGAAGTCAATAGGTCAAATTGTTCTAATTTAAGAACAAAATAGTTTAAATACCAACAGCACAGCCCCAACTTGGCGGTATTTAAATGCAACCAATTTAATAATAAATGAAAAAAAAAAAATTCATTAAAACTGTACAAAAAAAATTAACGGGCCAAATGTTTTGAATGTCTGATATATATTATTATACCTACCTAACCTATCATATTAAACAAAATGATATATTCCTATCATATTTCAAAGGTATATATAACATTATAATAAACTTTATTTACATACATTTTAACTAAGTAATACACAAATACATACATATATACCTACCTATACATTAATATAGAGAAGTATATAGAAAAATTTAAAAACTTAAGAATTTCTATGGAAATATTCAAAGTACTCGTATATATAGGTATATAGCTTTTTATTCTGAAAATAGAATTTCTGATATTTTTAATTTTGTTTTTGATTTTTTTTTTTAGTATATAGGAAACATGACGACCTTGACTTTTCAGAATGCGCGAAATAGCCGTTTTATAATTCGCGTAATACTTTTTTTTTTAAAAAATAAAAAAAATAAACATTATACTTGTATATATGTACTTGTATGTATATACAAGTATTAAACAATTCTATAGTATCGCTTGTATAATAAAAAGTTGTATTTAAAACAAAGATAAACCGATATAAACTACAATAATAACAACAACAAAAAAAACCGTTTTATAACTTAACTTATATATACATCAATATGTTCTGTTATTTCGATTTGTTTATTTGTTTTTTTTTTTTAATTTAAAGTTTTGTTTGTCGCAAACATTTTGAAAAAAATTGTAGAAATATTAAACAATATGAGGCAACAAAATGTAGAACAAAATGGAACACATATAATTGGAACAACTGTAAAATTAAAAAATTAGAATAAGAATTAGGAAAAGAAATATAAATAAAACGTAATTAAATAAAATAGAATTTATTAATTTTTTTGTTTGAGCTAAGTATCGTTAGCTATAATAACCGTTATTTTTAAAAGTAGGATTTAAAATAAATTATAAATTCAAAAAAAGGTGGGTAGATACAAAAATATTGTGTAGTAGTAGGTATTTTAAAAAAATTATTAATTCGCTTAAACTTTATGATTATAGTTATATAAATCAATTATATCATATAAAAAATACCTTTTTATTTACATATTATTTGTGTGTACATGTATTTATATATAATATATTCAATATAATAAAAAAAGTAACCTGTTGTTTCAAAAATAGAAACGAAACACAAAATCGGAATTATTTGGTACGTTTTGACATGAGATTTGAATTTAATTTCCATTAATGTCAAATATGTGTCATTAGTTCGATTATTAATTCGATTCTATTCGTAAATCGGTTAATAAATCAGAATAATTTTAGATTATGGTATTTATAATGGTATTTATAAAAATAAATTAGGATTTTAAAAAATTATTTTTATTAAAGAGTATGGATTTTATGTGACTTACGTATACCAAGTATTTAGGAACACTTTTTTTACATTAAAAATTTTTAAAAATTCTTTTTTACTCATTGGTTTTTTCTTAACAAACATTAAAAACATTTTTTTTTAATATTGTTATCGCAGGTGTTATCACACACATTCAGATTTAATTAATATTTTAGTATCTAAAAACACATACGAAACATTTGGCAATTAATAATTTTCAATTAAGTTAACACTATAACACTATTCAAGAAATGAATCGTTTAAAAATTGATATACTTGGTATCAGCGAAACCTGGTGGCCAAACAACGGAGTAAGTTGTGTAAAGGGGACAAAATTTTATTATTCCGGTAATAACAACACAAGGCACAGGAATGGCGTCGGTATAATATTGTCTGAAGAAATCGCAAAACATGTTTCCGGCTTCGTGCCGTTTTCGGATAGAGCCATGCTACTGAAATTAGATTCAAAACCGATCGCAATTAATATTATACAAATTTACGCACCGACAGCGGATAAACCTGACGATGAGATAGAGGAGTTTTATGAACACATAACATATCTTTTAAAACAAACAAAACCTCACGACCTGAATATCATAATGGGCGACTTTAATGCCAAGGTTGGTACCGGAGGAGTAAAAGACGTAGTTGGGAATTTTGCTCTAGGAACTAGAAACGAAAGGGGTGATCGTTTGGTACAATTTTGCCAGGAAGAAAATTTAAAAATTATGAATACGTGGTTTTGTTTACCTGCAAGAAGATTATATACCTGGAGATCTCCACAAGATTCAAGTGAACATGTAGTGCGAAACCAGATTGACTTCATTATTGTAAATAAACGATTTAGCTCATCCATTAGGAAAGTAAGCACATACCCTGGTGCCGACGTTCCATCGGATCACAATCTTTTGGTGGGCAAAATAAACATCAAATTGGCAAGACCAAAGAGATCCAACCGAGAAACAAAATTGGATATGGAAAAGCTGAAAAATAGTGAAATAAGAGATCGGTTAGCAGCAGAGATCAACAATCAGGTACGAAATTTGAGAAATACAAGAAATCTATGGGCACAAACAAAGGATATCCTTAAAGTAAAGTCACGAAACATCCTGGGTACAAAAAAGTATTACCCTAAACAGAAATGGATGGCAGACGAGATTTTGCATATGATGGATGTAAGGCGCCAATACAAAAACAATAATATTGGGGAGTATAAACGTATTCATCGAGATATCCAAGCTAAAATTAGGCGTGCCAAGCAAGACTGGTTAAAGAAAGAATGTGACGAATTAGAGAAACTGCAACATCTACATGATGATTTCAATGTCCACAAAAAAATTAAAGAAATCACGGGTACAAATCGTAAAAAACTTACCGCTGCATTAACAAACGAACAAGGTCAACTTATAGCTGATGTAAATGAGGAACAAAAAACCTGGGAAAATTATGTTCAACAGTTATTTCAAGATCAAAGCAGAACAATAAACAACAATAACACTAACAATAACACTAACACACTACCTTTTGGATTCCCAATAACAAAAGAAGAAGTTAAAAAGGCAGTATTGTCATCAAAAAACAATAAAACTACAGGCCCGGATGATTTACCAGCAGAAATAATAAAATTAATAGATTATGATAATTTAGATATATTGGTCAAAATTTTTAATGAAATATATGACACAGGTAATTTCCCAGAAGATTGGCTAAAGTCGACATTTATTACACTCCCGAAAAAAAGCGAATGCTAAAAGCTGTAAAGATCATCGTCTGATAAGTTTAATGAGTCATGCGCTTAAAATCTTTCTTAAAATACTGCAAAGTCGAATGTATTCCAAGTGCGAAGCACATATGGGAAAAACGCAGTTCGGATTTAAACAAGGCACAGGCACGAAAGAAACTCTTTTTGGCGTAAATATATTGGTACAAAACTGCAGAGATGTTCAGAAGGATGTTTTTCTCTGTTTCCTTGATTACGAAAAAGCTTTCGATAGGGTGCAGCATGAAAAGTTGATAGAAATCTTAAGTGCATTAGATATCGAAGAAAAAACTATAAACTGTATCAGAAATCTTTATTGGAACCAAACAGCTAACGTAAAAACTCAGCATGGCTTAACAGATAGCATTGCAATTCAAAGAGGTGTACGTCAGGGCTGTATTTTGTCACCAATGCTCTTCAACTTATATGCGGAAACTATCTTTGTAGAGGCACTATCTGATGTGGAAGTAGGCATAAAAGTCAACGGCACGTTTTTAAATAATATAAGATATGCTGACGATACAACGTTAATAGCTGATAATATTATCGATTTACAACATATAGTAGATAGAGTCAACCACTACAGTAACAATTTTGGGCTTAACATCAACACTCAAAAAACGAAATTTATGATAGTCAGCAGAAATAGAAAACCATATCCTGGTGCGACTATTACAATTAACAACAGTCAAATCGAAAAAGTGTCCACTTTCAAGTACCTTGGATGCTGGCTAAACGAAGACTGGAGTTGTAATGGGGAAATAAAATGCCGAATTGAAATGGCCAGGAAGGCATTTCTTAAATATAAGGAGCTTTTCTGCAGCAGGAACCTCAGCATGAAACTGCGGATACGTTTCGTTAAATGTTATGTCTGGTCTGTTTTATTATATGGTGTAGAAGCATGGACAGTAAAAGTAAAAGATATGAATAAGCTTGAAGCATTCGAAATGTGGACATACAGAAGAATGCTCAAGATTTCATGGGTAGACCGTGTCTCGAACGAGGAGGTTCTCAGAAGAATGAACGTGACAAGAGAACTAATCACAACTGTCAAACGTCGAAAAACAGCATACTTTGGCCATGTAATGAGGAGTGCGAAATACGAGATGTTGCAGCTCATCGTGCAGGGGAAGATCGAAGGGCGAAGGGGAGTTGGTAGAAAACAACTGTCTTGGCTCCGAAATATTAGAAATTGGACTGGCATATCAGAAATTGGTGCACTGGTAGAATCAGCAAGGGACAGGGAGCGATACAAACAAATCACACAAACTATCATATGACGCTAACATTCTGTAAAGAATATGCAACACAAGAAGAAGAAGAATTAAGTTAAATATTAATACGACTACTAATTACTAAGTTTATTACTAATTAGTAAGACTACTAAGCTTAATTATGTAATTTAGAATAATATTTAAAACAAGTTTGAATATGTAAATCATTTATAGAAATTATTTATTATCTTTCATATTTATTTAATTTTAATATAGTCAAAATAGATTTAGGGATATATTAACTTTGCTACAGTGTGGAATATAGAGTTATACCAAATCAAAATTCGAAAATAAGAGGAAAGAAATTGAGCGAATGATGAAAAAAAATAAAACTATTTTACTATCATTGTCATATCATATTTAAAAGTACGGATAGAATTTGGATAGCAAATGGATAGTATTGTATATATTAGAAATATAGCTGCCAATTCCCAATTATTAAAAGGTAGTTATGCATTTGAAAATAAATTTTTAAAAACCTGAATTTTTATTCTCTAAAAATATTCAATAATCAAAGTTAATCGAATTTAGTATTACTTAATACATTTAAGTTGGCAACCCTATTTTTAATAAATATAATTATCAGTAGTACTTAATAGTACAAAAACAATATATTATAAGTAAATCACCTTTAAATCATGTATTAAGTAATACTCATAAGTACTTTGATTAATACCAGTTTAAACTAGAATTTAAAGGTATACGGAAGAATTTATTTGTAGACTAACTAAAAAAAGAAAAAAATATTTATTTAGATTAGATAGAATTTTTTTGACAATTTTATTTATTTTGACTGTTTGAATATCAACTCAACAATGTTTAAAATTTTTATTCCTATTGATAATAAAAAATTTTTTTTTTGTTTATTTTATTAGACGGTAATTTTAGTTTTTTTGTAGTTATTGTTTTGAAATTAAAAAATTTTTGAATGTAAACAAAATATAAATAATTACAAAAGAAAAAAAAATTTTAAGATAATAAATCTCAAGATTAAAATCGATTACAAATTAGAATTTGTTGGTGGCCATTTTTTTTTTATATTTAAAGCGGAAATCGATAATTTATTGACATAGTATATGTATAACATATTTTATGTTTCTCAAAAAAAATTTCGTTTGTAATTTATGATAATTTTAGCAAAAATTTACTTATAAAATCTTAATTAGAATAAACTTAGTAATATTAGCAAAACTTCGTATAAAACTAGGTAAAAGGTTCTGCAGATTATTAACAAATTTATATTGTTAATTCTACAAAACTTTCATACCTACTCGCAAGAATAGTCCAAACATTTGGATATGAATCGCTTCCAAACACACCTATATATGCGTTTTTTTGAACAATGTGATACTTTCCATGTTTCCAGATTCCTTCCAGGTCTTAACGAATTTATATTGGTTTTTTGAAAAAGCCCTATTGAGGATGTTGTAAAACTACTAACCCGAAATATTATAAAAAATTTTTAAAATAAATACGTATATTAATATTTAGAATTTAAATAATAATAATAGACGTATTGTCCTTATTCATGCTTCTTGAGTTATAAGAAAACAGCTTATGGCGAAGAAAACACGAGTTACAACTGAGGTATAATCCCTATGAAAATATGCATATAAATATTTATTTTTATTCATAATATATAAGGACTTTATTTTTCATTTGATGCTTCTTTATTGTAAATAATATATAGAGGAAACTATATTAATGTTATCAATGTTACATACTTATAAAAATTTGTAACTCTTTTCACTAAGTTTAAACATTATTCAATTTATAGAAATTTTAAAAATATTGTAAGGAAATTAATAATATTTCAAAAATATCATTAGAAACGGCTCAGAACTACTTTGATAGCTTACACAGTAACTCAGAACTTCTGACTCAGTACTGATGATAAGGCACAATGCACAAGTCAACTTTGTCAGTAAAAAAATAAGAAAAATAGCTTTTGCCTAAAAATACTACATTTGCCAACGATGACTGACCACTTATAGTAGACAGCTCAATTTTATATTCAATTCTTATGCGATGAAATTTAAATTTTTTTTTTAAGTTGGTTACGCCACTTTCTTTCTGGGCACCTCATTGTTGTCCAAGTTTTAAAGAGATTTACAGAAGAATGTTTTATATATACATGAAATTTAGTCCTTACAATTTCCATAGTATGCTTCTTATATAATCATTCATTTTTCAAATTATGTAAGTAAATACTATTAAATATACATATATCTTACAAGTAATTGCACAAGTAGTTTAACAACTACAAATCAATCTAAAATAAAAATTAATTACTTATTCTGTAATTATATCAGAAATTCTTTATATAACTTTAAATTAAAAATAACTATTATACAAACTACATATGTATACTTATATGTATTACTCTATATTTACTACAATATCATGAATTATTGCATAATATTATTCTATTATTAAAAAAAAAAGAAATAAAACAAAAAATTAAAATAAAAAACCATATAAAGCAAAATTAAATTGTATACAATATTGCGAAATTATTATAACTGTAAAATAAAAAATTAAATTGAAAACTTATAAGAAAATTTTATTCTGATTAGCAACCGACGATTTGACATTGAAAATAAACTAAATGCAAAAAAAAAAAAAACAAAAACAAAAAATGAAATTAATATTACAGTTATAGAAAATTGCAAAAAAAAGAAAATGACTAAACTTAAATTTAATAAAATTGCACGACTTATTTTATTTTTATTTATTTTTTTAAATATTAATCATAACTTATTTAAAAGCTTCAAAATTAAATCAAAATATTTTAACATACCTTTATTTTATTTTATTATAAATTTTATACTTAACCTAATACATGTATGTATTAGTATAAGTGCAATTTGTAAATGTGTTGGTGTAGAATAAAAGTTTTATAAATATTATTTTAAAGCAATTTTAAAATTATTTTATTTATAAAAGTGTTATTATTTTATTCAACAGGCCAATTAAAAATTTTAAAAAAATTATAATGTGCATATATAAATTAAGATATATAAAATAAATATACATATATATATTTATAATATGTAAATATACGAGTAATAATTGTTTATAATTACATATATGTTCATAACTTTTAAATTACTATTTATAATTTTTTTTTCATTTTATTATATAAATGTACAGTATTTTAAAAAAGTATTTAATTAATAGCTCTATTTATATGTTCCAGTATATTCTTATTTATTTGTATATAGGAAGTACCTTATATACTAGTATTATTTATTGGTACAGAAGTACAAACTACAAAAAAAAAATATCAAATTTGATGTAAAAATAAATTGCATTCTTTTAGGAGTATAAAACATTAAATTTTCATATAAGAGTCAGGAATTATTATTAAAGTATTATAACTCTTATATTTGATTGTGAATATATTTTTTTTATAAGATTAAAACAGATTTTTCTACTATAGATACTAGGCTTGTTATGCACTAAAGATACAATTTGTAGAGTGAAGGGTCTTCTTTGGATTGTACTCTTATAGAAGTTTAAATTCTTATAGTTACTTCTCTTAAGAATCTCATCTGAAGATCACAACTGAGAGATTTTTAAAGGACGTTCAAAACTTTTTCTAATAGGGATCTCATTAAATCTCCCAAGTAAGACAAAACAAGACTTTAAAATTTTCAATAGACTTTCAGAATTATTTTTTAAACATTTAAATATTGAAGTAAAATTCATTTTACACGTGTAAATCTAGGATTACTACTACAAATTTTATTAAAATATTAAGATATTAGTAAAAGTTTTCATTGATCTGTGCTTATTAATTTAAGCTAAATAAACTTAGCTGTTAAAATATGTATTTTTGTAAATAATTCATAAATTCCATTTGCTATAAAGCGGCACGCCGTAATTCTGCATGAAGTCTTTATTACTATTGGCCATATGTAATACCATCAAATTTACAGTTCTAAAACTTTTACAATTTTAATAAATCATTTTTGTAAGATACAAGTAAGTGTTATTAAATTTATAAATTTGTGTAAATTTGTTGTGAAATGTAAGTTTGTAAATATGGCCTTTGTAGCTCTTAAAAAATTTACAACACAATTGTTTAAGCTTTCTGCGTATGTTATTAAAGAGTTCGTTTTAATTTAAACTGTCATAATATGATTTTATGTTAGTATGCTATTTTCAGATTCAATTTTAATTAAAACCAATTAAAACTAATTTCAGAGAGGCTCACATTATCTTCCTTTAAAAAACAAACTTGTCTATTCTTTTAAACCACCGTTACATAATTATCCTTAAAATACTTTGTTTTATATGTATTTGTAATACAGTTTGAAGAGTAGGAAACATTAAGACAAAATTTTTGCAATTCAAGAAAATATTAATTAGCTCAGTTTTCTGAACTTTGTTATTTAGATGTGTAATTAATTACAAATTAAATATATAAAAATAACCAATTAAATAGTTTTCCTTTTAATCTGCAATCCTTGTCCTTTTTAATCCCTCCTTAACTAATATTGTCTAACAAATACATACAATAAATACTTTTAATTAATGCATTGTTGACATTTGAGTTTTTTTTTTCTAACGTTTTTTTTTTAAATAAAAATTTAAGTTTATAGTTCAAAACTTTTTTTGTCCATGACTGTACAAAAACTTAAAAGCTAAAAAAGCAAAAGCAACAATAGCGTAAAAAAAAAGTATAGAAAAACAAAATGTTACATGAAAATTATTTAGGCTAAGTTAGAATATAAAAAAAAAAAACTACAAAAACAACAACAATAACAATTTACTGTCAAGTTCAAGGTCATTAAACAAAAGTGTTTTTATATTAAACATTTACACATAATATACATATATTTTTATGTAATTGTATTACATTATTTACATTTGCTTTGAAAAGTTTATATTTAATACATATATAGGTTGAACAAAATGTTTACTAAGTTTAATAATTTGTTGTTTCTATTTTTTTAAATACCAATTCTGAGCTTTCTATTTTTGGATATTTTTAAAAATTAATGGTTCATAGTTTTAATTTTTTTGGGAGTTATAATTTTTTTTTTTATGTTTGTTTTTTTTTGTTTTTTTTTTTACGGTCAATTCTAAACTTTGTTCTATGATGTAATATTATTACGTATTTTAGTAATTTTTTAACTTTGATATTAAAAAATATAGAGATGGGACTTTTGAAAATTTTTTAATTGCGTGTAGCTATAATACCTACTATTATAATACTTTTAAATTATATAATTACATATATGATTATAATAAATTTTCAAATAATTTTTATTGGAAAATTTCAACAGAAATTGTTTTTATTAAAAGTTGTCAAATGTCAAAAATTGGCTAATATTATTACACGATTGTTTTTTAATTAAATAAAGGTATTTGAAAAACGTCTGAATAAAATAAGTCCCTTTTATATTAATTTTCATAGTTATTTAAATCAAAATAAAATAGGAACAATAAATATATTTGGGTTCTGAAAGTTCTTTGCAAAATAAAATCTTTCTTAAGTAAACCCAATTGAAAAAGTTATCTTAGCTCATAAGTGCTACGTTTGAATTTTTGAGCAATAAGTATATTTTCAACACTCCAAATATTCAGATTTATAAAAAAATCTAAAATTAATATTTTAAAACTTGGAATGAAACTTTGCTTTATATAATTTTTATTAATTTAAGTAACTTAATTACTTTCATGTCAAATTTATTGCAATGAGTGTAGTGATGTGAAATGTCAAATTTATATCACTCCACTTTTAACTAAAAAAAAAAATCAATTTTATTTTTTTGACAGTTCTGACTTCATGCTCTGGTCTGAGCTAAATTTTAATTGCAAATCAATTTTTTTTTTTTTTAAATAAAATTTGATTAGTCCTTGGGGTCCATGCTTAAATTAGTTAAAGCTATTTAGTCTGAGAAATAAACACTTAAATTATAACAATTCTCTAGTTTTTTAAAAAGAAAAGTTTGAAAATTTCATTTAAGTATCAGGTTGAGTTTATTTTGGAGCTGAGGTAAGTGATAATAGCGTCGATAATAGCATAGCGTAGAAAACTATTTTCATGATTTAAATAGAGGTGTTTATATTCGAGCATCGCTTTGATCATCAATATATCGACCCTTAGAACAAATCGAAAGTTGAAACAGGAGTTTTTAGGCAATTCCACTGCAATGGCTCCTAATCTGACCAATGGAGTAGTGGTAAAAATGTTGCCTTTCATGTGGAAAGTCTCGGGTTTCCGGTCAGATCATATCTTTTAAAAAAATATCGTAAAATTGTATAATTGTATTGAAATAATTAACTCGTAATATTAGATAAGATTTAATATAAATATGTAAATAGCTCTTCTGTAGGATAATACAGTAAATAAAGAACTGAGTAGTCAACGGCTACAGTTATATTCACTATTAACAAAACTGAAGCCTAGTCTAAATAGACTTGGTAGACTTGGTAGGAGTGGAAAGTGGGGAAAAAATGGTTACGGATGAGTGTAGTAATGCTAGAAAAACCAAAAACACTCCTTACATAATAGTATATATAATATAAATATTTGTAACATATTTCTTATTATACCTACATATACTTACATATATAACAATGTAATTGTTTTAAATAGGTAATTGTATTAAATTATTACATGAATGATTTTTATTTGAAATTTTTGACACGTTGGTGCGAGAATTAAGAATTTTTCTTTTATTCAAAATATTATATAATATTGTAATTTATATATATATATATATATATATATATATATATCAACACTTATGTTTATGTATATATATATTAATATTACCAATAATTTATATGTAAATTTGGTATAAGCCTATATATCTATTTATAATAAATTTTCAATATCCTTGATGAAAAAATTTTATTATATAACGTGTAAGGATATTGAAAAAAAAAGTTTTAATCTTGGTTTTTTGTTTTTTTGTTTTTTTTTTTTTTTGTTTGAAAGGATATAATTTATTTACTATATATTGATATTTTGCCTTTAATTATACCCGTGCATACATATATGAACATCGGGTATATTAAAATTACTCCTCCGTTTGTAACGCATCGAAATATAAGAGCTAGATATAGTGTCAAGGGTACGTATCGAATCAGCATCGAAAAGTGAATCGATCTAGCTATGTGTGTCCGTCCGTCCGTCCGTCCGTCCGTCCGTCCGTCAGCACGATAACTCAAAAACTATAAGAGCTAGAGTTCTGAAACTTTCACAAAGTAATTTTTAGACAATTTGTAGGTTCCCTATTGTTTTTGGTTAAAATCGGAGAAAGGCTTCGGGTAGCTGCCATACAAATTTTTCGATATTTTATGAGTATTTTTAAAATTAATAACGAAAAATAGAAACCAAATATAAAAACAAACAAATTGTTGTTTAATTATTAATCGATTCATGGTGTAGTGGTTAGGACATGTTACTTGTAGCAAAAATGTTTCGGTTCGAATTCAGGCTACGGATATTTTTTTTTTTTTTTAAATTCATTTTTTTTATCTATTTTTTTTTTAATAAAATATATGTATTTATTTTATGTTTGAAAAAATTTTATTTTATAGAAAATTAGACAGAAGATTCATTTATATTAAAAATTATTAATTTTTTTTAATATTTCTATAAAAAAATTCAAAACTGTTATTTAAAACAAACAACTGATACTATAGCAACTACGATTATTTAAAACTGTTATTTAAAACAAACAATTTATACCATAGTAACTAGAATTATTTAAAAAAAAAAAAAATGAGATAAATAAAAACTCGTTTTGTAAAGAAATTATTAATTGTTCTATGGTATAGTGTGTAGGACATGGGACTGGTAGTCAAAACGTTTCGGTTCGATTCTTGGCTGGGGCAAAATTTTTTTTTTTTAAATTCATCTTAAAATTCTCATTTATAAATTATTTATTTTTTTTAAAACATTTTTAAAAAAATTCAAAACAGTTATTCAAAACAAAAAATTGATACCATCGCAACTATAATAATTTAAAAAAAAATTTAAATGAACATAAGGTCGATGGCTTAGTGGTTAAGACGTCGACATTTTAATTGGAGTGTGGGTTCGAATCTCGTTGAGAGCATATTTTTTTTTTAAATTCATCTTTTTTTTTTAATTCATTTTTTTTTTATTAATTTTTTTTCAATTAAATATAAAAAAACAAATATTTTGAATTTTCTGTCAAACAGTTCAATTGCAATATAAAAATTTCTTATATATTTGATACACGCACGGGTATCTAAAAGTTGACAAGGGCAACTATAATCTTCCTCGTTTTTTTTTTGTTATTGTTATTATTATTTGTGCAAATGTACAAGATAATTAATGATGGGTGATTTTTGCGAAATGACATTTTATGTACATAAAAGCTTTACAATATTTATTATTATGATTTTTATTTTCCATGTACTTGTGCCTGCCTTTTTTTTTTAAAAAAAAAAACGAAATAAGAATTATTTAGGTTCTTAGAATTAAGCCAATATGTAAATGAATAATATTATATAGGTAGATATATGTAATATATATATATATATTAGGAGGATATTGAGTGGAATTTTTGGAAGGGAAGAAAATAAGGTTGAATAAACTTATTTTAATTTTGAATACTCATTTCAAGGCCAATGAAATGGTTTTTTTTATTTATATATAAATTATAGAAGAAATATATATAATAAAAATATTTAAAAGTATATAAATTTTCTCATTTCATTATTTTGATGAAAGAATAATTGATTTTTATTTTACAACGCGTAGGCAGTAAATTTTTATAAAAAATTTGGTTAGAAATAAAATTGAATCTATCTTATTGAATATTTTTTTTTGGAATTATATTCAATATGATTATAAGCCAATTTATAATTGACTAAAATTAAAGGTTAAACATCTATACCTTTTTCACATTGAATTCGGCTTAAATTTTCAAATAAAAAAAGTCCTTCCTTCCATTCTCAAATTAAATTTGTCTTTTTGTTAATGATTTTTGTATTTTTGTTTCCAAAATGTCTCCGTATGTTGAGATCCAGAAGTCAAAGTAACATAATAAACATTATTTTGAAAACCAAGTCCCTGATCCTGTAATAGAAACTAAAAGTGGAAAAAGTGTAAGAAATTCACGGAAATGGGTACCGTTGTTTTTGTCTGGGGCTGTATTAAAAGTTCAACATTTTAATTTTTAAATACTCAGGTTCTACTGGGAAATCGGTATAAATACATGTTTTAAATTATGTCGGTTTGCTTTATGAATTCCAAGATACAGCGGAATTTAAAAAAAAGAAGATTTTTGATTTTTAACTCGACACATTTGATGTGAAAAAATTAAAAATATTAATAATTTATAGATCATAGCACAAAAGATATTCTAAATGGAAACACTGTTCAGTTGTTCCTTAAGTGTTTTAAAAAATAAAAATTCTAAGAACCATAGAATAATGACACTTTATTTTAACTTCTAACATAAAGGTTCTAACTATTTACCTTAAATGTTAATATTATATTAATGACATAACAGTAAATTTTTTATTTATAAAATAACACATCAGGATGAAAAAGTCAATAAAATTTTAATTGTAGAAATTAAAGGATCATTGTACATTTATTAATTAATGAGTTCCTTTAATTTACTATGAGTTGCTTCTAGGACTTTCTAGTTTCTTTTATATTTTATTTTTAAACTTTTATTAAACATTTGCAAATGAAAGAAGAAATACTTCCCAGTATAGAATATAAATCTAAATTAACTGATTCATTTTTTATAAATTTAATTAACAAACGATTATAATTGCATGCTAAATAACATAAAACTTAAAGGATAAAACAATATAAAATTTACAGTGCTGCAACTTTAAGATAATATAATATTATGTCAAATCAGTAAATTCTGAAATTTTTAGAGGTGGCAGACTTGTTATCTTAAATAATCTGATTTATATTAATAGCTAGACTTGAAACTCATATGCCTACTGATACTTAAATTATTGATAAAAAGACCTTTATAATAAATCAATAAATGAAACTAAAGGAGGGAGACAGTAAAAACCGTTTTTACTGATAAAAACAAATATATTTACTGATAATTAATTCTTAATATACTGACCAAATAAATTGTATGCAGTGTTTTTTCAATAAAAGAATAATTGTTTTAAGTTCAAGGTAAAATATGTTTTAAGTTTATAGTTCATGGTTAATTTTTTCTAATTACCGCTTATTATAATTTTTATTTTTTTATTTTTCTCTTATCATTCCAGTTTATCAGAAACAATTATTTACTTTTGTGGTTTTTTTTTTTCCTGTTTTTGTAATTATTTTATTTATTAATAATAAAATCTGTTCTACTTTTTTTTATTATTCAACATATTTGAATTATTTTTAACCTCAATACATTTCTAATACCAATTGTTTTATTGAACATATGCAATTATTTTAATGGTTTTTTTAATAAATATGGTACGTGTTTTAATAAAATAATTTTATTAAAAATTAGTTTTTTTTTTCAAGTTCATGATCATGTAAAAATTTTTCAAATTTGTCACAGTCATGTGGGTGCAATCTTCTTATCAGCTTATGTAATTTCTTATTCTATTTATTTATAAGTTAGTAAAAATTTAGGAATACTCGAATAATACTCGAATTCTTGAAAAAATGCAGGGACATGTAAGGGAGCGCTCCCATTTCTAATTATTTAAAATTTCTAAAGTCCTTATTCAAAATATTGAAAATTTGTTGACATTTTCTTAAACAGCGAGCGTTCCATAATTTCAAATTAGTAAATCTTCTTTTTTGAAATCTCGTTTTTAGAAAATCTATTTTTTTATTGAAAAAACTCGTTTTTAAGGACTTTAGAGTTGGATACAAAATCAAAGTTATGAGCTTTTCTCAGAATATAAAAAAAGAGATTTCCTTAAAACGCGTTTTTTAAAAATGTGATTAAAACGAGATTTTCCTAAAACAAGATTTACTTAAAACAAGATACTCTAAAAATGGATTTTATTAAACCGACATTGCAGACTCAATCCTCTTAAATATTCTGTTATGAACCTGTTTTGTTATAAATTCCTCGAATGCTTTGCTAATTTAAATTAATTAAAACATCACGTAGCATATAAGTACTATTCTTTTATTTTAACATTACAGTATTCTGTATTAAGCCCACATCTTTTTTTAATTTTTAATTATATTAGTTTTTTTTTTCGTCTCAAAAGTTGCATTCAGAAGAGCATATTACAAAACTGCATTACATCAAATTATAAATATTAACAAACATTCTGTTCACTTGCTAAGGTTAAGGTAGTTAGTTCGTTCAATTAAATAAAATGATAGATGAGATGAGATGTGTTTAAACTTCAACAAAAGAAAAACAATATATTGAACTCATTTTATTAATCATTTCATTACCATGACAACCAATTTTAAAATATTTTACAGATAATAAATTAAATATATCCTATGCATTCTACAATACATTATATAAACTTATTAAGATTATTTAATTTAATTTAAATAAAAAATAAGGGTCAAAAAACCCTTTCAATTTAATATATGATGTAATATATATGTAATGACACAGTTACATTAAAAATTTAATATAAGAGTTCTTTCCCTATACATACATTTTAAAAAAAAAAACAACACCGCCATCATACCGTTAGACAAATTGAACTTTTGTATCAATTTTACCACACCAATCCTTTTTATTTTTTATTTTATATATATATTATTATTATATATATATAAGAAAACAAGAGGGTCAAATGAGAGTTCAATGAACATTAATGTATATATATATACCACCTTGTTTTTATTTAATTTATATATTCTATTTACTAGGTATTGCATAAAATATATGTTAACGTATAGGTACTGAAAATTTCTAGAATATTAAAAAAGTATACGAATTCAATATACGAGTAATATGCATTTCAATCAATTAAAAATATTATATATATTCTTTATTTTTGATATGCACTCTCTAAATGAATAAATGAATAATTCTTCCCCCAATTATTTTAATGGTTTTTGGTGTAGTTGTTGTTGTTGTTGTTGTAATTGGTTTGGCAACAATGCATTTAATTTGAAAATTTTGAAATCGATTGTATGCGCAAATGTAGACCGAAATAAGAATGCCCTTTTTTTTTAAATTGATGCATGCATATTGGAAAAAATTAATGAAAAAAACTAATGGAATCAGACAACTGTTAAGATTGACTTTTTTTTATGAGTATTATTGAGTATGGTATGAGTCTGATCAATTGCATGAGTTTTAAAATTTTTATAAGTGAAAATAATTAAAAATAAATTTATTAAATATTTATTTAAAATTTTTTTAAGCAAATTTTAAGTTGAAGTTAATCCTTTAAATATTTATTAAAAATAACTGTAATATAATAAACCGTTATAAAAGTAGGGTAAGTTATAAGTATGTGAATTATTTATAATAAAAATATGCAAAGAACTTAGAACTGTCAAAGCGGAAACAAAATAAGGAACAGGGATTACGGATAAGTCATTAAACTGTAAATAGAGTTTGTTGAATAAAAGAAGTTATAAAAATTTAAATAAAAATCCTACTATTTTTATACTTTAGAATTTAATTTGTTTGACTGAAAGTTATTAATCCCATCTTTCATTCAAGAATAGGAGATTTCATTTAAACCTCATCATATTTTGACAATAGGTCGCTGCATAATACATTTTTTTTTAAACGCTAACTGTTAAGCTAATAAGCCTGTCTATACCATAGGTACATGTTGGAACAGGGGGTCGTATTATGTTCTTGTTATTAGAATTGGTCTTATTGAATTCCACATGCAATTTAAACATAAGATAGTACAACATGTAGAAACGTCTTAGATTTCCAATATTTACAATTTTATTTTTGTTTATATTTCAATATTTTGTATTTGAGTTAGGTATATTGTATTCTATATCTGCCAGTTATATTATTCAATTTTATTAATGATTTATAATTATTATTTATTGATTAAAAAAAGGGTCTAAAAGGGAAATACTCTACACAATACCTTAATAATAATAGTTTATCGATTCTATATAGACTAATTTAGAAATTAGAATGATAGGTAGTCTGGGAAGGTTTTTTTAATCGAAAATCGATAATAAGTTTACATATTTTTTTAACTGGTTCAGGAGATTTTTGAATAATTAGGTAGGGTACAAGTTACAACTTTTGTATATATACCTACCTATTTAACAAAAATATGACTCCCCGACAGTATTCTTCTCTATACCTCATTAGTTTTTATAGCTATTCACAAAAAAAAAGGGCATTGATTCAAATTTTTTTTTTATTATACCATTATAACAATTAAAAAACATGATAAACGCCTTTTATTTCAGTCCTAACCTAGAAATTTTTCAACCATTCCAAAAAAAAAAAACAAATTAAATTAAAATAACATCAGTTTTTAATGCATTTAACCGTATCCAACAATGCATGCATTACAATAAAATTATTCAAAACTCTCAACATATTTTTTAAACCAATTACTTACAAAAAAAAAAAAATATTAAAAAGTCACAAAATTTACTTCCTTTTTTTTTTTGAATTACAATTTTTTTTGGCATATTTTTTAAAATAAAAATTGTTTCGAATTCATTTTCCTTAAAATTGAATATTAAACAAAAAAAAAACTGAAACAAAAGTATATGAAAGAGATAGAGAATAACAAAAAGTAACAACTAACATACAATTCAAAAGCAAATTAAAAAAACATAAAACTGACTCAGTCAGTGCCCTTGACTTAGGTCATTAACATTTTTTCATATTATTATAGTTGTTTTTGTTTATATTTTATATTTTTATAAGTGGAATACATAAAAAAAAAAACTCGATTAAAAATATTTTTTTTTTTTTTTTTTTAATCGCGGGCATTCTTTTTTTTTTTTTTATACTAAAAATAAATGCATATAAGCAAAAGCATACAGTGTAGTGTCTGGCTGGTTAAACAAGAACAGAATTAAATGCATAACGCAAAACAAAAACAAAGTCAAAAGAATGAGAGTATAATATTAACAAAAGAGAATAATGAAAAAAAGAGAAAAATGATTATGAAAAAAAAAAAAAAAAAGAAAAATTAAAATAATGCGCGCACCATGCTTACAATTTATATATTGTGTGTTGCGTTGCGCTTCAACGTTATCATCATCAAATCCAGTCATAATAATCACATTAATTCAACCGCAACCGTAGAATAAATACTGTAATGTACATTGTATACCGCCACCACTCTCTCACTCTCTTTAGAGTTTGCTAGTGTATTCTTATTCTATATTCGATCCTTACTTTGTAACATACATAATTTTAATTATAAATTTTAATGTAGATTATAAGGTACATATATAATAATAATATAAATAGATAAGAAGTTTCATATGTTGTTGAATTCAATTTAATTTCAATTTCAATTGTTTCACAATGTTCCTTTGCTCTACTGCTGCTGGTACTGAGAACTGATAATAAAACGGACAAAACTGGAGAGTTGCATTAAAAATCCAGTTTTATAATGAAAATAAAATATAAATACAATTTTATGTTGAATTTGAATATGGTGCTATCAAATTAGGTCAAATTAATTTTGATAATATGTTGATTTTTAAAATAGAATTCAATATTTTTTACATTTGTTAGAAAATTTACTAGAGAGTCACACAAGCGAGTCCTTTTTCCAGAATGAAACAGATGACATTTTTTTTAATGAGTACTATGTACGTTCTAATATATTATAAATTTAGAATTAAAATTTGTACAAAAAAACATAAATGATATTTGACCATCGGTGCTGTGGATAACACGTCAATCTTACACGTGAAAGGTTTCGGGTTAAAACCTCAATCAGATCATATTAAATAAAAAAAATGTTGTAAAATTGTATAATTATATAGTAATAGTTTATATCGTAATATTAAATTAAGATTTAAAAAAATATATACATAATTTGTGTGTAAGATGATATATCGCGCACAAATTTTAGAATTTACATTTTTATAATCCTATATATACAATAGGTACTACCAAGTAATCAAAGGCTTAGTGAATGTAACGAAGAAACTGAGGCCTGAATGACTTAATGAATATCCTATATTACTTAGAGCAGTGGTAAAGGAATCAAAACAAAAATATTATTAAATCAGTGATAAGGAGATTGCAAAGTAATTCTTAAGCACATTTTTTAACCTTTTAAATCTAGTTATTCAAGCCTCCGCGGCAACTGTTTCTGAAGATTTTACACACTGGAATTAGCCAGTAATGAAATATTTTAAAAATTTCAGTATATTATCAAATGAATGCCTAAAGAAGGAATTCATCTATCAGACCTTTAAATATTCTAAGTAAACTCACTTGCCTTCGAAATTTAGTTTCCTCTAAAACAAATAAGCTAAAAAAAATCAGAAGTAAATTTCTGCTCCACGCATGCGTCTTCTGCTTCAGCAAAGATCTTCAGAAATAAATATTTTAACTATAATTTAAAGGAACTATTTCTTATAGTGAACACATCTGACCAGGGCCTCATTTCACCAATAACTTACCACTACTAAAATATTAATTTTTTGATAAGTGAGTGGTTTTACTAATCAAAACTTATTTGTTTTGGACTTATTTCAGTTTCTACATCTCCAACGCGTTGAAACGAAACACACATAAGAAAAAGTAGAAATTAAATAATAAACAACAATTTTACAAAGAAAAAAAAAAACTGGAGCGCACTTGAAAATTTTAAAAACTTATAAAATACAAAATATAAAAAATGTATATAAGAATTCCTGAAAAAGAAAAATTGTTTTGTATTATTTGTATTTAAGTTGAAATGAAAAGTCATTGGCATCAGAAAATTTTTTAACCTTTTTTTTAACATTTAACTATTTTAGTTTGTTTTTTACTTAAAAAAAAAAAACACAACAACAATAACAGAACAGAACATCAAAACACAAAGATAAAAAACTAAAAAAAGAACAAAAAGAAATAATAAAAAAAAAAATTAATCGGAGAAGACCTTCCTTTTCCGTTCCAACAAAGACAATAAAAAATATTTTACATTAAACAAACACATAACACCAAACCCGTATTTTTTTTTTAAATTCCCTTTTAAATTTTTTCCCTTTCACTACAGAAATTCTGACGTTTCGTTGTGGTGCATGAATCGAACGGATAGTTTATTTGTGTGTGTGTGTGTGTGTGTGAATGGATGAAACGGATAATATTAAAAATAATCTGTAGTTCTTGATTTCTTTTTATAGTTTGTTTGTTTATGAATAAAATCGTATTTAAAATGTTTTGTAATGAGCTGTAAGAAAAATGAAAAAAAAATATATATATTTTGTTTTTTAAACAATCGCAGCAGCAGCAGCAGAAGCATAGAACTGACGTTTTTTAAACTTTTAAAGCAGTTAAAAAAAGTGTAAATAACCTTTGAAACGAGTTTAATGTCAGTCATTTATGTGATATGAATTAGCAATATAAATGTCTGTATATATATATAAAGGTTTTAAATTAATAATGGGTTATAAGATAAATAAATGTATAGGTATTATGTAAAAAGAAAGAGAAAGACTATATATAAAAGATCCCAACATAATATTGTAGAAAAGATTATTATTTATATTTTGAACTTTGATAAGTATATAGAAGAAATCGTTGCACTTGTTAGAGTTGAAATTTAAGATTTAAAATTTGAATAATAATTTTGTATTTGGTTTAGATTTTTTTTTAAAGTTGATTTAAATTTAGTTAAGATGGAGGAGTCATGTTAAAAAAAATAGAAGAATAATTTAAGGAAAACTGGTTCGGAGAATCGTCATTAAAATTGTACTATGATTACAAAGGAAAGGTATTTGTTCTCTAAAATGCATTCATAAATTTTCAACCTTATCAATATTATTTTTATGATTACTATTCAACTGCTTTTAATTAGTATTGACTATTAATTTGAATCTAATAATGAATCAAAGCTGGTTCGACTCGAAAATTCTACTAAAGAAGCTTACCTTTCAACGTCAGTTAAACTGGGACAATCTGGGACAAGGAATGGAGTCTCTCTAACCATTGTTTTAACAATCCGTTTAATTTAGAAATTTTAATTCAATAATTTTAATATAAATTAATCTAAAATGTTGGATAAATTAATATTTTAATTTTCAACGTTTTCAAGTTCAGTAGAACCGTATTACAGAAAACGCGGTGAAAAAAATTTAAAAGTTTAAATAATTGGATTGGATATTTTGTTTCAGAAATTTCATAATCTATTTTCTGGTTTTTTAAAAATCAACTCAAGCTTTTTGTAATGAATTCTAAGTTGAGCCTAAAATGTCCCATAGTTTGAAAGGCTGATATTACTTGATAAATTAATACACTTTAGCGGAATTTAGTAAAAAAATCTTAAAAGCTTAGATTTGAATAATTTCACAAATCTGTAGATTTAAATTTTTCAGTTGAATGCAGTTTTGTCATGTAATTTCCTTCTGAAAAACCTACAATTTTATATTGGGCAATTATAAAAATATACGACCGAAGGCCTATTGGTTAGGACATTCGTCTTTCAAACTTGAACTGCCTCGGGCTTAAACCCTGATCAGATCATATCTATATAATTATATAATTTATGTTATAAAAGCTCCCCACATTTCAAATTGGAAACAGAGTTTACAGCTGTCTGGTCCATTCATTTTTATGGTATTTAATAAATAAATAATTAAAATATAAATGTTACTAAATTTAAATTCTAAATTGACAAGAGCACCAAGCAAAGCAAATTATCCGCATTTTTCAAACTTTTAATTAATAATGTATTTATTAATTCTGATTATCAAATTTTTTGAATATAATAAACTCATATCCATAACATAACACGGTCCAACTTTTAAAAAATACCCATGTAAAAAAAAAACATATTTTAATATAAATTTTTAATTAATTTAATTAAAGCGCGGCCGGTATGAGTAATTGATAGTGCTAATAATTTCCTTTTTTAATTAAGGTCAAAAAAAAAGTTCTTCTTGTAAATTTGCTCCGTACAAAATTGAATCCCTAGATATATCTTTAAATTAAAACAATCTGATAATTTACTTTGTTTTTTTGTAATTGATTTTTTGGAAGGACATTTGGATATTATATAGACTCTAAAAATTACATTTAATTTTAATATGAACTTTTACAAGGCCAAAATTCTTGTCAGATGAACAATACAACATGAAACAAGAAATTTATGATAATTAATTTTAGAATGTTGTTCGGAAGCGTTTTTTTTTAACGGAAGGTTTTGTTTTGTTTTTAAAAAGGTCACCATTGACATAAACAATTTTTTGAAGTTATTTAAGATCACAGTTGCGTTGTAATTTACAATACTATTTAAATTTTGAGAAGGTACGAGAATATAAGTTTTGTATTCATTTTAAGTGCTTATTTTAAAAGATTCATCAAAAAAATTTTAAGGGGTTGGGGGACAATTCATCATAATTGGACAAACGGGTACGTGTATTTTGAATAACTCATATACGATATGATATATTCTCTAAATGATTTTCAGTTAAAGATTAATTCAAATAATTTCACAACCCATTATTGTATCGAAAGTTACTATATTATAGAAAATTCTAATATTAAATAGTAGTTAGTATTAAAATAGATGGAAATTCAGCATAAGACGCCCTCAGAAGCAAATATGTTCCTAAAAAAAAAGTTAAGATAATATGGGCTATGTAAACCAATACACCAATACAGAATCAAAAAATTTTCCATATGGGTATCTTAAGTGATCATGTAACAATTAAGATTGGAGTAAGAAAAGGTTGCTCACTGTTTTCTCTACTATTCAACGTAAGGTTTGACGAAGTCATGTGGGTAACTAATAATAGTCAGTCTACTAGAGCTATAAATTGGCATTTCACAGAGAAACTGAAAGACTTGGATTATGCTAATGGCTTTTGCTTATACTTACTGAAACATACGATTATACGCAAATGAAAATAATAAATTTGCGAAATGTGCAGCCAAAGTTGACTTGGAAATAAATATCGACGGGTCAAAGATCATGAGAGGGAACACCAACAACAGAAGACCAATTACAATAGAAGATGTAGATACATTCGATTATTTAGGGAGTATTATTATCAAAGAAGGTGGTTTAAAAGAAGATATTGACAACAAATTGACGAAAGTTTATAGAGCGACATTAGGAAGAATGTGGAAAATATAAAGATCATCAGAAGTATTAAGAAAAACAAAGCTAAGAATAGCTCGAGCATGTATTAAATTCGTCCTCTTAGAAATAAATGCCTTCAAACTATATGCAAAATACATTGGCCAAGAAATTTATTCAAGAAAGTCTTTAGAAAGCCACTGATCAAAACCCAATTGAAATACCAATCACGGAAAGAAAATACAGACAGATATGTTACATTCTTAGAAGATCTCCAAATTGCATAACAAGTTAGGCACTTGCAAATGGAACCATAATAATATTATGAACAATCCGCATTAGCTCAATCTGTCCTATCACTCAGATGGGTTATCAAATTAATAAGACTAAATTGAATTTAAGTTCCAATAATCATCAATTACACTAATTTTTTTTATTTATTTAAATTACGATTTTTAATTATCATATCTATCAGAAGTTTCTTATTAATTTCTTATTAATATTCTATTATTTCCCCATATCTGTCAGAAGTTTCTCATATTAATATTCTATAAACTTCCTAGAAATTAAATATTTTCAGTTTATTTATATTTTTAATTTAATATTATGCTTTTTCCTAAAATAAAATTCATACTAAAATAAAAAATTTTCTGATAAATAAAATTAATAAATCTGTTAATATTCCAAAAATAAGACAATTTGCAACAAATTTTCCTAGAATTAAGGACCATTAATCATAACGAAAAATCTTTTCGAAAAACTGGAAGGAATAAAAAAATTTGTATTATATACCTTTAATAGGAGATCATTAAAATTAAAAAAAAAAGTCAAAACTCAAAATGAAAAACATCTCAAAAGAATTTCCTTAAAATTCAATAAAAGAATGAAAAACCAAAAATATAATGAAATAAATCTCTCAGGAAAACCAATAAAACAGGACAACAAAATGTTGCCACAAAAAAAAAAGATGAAATTAAAATTTAAATAAGATACAAAAAAAAAAAAGTCCAACAAATTGTTTTTTTTTTTTTTTTTAATTCAATATGATACATAATATTATGTACAACATATACATACGCACCTACAAAAAAAAAAAAAAAAACTTTGGTACCTACTAAAATTTTCACAAAAAAAAAAAATCCTTATTCCATCAAATATACTGTATAATAATTATATATAAATAAATTATATATATATAATATATAAAGCTATGTAAGCCTTAACTTGAAAATATTTGTCCGTGGCCATGACCATTCTAACATTACTCTTATATACCTATATAATATACATATATACCACATTTTATATCCTTATATAAATATCCATAATATAAGAAAAAAAAACCTTTATATATACATATACTTATACATAAAATTTTATTAGTTAACTGTTATACTAAGTTATAAAAGTATTAAATTTAACTGTTATTTTTGTTAAAAAAAATATAAAGTAAATAAATCATTTATTTATTTTTTTTTTATTTTATATTTATATATATATGTACATTAATGGTTATAATAATATTAATATATATTAGTACATACGATATAGTTATATTATATATACATAAGAAATATATATATTTTTTTAAGGATATCATTTTCTTGACAACAAATATTACGGTTTTTTTTTTCTTATAGAATTTTCAAAAAGGAGCTTTTTTCTTCCTTTATTTATTTATTGTTGTTTTTTTCCTTAAAAGTTATTTATGTGTGGGTATTCATATATATTCTATAAATAAAGTATATAAATTGTTATATACAATTAATATATACAGCAAAAACACATGATAAAATAAACTGGTATACGTATATATATTGCAAGGCGAGCCTATTATATACAGGACCAAAATATATATATATATACCTGTATATAAAAAATAAATAATAATAGATATTATATTACAATTTTTATAAATATTTTCATTATCAAGGACTTTCCTATTTTATATTTATTTATAATGAATATCATTTTTTATTTCTTTCATATTTGTTGTTGTTGTTGTTTGTTTTTGTTGATGGGCAAAATATTGGATACATTATGGAACTTTTAAATTATAATACAACAAATTATTAATTATATATATATATATGTATATGAAAATTAATAATAAATTATTGACTAAAATCCTGAAAAAATTTTTTTTTGAGAAATTCTTCGAAATCCTTTTTTAATAACACTTTATTATTTATTATTTTAAGGACTTATCTAGTGCTTATATATGTGTATAATTCTATCTAATGACTTAGTATGTATCTTTATAAGTGACATCAAATTGATTTTGGTCTAATTCTATTTATATATTTATTTACATTATATATTGGCCTATTTGTATATTTAATATTTTATTAGTAACTTTTATTAATTCAAGTTTTGAAAGATTTATTAGTACATACTAAAATTTTTTTGTATTTGAATTAATTATTTAATAATGCAACACTGTATATACTATTCAATTTGTTATACTTGTTATACTTAAGTACATACATAACATATGTACATTTAGTATGAGTGGAAATGACAGTGATATTTAAATTATATATATACAATGTTATTTTTTAATTTATTTATTTAAGTTTTTTCTTTCTAAATAGTATATTTTTAATCAAGGACATTTCATTCGAATTCATTTACAGAATATATCCTTGCATATATTCATATATACATACACATACTCCATTCTAAAAGTTTAAATTTTACCGTTTTTCTATTCTTATATATATATATATATATACATAGTTTTTATATATAGTTTATATTTTGCCTTCAATATAAAAATTTCACGGTCACTAAAGCGGTAAAAACTAAATGTATATATATATACAAAATATTTATATATAACGAATATATCTACATGTATACATATGTATTTACAGTTAAATCGCCGCATTTTATACGATTAAAGTAAGTTTTTTTTTTTTTTTAAAAAACTACTGTTCCTTTTGTTTTTCTCAAAATATTTTTTTATTTCTCGGAAAAAACGATAAAAATTCAATTTTCCAACTTAAACTTAAAACATATAAAAATAAGATTATAAAATTGTAAATTTTATGTTGGATGTTGGAATAAATTGTTGCAATTGCATCACAAAATGTAAAATAATTTTTCAGAAACTGGGAAAAAAAAAAATTAAAAAATTTTACCTTCAACTTTAGTTGAAAATAGTTGAAAATAATAAATTATGATGAAAAACAAATATAAAAAAAAAAATACAATCCAAGAATGTAAAACAAAATCAAGGTCCTGTCATGGAAATTTTCAAAATATCCTTGAAAAAAAAACTATAAAAAAAATGAAACAAACACATAAACAAAAGAAAAATAAGAAATTAAATATATTATTATGAGTATAAAAAGTGATTTTATGATTTAAACTGACACTTTTTGATTGAATTTCTGTTTTTTTTTTCTTATGTCCCATTAAAAGTCAATTGCGTGTAGGACATTAAAAAAGTTTTTTTTAAACTTTTCAAATTTTTTTAATAAAAATTCTAAAAAAGTTTTTAAATGTTTGTATAATATTTAGAGTTTAGATTTATATATAAGTACATAAATTTTTAATTATATTAATATAACGTAAGTATGTGTATATAATTTAATATTGTATTTAAGAAGCCATTGGGATTAAGTTCAAATTAAAAAAAAAAACTATTAACTAAAGTGATAAAATTAAATTATTATCAAATATGTACATTTTAGTATATAAATTTTTAATTTATTGTTTTCACTTTAAAAATTGTTAAAAAATTTTAAATGTCATATAGATGTCACAATAATTAGTTGTCATAATTTTACAATTCGGGATTTCTGAAATGTCAAATGAAATGAAAAATCAAAAATAAAAATGACAACTGAAATGTCATAAAATCAAATAAACAATTTCCTTCGTATATATGACATTTAGAGCTGACTTTTGATTTGATTTGAGCATTTTTAAAACGAAATCATTTTGAAAGTTGAGCCCAATCACATAATTTGAATTCAAATATGGATCGGAAATTAAATTAAATTGTTCAAATTGAAGAATTAATTTTAAACTCTTTTATATTTTTCCATTTTTTATTCTTATTCTATTGTTTTCTTTAAATTTCGAAAATCAAAATGTGAAAGTATGTTATAAACTTAAATGAGAAATCAAATTGGTTTATAGATTTTCTGAAATTAAAAGATTTGATTTCTCATATGGATTTCATAAATGTCATCTCGGATCCTTGTATACACTATATTGAACGGCTGAATGGCACAGTGGTTAAGTGCCGACCTTTCATGCGGAAAGACCCGGTTTAGAATTCTAGAGAAAGTGAAAACACTTTTCTGGGTTTCGACTCGACTCAGGTACCATTCACCATTGGGTTCAAATTAATGGCTTAATCAATAATTAAATATTATATATCTTTAATAAAAAATACATTAATATAACAATATAAACAAATGCAAAATATAAACAAATAATTTAATTGAATAATTATCTCGCAGATATTGAATTCTATATACTCAAATATTACAATATAAAAAACAAAAAATAGAATTGTAAATATTGAAAATCTAAGACGTTTCTACATGTTATAAGGCCTAATACTATCTTATGTTTAAATTGTATGTGGAATTTAATAAGTTCAATTCTAATAAGACGATTATAATATGACCCCTCTGTTCAAACATGTACCTATGGTATAGACAGGCTTATTAGCGTAACAGTTGAACAGTTAGTGGTTAAAAAAAAAATGTTGTTATTAATAAGTCAACTTACTAGATTCCATTAAATGAAATCTGAAATCTAAATAATTAGTAGAGTGCAAAATGATTTTTAGCATTTCAAGTACGTACAATTTTCTTATGAAAACAACTCCACTTAGGGATTTCACTTAAACAGGGGTGAAAAGCTATATGCTACATTTATGTTTCAGATACCAGTAAATAAATAATAAATTGAAATAAATTTTATATTTTGTAGTAAAATTTTCAAAAATGAGCAATTTTATTTATAATAAATATATTTTTCTATTTGACTAAAATGTTTACTACTTTCAATATATGGGGCCTCGGTGGTGCAGTGGGTAAGCATTTGGCTTATTAACCGAGGGGGTCCGGGTTCGATTCCCGGTCAGGTCATACAATATTTAATTAAAAAAAATTATTGAAAAAATAATTTTTCTTTACGAATCCCCATGGTGACCAAATATAATATAAATATACAAATATATAATATAAACAAAATAAATAATATAGTAGTTATAAATAAATAGAAAGTATTTAATGAGGGGTGCACAACGGGCCGCAAGGCCTAGGTGTAAGGGAGACTTGCTTTCCCCCCCGGTCTAAACAACAACAACAACTTTCAATATATCAGACCTGTCATATTTTATTCAAATTCTTAAATTCATTAAATTTTTAGTAAAACTAAAAATTTTATTCTGTCAATTAAAACTCGCTTATCAAATATACAATTAATTTGAAACATTAAACATTATTATTTATGCACAATACATAAAATATTTAAGTCAATTATGACTTGCTAGAATGAATAAAAAAATCAATTTTTAAATCTTGACAGAATTTTGACGGGGTGTAAATATTTATAACCCTATTATTGATTTGCTTACTATTCATACCTTACCTACTTAATAATTTAAAGTTTATAAACATATTTAAATTAAATTTATATTTTTAAAGTACACTTAAAATTAACAATTTTTAAGTTAAATAAAAATATATATATACACCTATAAATCTATATATATAGATATGTATAAAAATTTAAAAAATAAAACATTTGTAATTAATGTAACAAATTACAGTTAAATATTATTTTATTTAATTTTTTCAAAATTAAAATCTATACATTAGGAAATAAGTTAATTACAAAGTGCATCCCCTATCATTACAATATGAAAAATTAAATAATAATTGTCTCATCTGTTATACCTTCTGAATTATAAATTTTTAAATGAACATTTAATCTGGAGACCTTCAGTGAATAAATATAATCTGGAGGACTGTAAAGAATAAAAGGCCAATAAAATTTTATAACTATTATGAATATTTATTTTATGTCATCAATATAAAGCCCTATAAATTTGTTAATAATCACGATTCACTCTTGATATGAACTCTCAACTAAATCATTACAAACAACTTATTTCCAATTTACTAAAACACTGTACTAATTCTTTACTTAACAAATCTATTTGTAAACTTAAAATTCGTTTTAAAATTTATTTATTTATGAACAGCGAAATAACTGTTATATATAGGTATACCTATATTTAAAAAATATTAAAAAAGTAGGTGACCCCATTTCAAGTGTACAACAAAAGAAAAAAAAAGTGTGTTATAAGGAACAGTGATTAATATATTAAAAAAATATGCCCTAAATTAGTAAAAATTTATGCCACATAAAATATAAAAAAAAACTTTTTTTAACAAATGGTTCTAATCTAATTATTGCACAATAAATCTATATACTAATGCAATTTGTCAGCTGTTTTGTTTTTTTTTACCCAAAGCTTTCTTTTACAATATAAAAGCTTAAATTGATTTTAAAAAAATTAAATTAAACTAGGTACCCTACCTATATGAAAAAATGGCAATAAAAAATTAAAAAAAACCCTTGCTTTTCACTTAACAACTAAATCACGATTTTTTAATAAAAATTTTATTTTAAAATTATATTTTTAAAATTTTTTTTTCATTTAAAATAAAATTTTATTTAAATTTTAAATCCTTCATTATATTTTAACCTTAAATTAAAACTTAAATACCATATACTTAAAACAATCAATTTTTTATTATAAAAATATAAATAAAAAACATACATATATACCTATATGCATTTCTATATAAATATATATATATATTATAGTCTCTGTGGTTCTTTAAAAACTAAATATAAAAGTAATTTCTTAATTCCTAGTTCATGGACACATATGACACATGCAAGTAATAATAAATAATGATAGTAGATATATATAATTATACATATAAATATATATATATATTATTATACAAAAACTGGAGGCGTGAGGTAGGTTTATTTATATTTTTTACATAAACAACAAAATATACCGAAAAGCAACAAAATGCATACATATATAAAACGGGTCCGTTCAAGAACAAGGCCACATTACAATACCAAATTTGTTGTTGTTGTTGTTTTTTTTTTTATTTTTTTTGCTTTTTTATAGAATAAATAATTTAACTACAATGTAATACCGAAATATATAGGTACCACAAACTACACATTATCAAAATATATAATGTATATGCATACAATTGTGTATGTATGAATTTAATCGGTTCGATATAAAAAAAAAAAAACAAAAAAAAAAAAATCAAAAATTATATTTTCCTTGAAAAGCGACAATAAGACAAGTAACCTTCAACCATTTCAAACCTATATTGTGTAGTATAAATATTTTACTGCACAAAGTCACCACATTACAGTGTATCATCCAAGGAAAACTACAAAACTACACAATATAAAATTTAAATGTAAAAATACAATATACGGAACCTATAAAAATTTGAACAGTTTTTTTATTTCCTTACAATACGAGTATAAGTAAAGTTTTAATAGCTTTCATTACAACCTGCTTTACTTTGCTGCATTTACTATTGCATCTATTGCATACAAAATATTATTTTTGTAATACTATTACTGCATGCATTCCACATCTATACAAATGCAAGTTAAAAAAAAATTCTGCAAAAAACTTCCCTTAATTTGAATTTTCAAATTAAAAATTGCAATATTCTATTTAAGCACCCTTTTTTTTCCAATATAAACATAAAATGGGGATTTAATACTAAAAGAAAATGCGGTCATGAACTTGCATTTTATATATAACAAAACCGGTAAATACTAATACATGCATATATGCAATGCATTTTTCTTATAAAATAAAACAGAATACATAAATTAGTTTAAAAAAAAAAAAAAAAATATATATAAAAACAGAAAATATAATAAATAATATTTCAAACCTTGCAGAAACAATGCCAATGCCAATGCCCTTGGAATTACATACAAACATATATATAAATTAAAATTAATTCAAATACATATGTTGTATAAGAAATAGAAAATAAATTTGGTCCCATAGTACCTATAAAATGCGCATCTACAAAAAAAAAAAGAAAACAACAAAATCTAAATAAAACTGATGCACTCAATTTCCTTTTAAATGTAAAAATGCATTTGCATTAGAAACAGAATGAGAGGCAAAGAATTGAGAGAGTTTTAATATTCTTGTATTGTGGCGGTGAGTTGTGACTTCTGAGAAATAAAAAATGATGGAAATGAGAGAATTTAAAAATTGAATGTCATAAAAAAATTTTGTTCTCTGCAGAGAGTAAATTAGATCAGTTAAAATACTTTAATGCATAATGCATACATATATGCATGCATATGTGTCGTGTACTTTACAGAGTGCATGCATATATAATTCAAATGCCATGTGGTTTATTAAATAACCGGTTAAAATTAACCTTGGAATGAGAATAAAATGAGAGATGATAAAAAATGCACATGCACTTTATATTACAATTCAAAATATTCTAAAATTAAGAGAAATTTTAACTTCTCTTTAAAATTTCAATGTCGATGTTTTTACCGCATGTATAAACGTATTCATATTACATGCCATTTATGATGTTTTTGTTGATAGAGAATCAAAATTAAGGAAATGCATTTAAATGCATTTTAATAAAAAGTTTTTTTACCGCTAAAAGAGAGTTTCGATAATATTCGGTTTTAAATAATTTTTAACGAGTGCAGCGCCAAAAAAATGCTTGTATAAGAAATGCATTACATGAAGCATATTGCATTTTCGATTTTTTAGGTTCTTGCGATAATAAATATTTAACGTGGACTTTTATTGTTTTAAAAAATTTAAAATTGAAAAAAGCTTTCAAGGAAATGAAAATTAAGTTTCGAATGCAATATTCGAATTTCGAGATTAATGTTAAAATAATTCTGATTTTAATTATTTTCTAATTTACAGTTATTTGAAATTGATGGAAATTTAAAATTTTTTTTCGTTAAGTAATTTTTGAACTTTTAATTATTTAAAAAACAATGTATTGAACTTCGTTAAATTAAAATGTATTATTACTTAGTAGTATGTATAAAAGAAAGTACATTATATGAAGCTTTCTATCTTCTAAAATTCAAATATTAAAATCTTTCGTGAAATTGAATGTAACTGCGTACTATACGGTTTTAGTTTTTAATAGGTATACTGTTTTTGTTTTACCAAAGTTGAGTGAATCAAAGCTGCATGACATTTTACTGAAGAAAACCTCAAATCCTGAAGAAAAATCTCAAATTTAAAATTTCTGGAAATAATCCCGAATGTTACAAAATCCTGAAATACAAAAATACAGAATTTAAATTTTTCTTAATTAAATATGAAATTATAAAACGCGATTTTAGAGTTGAATACAAAATCAGAATTACAAGGATTTTACAGAATACGTATGTACTCTGTATATATTATGTATATAGGAGGTTCTAAATTAGGTGGCATTTTAGAGTTTGATTTTTTTTTCGTGATTTTGGTATTTTTAGGATTATTTTTTCAGTGAGATGTCATAGACCTGTACATCTAATATAGCTTCATTTATACAATGGGATTCTTTTGCAAAATTTCGAAAATTTACTAATTCTAAGGAATCTTTTTGCTTTGCGGGGTTTGTACTACTGTAGGCAATGAATTATTATACTTAATAATTACCAGCTGAATATAGTCTACTATTCCGATTTCAGCAGCCTTTCAGCGCCTCATAGTTTTAATGTAATGTGTGGGTAAATAAACACACTTTTATCCAACCTAAGTGTTTAAAATAATTTATAAATACCACTAATAATTAAATATACGAGTACACTACCAAACTCTTACACTAAAATGCTAATTCAATACTAGAGCAAAATAGTTAAAATTAGAAAATAAAACTTACTTATTTTTATAATACTTTGCTAAATTAAAATCAATTTTATATTTAGTACCTATCAATTAACATAATCAAAAAAAAAACTGATTTCGCAATAACTATAGTTAAATTTAGTAAAAATTAGCATTTTTTCGATATTAATAGAAAACAATAACACAAAAATGTCCTTTTCAAAAATTAGTAATATTTTTTTTTCTAATGAAAAAAGGACATTATATAATTAAATATTCATATAAAATGAACCTTAAACTATAATTAAATAAATTTTCTTTATTATTTTATTATGTTAAGAAAAAAAAACATTTTATATACTTAGTAGTTGTTTCATATTTTTTTAAACAGAGAAAATTAAAAAATTCTAAAACCAAACACAAAGGAAAGTAAAAACAAAGAAAATACAAAATACCCTTTTTAAAAAATCATTATCCTGCTACATAAAAAAAATTATTATTCAAGTTCAACAAAAAAAAAAACAAAATTTAAGTTTAAACATTAGCATTTTTTAAGTAAATGCAGAATATACAGAGTGTCCCTTAAATAAAGAACCTATGGGCCAAGAAGAATTTAAAAGTTTGATAAAAAATTTCATATTTATAAAGTTTTAAAATACTTAGTAAATAAAACCTTTTACGAGGTCTGCTGTCATAGTAAAAAGTTTAAATTCAAGAAATTTCAAGAAATGGTGTCAGAGCTCCTATCGAGACTTTTATTTCATGATTAAAGTCAGCAGTCCTAATGGTTTTAAAAAATATAGAATATAGCAACAAGTATTTTTTTAATATCCTTTTCGTACTTGAAGGATAATATGGGATTACAATTAATATGTTAAGGATATATATTTGTTTAAGGCTGGTAATACCAATTATCTTCAAGACAAAGTCAACAATCGCTTAAGAAGAACCTGTGCATATAAATAGTTGCATATTTTAAGTACCTATTCTAGATTAGAGTACAATAAAAAATTAGAATATTTTCAGCAGCTACAAAAAAAATCTTTCATATTGTGACCAACAAGAAGGAGAACCCTAATCTGTTTTTGCCGCTTAATTCTCTTGGATAACATAATTCTTACACTTCTCCGTCTGATTCTATTCTGTATGATTCATTTTAATTTATTGTTCTAGGGTTTAGTTCAAGTTTTTCCAGATTTCTGCAGCTTTCTGAAGATGGTGATTGTCCTTATGTCTTGCTCATTCTCCTGATTCCTTGCGGATTCCATTCCAATTCAATAGATTTGTCTTACATTGTCTAAGAATATAGCCAATGTGTCTCCATTTTTTTTCTCTTATTTGTAACTTAACACAGGTCCTTGCTTAGTTACATTTTGAGGCTTACCATTTGACATTCTTCTATCCTTGAATATTCCATATATAGAAGAAGTACTATGGTTTCAGTGCAGGATGGCTGCTCTTGTCAACTACGTCACACTCGTCTAAAACAAATATTTAATACGTTCTGAGTTCCATATTATTGGATATGTAATATCTTTGATAATACAATGCATATACACTCTGTATACTGACCCTTAAAGCTTTATAGGACCTTTTTATTCTTTTAATTTACTTATAATTTAATTATAAAACAGAAAACATGAAGAACAACACAAAAATGATATTTAAATTATTTAAGAAAAAAAAAAGTTGAAAATCATAAATTTTGAAATTTTTATAAGTATTCAAAAAAAAAAATTCATAAATATGAACGTCAACATTAGCCACCATTAATGTCCTTTTACTAATACTCCTTATATATCCTTTACAATTGTTTTACATAGTGTTGGTCATTTAAAGAAACAAATTGCTTTTTTATTGTTGCTATTGTTAATATTATAATTTTTATTATGTATTTATTTTGTTGCTTTTGTTGTTGTTGTTTTTTTTTTGGCTTCATTAATCAAATTTTCCATCAAAAAAAAACAAAAAAAAACCTAAAATAGAAAATTATAATAACAAAATAGAGGAAAATGGAAGAAAAATTCAAGGTCATCTATAAGAAAAAGTTTATTTACCTCTCAAAACTTCTGATATTTATTTTTCTTATTTTTGTTTTTTTGTTTTTTTTTTTTTTTTAATATATGTGGTTAAACAAAAATAACATTGTCATCAACATCATCATCATCATCATCATCAACCATTATCATTATTATCATTAGCGTCAATAGCACTAGTAAGGACACATTTTATTACTAATACATAGAAAATAAACCACAAAAAGTGTGTTAAATTTTATTTTGAAGTATACTAGAAATAGGAGTAGAGCTAGGAGTTAAGGAAGATTTTGTTGATTTTTTTTTTAATAGGAAATAACTATAAATTTGTTTTTATTTTGTCACCCTTAATTATATTTACTTAAATAATAAACATTAATTTTTACATATGTATTGGTATATGAAAAAAATTGTTTGTCCTTTATCAAAATGTTTTGGTGTTCTTTTGTTTTTTTTGTTTTTGTGTGATTTGATAATACACTGTGGAAAATGATACCCTTGTCAATTAAATGAAAATGAAAATAGGAAAATAGAAAACCCAAATGGAAATTTATAGAATGTCTTGAATGGTAGAAGGATTTTTTTAAACAAAATGGAGGATGGGGGATGAATTAAAATTGATTTGAATAGTTTTTTTAATTGAATGTTTTACTAGTTTATTCGACATTGTAAATCTAGTTACCAGTTCTTTAGATAATTTTAGAGTTTTTAGACAATATCCGTTTTATTTTAATGTAATAGTATATTAGTATGTAATATTTATTTAAATACAAATAAATTACATTTTCATATTGGTACTGTACTGTAATATAAACTCCCAGTATTGAACTTTATGAATGAAAATATTTGCAAAATACTTAAATACTTGAATTAATTGAATAATACTGAAATAATTAAATTCCTGATACTTAAATATTTATTGGTATTTAATTACTCGAAAATACTTAAGTATTAAAAAAAAGTTAAAAAAGTAATTAAACTCAATATTTAGTTACTTTGGGAATTACAAGTGCCTTTACTAGTTATTAAATACTCAATTATTAAAAAAAAACAGTTACAAAAGTAATTAATCTGAAAATTTTGTTTTGAGTCTTTTTAGTCTTGGATACTGGATAGTAATTGAATTTCTAATACTTAACTACTTCTTGGTACTTAATTACTCAAAAATACTTAAGCATTAAAAAAACAGTTACTCACTCAAAATTTAGTTACTTTTTTTGGAAGTTACAAATATTTTTAATTGATTCTATTTTAATTATATTTAAATTTTGTGAGTATCGAAATCTAAGTAATACTGGTACTTGACAGATTAAAAAGTATCAAATAAAGGGATTTACAAATGTACTTAAGTACTTTTGTACAGGACTGCTTGTAATTATCAGTTTAAAATAAGAAATTTTTCAAAAAATAAAAATTAAATGCAAATCTGAACACAATGAAATCCTACTTTCACATTAGTATTTTATATAACTTAAATATTAAAAGAAAATCTCCTCTGAAGCCCAGTTTCCCAAACAGATACGCAAAAAATTTTTCCACTGCATAATAACTTGGGAAATGAAAACAAAAATTAATAATTCGTTTCTCAATTTGGAAGTCTGAAACCTTTTACATATTTCAACAGTCTAGTTCAAATAAACTATATATACTGAATATAAATATAACTATGAGCTAGTAAACGAGAACTGTCTGAAGTTGCAATTGAATTGAACATATAGATAAAATTCTATGGCTTAGAATACACAATTCTCTAGGCTTAGCATACAATAGAAATAATGATAATTAAATGTCTATACAACAGTGCATATTTAAATACATTTTTATTTTAATCTTTTCAAGTTTCACTTTTTGGAATAGATTAATATAGTAAACTTCATGTAAAGCCTCGTTTATGCAGACAGCGGACGAGCAAAATATTTTCTGAATCTTTTTTTTGAAGGCAAATGACTCAATATAATTTTGCTCTAACTTGTCGCTCTTTTAATTTAAAAGTCAATATATTTTCAATAAATTTTTTCTGCGTGTCCGAAGCCTAACCTAAAGGTTGAACACATATTACCAAATAAATAATTTTTATACGGATATGTTGAAAAAACACATCATCTAATTATCTTTCGTCATATTATACAATAACTCCCCCTATACTTAAATAAAAAATAATTTTTTTCTGAGTGTGTAAAATTAATTTTTTTTTTTTTGATTAATTTGTTACATTATTATCAAATTTGGTTTTTTTTTATTAAACAACAAAATAAATGTTTTTTTTTTAAGGACATTAAATCCTTAAAAATTTTTAACATTTATTTTTTTAATTCCTCTTAAAAAAAAATACAAAAATAAACAAAAAAAAAATAAAAAGGATAACAGAAAAACAAAAAAAAAATTAAGTTAAAATTCTTTTGAATCCCCACCTCTCCTTCTCTTATATTCAGAATAGCTCTATTCTCTTCTCAATTTCATCATTTGAAAAAAATGAAAATTACAAGAAGTATCCTTTATAAATTATAACTAAGATCCAAGATCCTAATGTTCTACAATATTCACTAAATATAATATATTGATATATTATGTTTGTTGTTGTAAAATGTTATTATTTTAACATTTTTTTTTCTTATTATTATTAAAAGATAACGGTTCTTTATTTTTTTTTCATGGTATGTAATAATGTAAATTGGCGGTAAAAAAACAGTATGTGTTTTTCTTTTTATTTAACTCATGCTGTTATTTAATATATATATATATACTAGATTTTCTTTGCTATTACATATTACATATTATTCCATTTATTTACATTCAATTTGTATTAATTTTCTGCTTGTGTGTGTATATATGAATAAATTAGTATATAAGTAAAGGATATTTAAAATTATATTATATAATGGTGTCAATAAACCATATTAAAAAAGTATATGATATTCACCTTGAAAAATAATAATTTTCTTATACTATAGTAACATTATCAGAGATTTTTTGAATATTTTTGTATATTATTTTGCCATCATCATATCCTTTTATTTCTAGGATATTCTTTTGTTATATGTGTGTATTATTTTTTAAAAATTTTTTTTTTCATTTAATATAAATGATGTTAACGTGGAAGTATATATATATACCCAACTACATACCAGATATATACATAATTGCCATTAGGCTTATTTTTTGAACAAAAGAAGCATAAAATGGGCTCAATAACAGAAGAAAAACAACAACAGAAACAACAACAACAAAAAGATAAAACTAAGTTAATGATAGAAGAATATTGGGAGAGGGCCCATGTTAGAAAAATAATAGAGGCGAAAAGAGAATAATAGAATATAATAATAATAATAAATAGAGAAAGCTTTTCATGTGTACATATATATATATACAATCTAATAAACAATACATTATTAGAACATTGTACCTGGTCAAGCACGTGGAACCTTGATAAAGTTTATTTCCCTCGCTTTTTCCCTTTTTGTTTTTGAATTTTTTTTTGTCATTGTTTTTTTTTTTAATAAAACTATATATAAATGTATTTGTTAAAAATGTTATATGTATTAGTGGAAAAGTGTGTTATTTTAAGTAGAATAAAAAAACAGAATGAGAAAACAATTTCTATTACTGTGGTGTTCTTATAATTCAATTGAACTATGTCCTTATATGTTTGTTAACTCAAAGTATCATTTCTATTTTTTTTTTTTATTGTTGTATTTCGGCTTCTAATTCGGTTTTTTATAATAATATTCTAGTTCAGAAGGTCGACTATTGTAATGGTATGCTGGAGGTTGGGGTCAATTATTAAATTAGAAACAAAAATGTTTATGAATATTTTATAAAATATAAGTAAATATTAAATAAAAATTTTGTGTTTTGGGTTTATATATTCAAGAGTAAATATTAAAATTAAATTGAATCTAATATAAATTTTTTATTTTATTTTATGGGTTAGTTGAGTTTAAGGTCAAAATATAGAAACGAATTAAATATAATTAGAATAATATTTAATTTGATGGTTAATTAGAAAATATGGGGAAGGTTAAATATGAAAATGTTATTTTAAATAATTGGATATTCTAAATTAGTTTATAAACAACTTGAATGATCTTGCCTTGTTTTTCCAAAATATAGTTCAGATTCAATTTTATAATTTAAAGATACTTTTCAATGTTGGATTGGAGCTTATTTTTTATTTTATAATTCTAATTATTTGTAGTTATGTACAGTTACCGCTAGTGGTAGAATTACCTAAAACTTAAAAATATTTATAACGCCTATAAGTATGCAGTTTTTAATATAAAATTTGTTTTAATTTTTGATTTCTGTTTTAGTGCTCTTGGATTATTTTATTATGGAAAAGTGGTTTAGCCTACCAAGACTGCCCCAAATGTAATATAAATATATGAGTTGTAATTATACCAGTATATAAGAATAATTCAAGGGTACATATTAAAATTATCTTTATATTTGTAACGCATTGAATTGAAGGTGATAAATTTAGAAATTAATATATGTTCTTGTCTTGGATTTAGCTATGGGCGTCTTCCCGTAAGTCCATTCATACGTCTATTCAGCTGTTAACTTAAAAAATTACGAGTATTCAAATTGGAGTCATGAAATTCAAGAAAAATGTATCTCAATTCATTTATAGCTTTCCTCTGTTTTTTGGATTTATTTTTTAAGTATTTTTAAATATTTTTAGGTTCAATTTTTCAGTATAAAAATAAAAATTTTGAACGGAACTTTTAGAATAATAGCTTTTAAAACTATTAAAGATGAAGTCATCAAATTTTGAAGCAGTTTAGTCTTGGTAAAGACCTTATCAAAACTTCGGGTACCTCCACTACTACAAAATTTTTCATATAAATATAAAACATCTAAATTATTCAGTTCGAACGATAACCCAAAAACTGGAGTCAAATTTGAAATGGAGTCATGAAATTGGATAACGGAGCATGAGAAATATTATTAATAAAACATTTTACTTTTACTTTTAAAATAGCTAGAATACCCCATTGAATATAATGGGATATTGGCTCTTGGAGCAGGGCATTAATAAGAAATATTATTCTAATATAAAATATGTTAGAATTTTTTTTTTTTTTGTTTTAACTTTTTTTTTATTTTATTCATTTCTTTTAATTTACAATTAGTAAAAAAAGCTTACAAAACTAATATTTATTCTAATTTTATTTTACGACTAAAACCTTAAACACTATAGTTTAATCTTTTTAGTTTTTTTATGAATTAACATTACAAATATTCTTATTTGTTAAGAATTTCTTACATGAAATTTTTTTTACAAATAGTTATTTTTGGAAAATTGTTTCAAAAACCAAAATTTGATATACATTTTGTTTTATATAAAAACTTATGAACTAAAACTTACGAACTACAAATATGTTAGAGTATTTTCAATAGTTTTAACAATCTCACACTCAATTTAACCACAAAAGAGCACTTTTTCCATTTTAAATTATAGTTGAGTAGTAATTCAATTCAATCGTCCCGCTGCAAAGCGTAGTGGATAGTATGGCCCATACTACCGCTTATATGAAACAACAACAATTCTATTGAATTATATATTTAAAGTTTTTCTTTACAAAAAATCCTTAGATCTTAACCCTTAGAGTGTGGGTTTCAAATATTTTACAATTAATAAAATGTCTTTATTCATTTTTCAATAAAAATGGGTACAAAAAACAAGATGACAACCGTTCAAATTAAAATCTGCTAGTATTCAATTCCAATGGTATTTATAATGAAAACATTAATGGGGTTATCGAAAAATATTTTTCCTCAAATTCTAATAAATGAAAATTTTTGTATAAAAATACTAACAAATATTGCTTAACAATAATTAATTTGTAATTTAGAGTTTTGTTTTATTTCTTCAAAAAAAAAAAAACACAAAAACAAGAACACATTCAAATACAGGAATAAAACAAAGCAAGGGTGTTCTCAGGGGAATTTTAATTCCATGACAACACCAAAAACAAAAACAAAACTACCTTATTAGCAGAGTGGCAATTAAAGTTTTTAATAAAAGGGAGAAATGTGAATAGAGAATGTTACATTTCCTTTAAATATTAAAGATGTTGAATGAAATAATAAAATTTTATTAAGTTTAAAAACATATTTTTTAATAGTTAATATATAAAATATTCCCTAGAGAAATTAAATAATATTTATGTAAAGTATAAAATAAATATAAATATTAATTTGGTAGAATAGTTTCTGTTTAAGCAAATAGAATTTTTAATGTTCCTAAATTGTCTTAAGGCTTTTACGTACGTGCGCGGTTACTTCACCTCTTAATGGATTTTTATTAAAAGTGGTGTTATTATAAGACAGAAAAATCTTTTGATATTTTCTTTTGAAGCAAAGCAGTACTTCTTAAAATTGCACGTAATTGCTTTCCAAAATAGTTTTACCGACCAATCACCGTGTCGTAATAGGTTAATAAGTTCCAACTGTGTTTATAGAGTCATCTCTGTAGTCAAAGTGCCACATTTGTGAAAACTTGAAGTCAATCGGTCAAACCGTTTTAATGTTAGAACAAAAAGGCTTAAATATTTGCACTATAAACCATTAGATCCCGAGAAACACTTTCCGTACCCAAAAACCCTTCACATATAGATTTTCATGATAATCGACTGAGAAATTCATAATTTTATACTCTACTTTTATACCATTTTATATATTTGAATTAGCAAAATATAATAAAAAAATTTTAAATTTATTCTTATAACTCACAGATACGCAATTATAAATCGAGCCATTTCAATTATATTTTATAACTCACAGATAAAATAAAAAAAAAAAAACAAGAAAATTATTGTATCGGGTGAGAATCAGACGAAACCCAGGCATTACATGAAGAAGCAACTAATCAGAACCTTCTCTTTTGTTCCAACATTCCCCTACAGGCTTCCCAGTTCGCCTAAAAGTTGAAAATTAGGCTAAGAAGGCTGCAGCTACATTTACAATAAAAAGATTTACAAATTTTAGATCGCATCCTTTAATAATATTAACAATCAAAGCCCCAGACGATATTTAAACTCCTTCCTGAGGTAACTCTTTATTATGATTTCTAAAACATTTGCCACTTGCCAACTTTATTTATTAAAAATATGAAGTACAGGTAACAATTTTACAAAGAAATTATTATAGAATTCTTAATTTATAAGTTCAAATAATTTTAAATATTCAATTCATGTACAATTAAAATATTAAAATATTATTCAGATTTTAACCTAGAAATTCGTATTAATGGAAAATTTCTTTTAGTATTTTACAAAAATTTGAATTCAAACCAAACTTCTTCAAAAAATGATGACGCAAATTCATATTCATTGAAATGAGTTCGACAAAAGGAAATTCTATTGAAATTCTTAAAACACAGTAGCTAGATAATCATCACAAAATCCAAAATCCAAAAACCAAAAACAAAAAAAAATTAAGGTTAAAATAGACATCCAACAGGAGTTCATTCGGTTCATAACATACTTTCAAATAAAATTTCAAATGAAATTATTCGAAAAATTATCAACTGAATTCTTTGAAAAAATTTATAAAATTTCTTAAGAATTATTGAAAGGGCAAAAAACGATAATTTTCTTTTGAAAATATTAAATATAATTTTCCGAATCCTTAAATATGTTTTCTTCAAATTATTAAAAGTCCATTGAAAATTTCCATAAAAACTTATTTAGTAATTTGTATAATTGTGTCCTCTCCTCTATATGGACACTAATAAAATAAACACGTACAGTTTATGAACTCATTTTCGTACAATGAACTCACGAAAAACAAGGTTGAAGCATGACATTATTCCGACTATGAGTATATAAAAACAATTTGTAATTAATTCATTACTAGAATTGTAATTTCTAAAATGTTCTATAATCATAATCTACAATATAATACCGATTACAACTTTGTTGTTTTATTTTTTATTTTAAGACTTAATGAATTACTAAATTCAATCCTATTAAGTTTGTTTAACAAATCTATGGGATTAAAAGTATCATTGAACGCTTTATGACTTACTCTAACTCTTAAAAAAATTATTGAAAATAATTCTTTATAAAGAATATATAATGAAACGATGAAATATTTCGTCGTAAGTTTAGTTGCAATTATTTGATTTATATTCGACATTGTTTGAAAGAAATCTTAAGATTTTAAGTTATGATAAGTTTAAGTTAATTAGTTAATAAATGAATATTAGACGATGTACACCCCTTTCATATGAATTTAGGTCTCTTTCAAATAATTTTGATCTTTTTTCAAATTAAATTTATCTTTTTTCAAATTAACTTGATATTTTTTTAAATTAAATTGATCTTTTTTCAAATTAAATTTTACTTTTTCAAATCAGATTGGGTTCATTTTTTAAATAATTCCTTCGCGTATTTAGAACCCAGAAGTGTCAAATTGACATGATTTGAAAAAACTAGCCACCAATTCTGTAATAGAAACTATAATAGGAATGAAAAATTGGATCTGACGTGAAAAATGGTACCTTATTTTTTGGCGGTCATTCTGAAGAGAAAGTTAAAGACTTGAACATTTTGAATTTTTGTAGCTGTACTAAGTTTTCAACCAAAGCGGTGTATGTTTTTTCAAATACGATGATCCAATTATTGGATTCCAGATTGATTATAAAAATGCCACTTTAACTTGGAAATTTAGGACTAATTATATAATTAAAAAGAAGACTAAATTTCATTTGAAAAAGGACCAACTTCATTTGAAAGAGTTGAATGGAATTCAACTAATGATTTGTAATTTAAAAATTAAATTTTTATTGAAAGTTGTTCAATTTTCTTCATTAAAAGTTCGAACATTCAATTTGCATCTTCATTCAAAAAAATATTTTATATAAAGCTTTTTAATACACTTACCAATTCTTGGGACAATTGTATATTACTATAGACGAGTTCTACAACTTTTAGTACAAACATAAATAACCTTCCTTCACTAATTTTGTTTTAACCCCCCATAGTGTTTAACTCTAACAAAGAAAGCCATTAAAGCTTATTTTATATGAAATAAAATACCTACTTCAAAAACTTTTAAATATCAGTTCTAATACCCATTTTATTTCACTAAATACAAATTAAAATTTTATCATTATTACCATCTTTTCTACGATAAACAATTTTACAAGTTGAACCTTAAAAACTTTCCTTCAAAAATTTATTATCATAATTCATACCCCAAAATAACACCAAAGTACCAACATTGTACCAAAACATTTAATTGTCTTTATCAGTTAAAAGTGTTCCAACAATATAATACAAGAACAGGTGGACAGAATCCTTTTTTCTAAAAAAAAGCAATACAAAAAAAATGTCAATCCATTTTTAACCAAACAAACAACAACAACAACAATCAACAAATTCTTATCACACTTTTCTTAAAATAAACAAACAAAAAATTCTACTTTAAATATTAAAAGGATAAAAAAACCAAAACTTTTTCTTTCGTATAACTGTACATAAAAAAAAAAAACAAAAGTTTATTTTTCCTTTCTATTCGAGAACTTTTTCTGATATCCTTGCATTTAAAACCGTTTAAAAGAATGTAAAAATTAACATTAAAAAAAAACATCAAAATACGTTATTATAGGTTTTTTATTTTTCTTTCGTATTTACAGTTAACTGTAAAAAAAAAAACAAAAAAAAAAATTATTTTCAACATTATTGCAAAACAAAATACAAAACAAATTTTTTTTATAAAATATATTTGAAAAGCTTCCATTATTTCGCAATGTAAACTTTCAAAACAACTTTCAAAACAACAACAACAATACTACCACAGAATATATTTTACAATACAAAATACAAATACAACAGATTGCCACATAAAATATCATTCGTAACATTTCGTGTAACATCGTTTATGTATTGAAAATAAAAATTAAATAATAAAAATTAGGGAAAAAAATATAAACAAAAATAATAAAAACAAAAATAAAAAGCAAACAAATAAAAAAAACATAAAGGGAGAAAAAAAAAATCTAAACAACAACAACAACTACAAAAGTAGAACAAAAAATTTCATCAATTTGGCCTTGACACAGAGTAACCCTTATTATAAAAAATGAAAATATTTTTTTTTCAAAACATCAACAACATAAAATGTAAATGTGTGTGTACCAATACATATAAGTACGCATTCAGTTTATATAAATGGTTTTTAACTCAGGTTTGTGTATAAATGTTTTATTATGTTGAATTTTGCTTAGAAAAAAAGTGTAAATAAATTTTTTTTGGAGATGGAAAATTGTTTTTTTTTTTTCAAATATTTTCAAAATAAACAAAAAAAATAGAAAAGAATTATGTGAATAAAATAGAACGCAATCAAGAATTTACACACACAAATGCAACACGGGAAAAAAATAACAAAAATAATGAAAGAAAATCTAGAAGGAAAAGTGCGTAAATTCTCAGAGTATATTTGAAACAGTAAAAGTGAAATTGTATTGTAGAGGCGAACATTGACGCATAACTGTACTAATTTTGTTGATCTGAAGGATGGTGGATTTTTTGGATTGAATGATGGATGAATGGTGGAAGAGAGCGTGGTGGATGGTGAATGTTGAAGGTTGTATAATGAATGGGAGGTGGTGGTAAAAAGTGCGTGGGGGATGGTTAAGAGTTCATGGTAGATGTTGAATGGTATAATAATGAATGGTGAATGAAGATGAAGTATCAAATATAATATGAGATTTAAATAGAAATAAAAGTGACAGTGGGGAAGGTGGAATTTTATAAAAAAAAAACAAAAACTTTTGTTTAAAGGTAAAATGAAGGGGAATGTTATAAATCAGAAAATGTTTGTCCTTTCTTCATTTTGCTTTTGTTTGCCTTTATATGGTTTTGTCATATATTTATTTTAATACATTATATTTATATATATAATATATATATTATATACATATGTAATATTATTTAAATATATATATATTATTGACACTGAACTGAATCAAATTGAGTTTTTATGAATTCGGTTTTTATTTGTTTATGTCATAAAAGGGTGGCTGTTATAAACTCAAAAGAATGTTGAGGATTAACATTTTGAAAGAAATTTGCAAGGATTTTTTTTTGTTTTTTTTTAAATTAGGGTGAAAAAAAATTGCAAACACATAAATTTATAATTTCATTATATAATATGAAATGATTTTATTAAATCCAAAATTGATCAAGGTTAAAAATTGCAAGAGATATATGTGGAGTATGCAAAAGAAAGGCATTTAGAAGGGGTTGATTTACGTAATTGTGAAATTATAACTGGTAGTGAGAGTGAGTATTAATACCAAAAAAAAAGCATGCAGCTTATTTTAGGTATTGATTATAAGAGTGAGATAGATTTTGTCTTTTGGTTCTTATTTCAACTATAATCTGAAATGATATTATAAAAGTTAGTTGGGAAATAAAATCAAAGTTATTGTAAGAAATATTGGGTTCGACCTTATAAATGCTATAAGTCCAAAGTGATTTTCATAATACCTACTTATTTTTTTAAATAAAAAGTATCTTAAGGTTCCTGAAAGTGTTAGTCCTATCCCATTTTTTTGAAAATAGAAATTCTAAATGATCTCTACAAGTTCGATATCTGATATATAATTTGAAATTCTTTCCAAAGAAGTTTTCAGATCTTCTAGAATAGCATTTTAAAATACACTGTCTGAAATACATTTACAATAAACCATACTTCTAAGCGTTCTTAGTCCTCTAAGCATTTTCATTGCTTGGAAAATTTTAAAAATTTTAGACATAAAATTAGAAATTCTTTTAACACTTAAATTAAGTTTTTAATAAAAAAAGAAATTTAAAAGGGGGAAGACTATTCGTAAAAATACGCTAAATTGGGGGTCTACAAATTTTTTTAAAAAGACAAAAGAAATTATTTAAAAATTTCATTTTAAATTAATTTTATTTATGTAGGAAGAAATTATTTGAAACAACAAAGTTATTTGAAGCCCACCACCATGTTCAAAGAAATTAAAAAATGCCTTTTTGTGTTTTTATACCCGTGCATACATATATGACATCGGGTATATTAGATTTGCTCCTCCGTTTGTAACGCATCGATCTAGACGAGCTAGATATAGTGTCAAGGGTACGTATCGGCTCAGAATCGAAAAATTAGTCGATCTAGCTATGTGTGTCTGTCCGTCCGTCCGTCCGTCCGTGTGTCAGCACGATAACTCAAAAACTAAAAGGGCTAGAGTCTTGAAATTCACACAAAGTCATTTTTAGACAATTTCTAGGTTCCCTATTGTTTTTGGTTAAAATCGGACCAAGGCTTCGGGGAGCTGCCATACAACTTTTTTGCACCAATATGAATTTCTTCAAAACTAATTATACTACGGGGATAAAAATTACACACGGTTAGTTTTATAATGACTCCGGCAGTTATATGAAGTTTCAAAATGTTAGGGCCCCATTTTCGGGGGGATGCCATACAACTTCTTTGCACTAATATCAATTTCTTCAAAACTAATTATACTACGATGCTGAAAATTACACACGGTTATTTATATAATGAATCGAGCACTTATATGAAGTTTCAAAATGTTACGGCCCCATTTTGGGGGGGCTGCCATACAAAGCTTTCGATTCAATAACTGCGAATCTAATGAAGCTACAAGGTTAAAATTAAAATTGGGCAGGTAAAGTAATAGGGCGGAATTTTAGGGTGGGCCATTTTTTTTTTTTTTTTTTTTTTAAGCTAAAGTTATGGGACAATGAATGAAAATTTTGTTATTTTTTTTTGTGATTTTTTTTTTTGTTACCTAATTTTTTTTTTTTTTGTTAATTTATTTTTTTTTTTTTTTTTTTAAGCAAAGTTATGGGACAATGAATGAAAATTTTGTTTTATGTTTTGTGATTTTTTTTTTTTTTGGTTTACGTCAAAATTATGGAGTAATGAGTTAAATGTATAAGGGAAGTATATTACGGTTTATTTTATACACCATAGTGGGTATGCACGGGTATCTAAAAGTTGACAAGGGCAACTATAATCTTCCTCGTTTAAACAATATTTTCTAATTAAAAAACTTGGGGTTTGCCATTTTATCAATGGGAATGATGGCTTTTTAAAAAAAAAAAAATTATCTGGAAACATTTAATAACTGATCTGTTATATTTCAATTTTTAGTCATTTAAGGAATAAGCAACTGTTTATAGAAATCTTTTCTTAAACTGAAGCAGTCCTGAATCAATAAAATATAAATAAATACATTTTTTATTTTAAAAACTTTAAAATCCCAATTCTTTTTCAATTGTCTTCTGTCAATATTTCTTTATAAAAGGTTTCAAGAATCCGGTGTATTGTAAACCCCACACCTATAATTTAAGCTGCTCAAACGTATATATATATATTCTCAATTTATTTATATTTTGAACGTTATGGTTATTGTTTAAAGGGCATACTAAATTCCTTATCTCATTTGTGAGGGATATAAGGATGTAATGCGTATAGATAGAAATATGCGTAAAGATTGAGTAATGCGTATAGATTAGATCAGAATGTTCTCTTCATCAGTCCGTGTCTCTGGCGGCAACTAAAAACTGAAAGATTTAGGCTTCTGTCATTTTTGGAAGCAGTAACAGAGACCTAGCAGATAGAACAGGGTAACTATTGTAAAACTATGTAATTTTTTTTTATAATAATCAACGGATATCTCAAAAATTTGAATAAAAATGATTTGGAAAAAACTGTTGTAAAACTTAGCTGATCTAATAAAACGGGTTCGACTTTCCGCCATACAATAATTTAACATTTGGGCAATTATTATAAAATTTAACAAATTAATTAAAATATTCATTTTCATAAATCGGATTATATTATGTTTATATTTCGTCCCTGCTGGTATCGCAGATTTACTTCCCTAATCTCTTCCTATTTTACCATAAGAAATTAATTTTTATTATTAAATAATTTGTTAATTACAATTCGATACTAAATCTATATTTTCTTTTTCTTTACAGGTGAGTTTATTTGCATTCATAATTCTTTTATATAATCAAAATTACACTTATTAAGTAAGTATATTGCAAAAATTTTAAAATTGGAAAAACCCATTTAATTAATGTTTATTATATTTTCAATTATAAGCTTAAACTTATAAACTACAGATTGATTTGATTCAGATTAATTTAATTGACATTTTCATTAATTCATTATTTATGTTTCACAATATGTAATAAATCCACTTAAGAGATTTAAATTTTTTTCAACAATAGGCTGAAAGTCCCTTCTTTTTTTTTAAGTAACAACTCTTTCCATTTCTCCGCTTTCATCAAATAACTGGAAAATCCATACAATAATTAAAAGAATAAAAAATTATAATAACGGTAAAAATAAACAATAACACCATATACAGATAAAAAAAAATAATCCCTTTTTTTTTTCTAAATGTCCTGTAGTAATTTAATACTGCGATCCTAGACAGGAGTACATACTGTAAAGCAAGTAAATAACAATTTTTGAAAACGTTTTAGAATGGGATTATATATACATAAATATTTATATATACATATATTTAATATATGTATAACTTTCTATTCCTTTTCTTTTTAATGTTTTTTGTCATATATTTATCACCCCATTGTGAATATAAAAATTCTACAGGATATATAAGGGGGATATTATTTACAGGATGTTCTAATGAAAATCATACACAAAAAAAAAAAAAACCAAAAAAAATAAGAATAAGAAAAAAAAAACAAATAGTAAATTTAAAGAGTTTTATTTTGAGGGTCAAAACGCATTCTTTAGATTTTCATCATTCTGAACACGTGCCAATTCTTATCCTATATATAAGATTTTTAACTAATCGAAATATGGGGGAAAAAAATGAACTTGAAAAGAAGCAAATAAAAATTTTTCTGTGAAAAAAAAGAAAACAAACAAAAAAAAAGGACTTTAGAAAATCTTCACTTATTATATTATCTGTTTTTATATTATATGGGGTAGATTTTATTTTTTTTTTAACTATTTTCATATGTATCATGGATGGATGAATGTACGTATGTGAATTGAAGTGACCATGCTAGATGAAATTTTACAGTTGTACTGTGTTTTAAAAATTAGTTTTTGTCCTTATTGCTTCTCTTGGGAACATAGGATATCTACTATGCATCTGCATTCTCATTCTATTCGGAGCAGTTATTTTTGCTTCCTCCCATGTTTTTCCAGTTGAAGTCAGTTCTTCTAATATCGTTCGCCTCCAGGTGTTATTAGGGCGGTCTCGTCTTCGGCTTCTTTGTGAAATATAATCTAGTACTTCTTTTGCTAAGCTTTCTTGCGGCTTTCTAAATCTGTGTCCTCTATCCATCTTCACTTTTTTTTTTTGATATCTTGCCCTATCGGTTTTACTTTGGAAATACTCTGCATAGGATTCTTAGACATTTGTTAATGAACACCTGTAGTTTCTGTGTTATGTTGTTCGTAACTAACAAGATTTCACTTACATATGTTAAGGTGATCTTTACCTTAACATATATTGTGAAATATATAACACATTGGAACCTGCAAATATTCTCAATTTTGTACCATTGGACATTGGACCGAACAATCTATAATACTCGTATTATATTTTTGAAAGATAAATCTTAAAAAGTTTAAAAATTAATTGATTCACAATATGGCTATTAAGAAATTACTTTGAGACTTCTTCAAAAATGTGTTTTTTATTCAAATAAACTCTTGTTATAAGTTAGATCAAACCCTGATTATAATTATCAATGGGTACATTTATTTAATTCTTCTTAGGTGCGTCAAAATTGTTTGTAGTATTTAATATTTCGAATCTTAGATGAAAGATGGGTCAAATACTTTGGACCATTTGCAACGTTTCTAATAATACCAAAAGATTTGGTTAAGCGCTAGTTATAGTTCTATAACTTTAAAATCCAATAGGTAAACACCATTCGTAGACAACGGTAAAAGCAATCAAAGTAATGTGTCAGTAAAATTAGTTGCCTTAGGCTAAAAAAAAGTATAATAAAGTAAATCTGAGATTAGATAATATCAGATTTTTACTTTAATAACAAACTAAAGTGGGAAAGAAATGAAACTTATGTCAGTGGAACATTGTGTTTTATTTTGTAAAATTATATTGATCATTTTTGTTCATGAAAATAATTATCAATTCCAAACTCAATTTATTTATTTATTAACTAAGAGTTTCCAAGTGCATACTACAAAGCTTTTGCAAATTGACGGGCCCTTTGCTTTTCGAATGTGGACAACAATATTCTTTTTTTATAACTAATATTATTTATTGTGTTTATATCATATTTTTTATATTTTACTAAATATATTTGGTCACCATGGCGATTTCTAAAGAAAAATTATTTTTCAATAACTATTTTTTTTAATTCAATATTGTATGACCTGACTAGGAATCGACTTGGACCCTGTCCCCTACACCGCCAAGGCTCATCCCAACTTATAACAAATAGTAAAATAAAAAATATACAAATTATTTTAACAAATAGTAAAAATTTAAAACATGTACCGCATTTAATTACTAAAAAGATCTGGTAACTTTATTTTGAAAAAGTTTTTTTTTAAACGATAGTTGTTTAGAGTTTTGTTTAGATCCTTTCCGTTACGGTTGAGAAGTTTTTCAAATCAAAAAATTTTGAATATAAGTTTTTTATTTTTTTAAAATGAAATTTTCTAAACTAAAAGAAAATGAAATTTTTGTTGAAAAATAGATGGAAAGCTATTAATCTAAATTTTTTTTTGTTTTTATTCTAAAGTTCTTAACTATTATACTTTACAGTTAGTTTATACATTAGAAAACTAATAAATTATTTATAAAGTTTGAAATGATTATGTCAAGATAAAAAGAAATTTGTAAGGATGATGGTTTTGCTGGGTACTTTTCCTTGGAAGTTACTTAGGATTTTGAAAAAATCAAAATTTTTTAAATTGGATAAAAATTTGAATAAATTTAAATCTTGTAATTAATATTTATTAAAGGAAAAATATCAGATTTCAATTCTAGTTAATTTAAATTAACATTTTTATTAAATGATGACAATATAATGAAAAATATGATTATTATTTAATTGACAGCTTGTTGACATCAAGTAAATAGTTTTATTTTGACATTAGGGTCAATGGAAAATATCAGAAATCATTAAAAGGGCTGCACACCTTTGGGTAATTTTGAACTTTGGTATTTTAAAATCGATATTTTTTTAGTCAAACTTAAGGATGATTAATACTATGAGAAAGTAGGATTGAGTTTTTTATATTAGGAAGGAAGCAAGTTTAAGGAAAGGGGGTTGGGAATTATATATAAAATAATCTAATATTTTTTTTAAAATAGACTTTTTAAATGATTTTCAGGGACGCCAGTAATTGGCATTATATGAGACAGTATTTGGTTTTATTTGACAATTGCAGGTCTTATGCTGGGTTCGCCCAATTTAAATCTAGGATTGTAATAAACACAATTCCATTTGTTTTATATTAAAATAATTTTATATTTGAGATATAAGGTATTTTAGTATCTGTGAGTTATATAATTCAATTAAATTATTCCATATGCCACTTATTTGAATCAAGGGGCTAGCATTCAGCTGATTTAATCCAAAAATCAGAAATAGAATTTAACTTTTTCTTGTATTAAAACACAGTCTAAGTTCGAAGCTGGGTGGCACAGTGGTTAAGTGCCGACCTTTCATGCAGAAGGGCCCGGGTTCGAATTCTAGTGAAAGTGAAAAAACTTTTCTGGTTTTCGACTCGACTCAGTTACCATTCGCCATTGGGTTCAAATTAATGGCATAATCAATAATTAATAATTATAAATCTTTAATAAAAAATACTTTAATATAAAAATATAAACAAATGCAAAATATAAACAAATAATTTAATTAAATAATATAACTCGCAGATATAGAATACCATATAAGTAAAATATAAAATATTACAATATAAACAAAAAATAGAATTGTAAATATTGAAAATCTAAGACGTTTCTACATGTTATAAGGCCTAGTACTATGTCATGTTTAAATTGTATGTGGAATTCAATAAGACCAATTCTAATAACACGAATATAATATGACCCCCTGTTCCAACATGTACCTATAGTATAGACAGGCTAATTAGCCTAACAGTTGAACAGTTAGCGCTTAAAAAAAAAAAAAAAAAAAAATTAAATCGAAGTTCGATATTCCAATAACTAAATCATCCACCGTTAGATAATTTACTTCCTATTTGATTGGCCTTTCCTAACATAGAGGTTTCAGTTCTTAAAAACTTTTTTAATTTAAAAATAAAATCTAAAGATATTCCATAATAAAATTTTATGATATTAAAAATAAATAAATAAAAATACTGAACATCTGAACTTCTTTAGGTCAAAAGTAAATGTTATTAATTATTATTAACCATTAATTTAATTATCATTTAATTATCTCACGTTCAAACAATTATTTATTACGAAATGATCTAACAAAGTTACATTTGAAACGACTCCAGTTATATACTATCACTTAAAAAGAATTGATATAGAGAATAGATACTTGGATAATATAAATTTAATTTGGGACTTCTAATGATTTTCATATTTTTTCATTAATTCCTGGAACTTTTTTCCTAATTAAAAAAAAAATAATAAAAAATAAAAAAAAATATAAACTTAACACCTACACGACTTACTGCAAAATTAATTTAGTAAAACGATTTAATGTTTAGTAAAAGTTTGTCTTTCTAATAAATAATTTTATTTTTATATAATTTAAAAAAAATCGATTATATTATTTTCATACTTAATTTAGTTTTTCTAAATACTTAGTTTTATATACGAGTATTTCATTCGCTTTTTTAATTTTACACAGTACTTAGTATTCCAGACACTCAATAAAAACGTAAAAATTCTTAAATTAATTTGATACGTGATTAATTATAAATGGTTCATTATTTTTTTTTGGAAATTATGAGAATTTAACAAATTTTAAGAAATCTAAAAAAATTAGGAGGTAGTACGATATCTCGATTATATCTCGAAAATTTGAAGATTTTGTTGAAAAAATCTTGTATAATTTCGATTTTTTATAGGTATTTAGTAGATTTGTCAATCTTATATATTTTTTTTTAGATTTTAATTTTAGTTGCATATTTAGTTCCAAAGATTCAATTAGTAGGAGTTCGAGCAGCTTCAACTTCTAGATAAATTTTGTCAAAATCCATGCAAAACATGAAACACCTAAGAATTGATTACGAAATCAGGCGTATATTACCTTCTTACAAAATATTTATATAATTTGTGCGAATCTGAGGGATTGTAGAGATGAATTCAGAGCCAACACATCAAAATCAAAGAATTAAAAAAATCAAGGAAAAAAAAAAAGAAATTTATTTAAAAACAAAAGAGATTTTGATTTTCGAAATTTTGTACCCGACCGAAAAAATTAATATTGCAGTGTTAATTACTGAAACTGTAGACTTGAATAATTTAAATAGAATTTAAGTATCTTTATGAACGTTCTGTTATATTATTGTTAAGAACAAAGTTTTATTAAGAGGGCAGAGTGCATCTTATTAAGAGGATAGAAGTTTAATCTAACGGGAGAAGATATAATTCAATCTAAAGAAGCACTTTTCATTAATTATATGGAGATATATGGAAGCATAATTCATTTATACAAGTATGGAAAAGCTTTTCATTATGGTATTCGTCTATTTAGTGAAAATATAAAATAACTCCAGTTGGTTTATTATCTAGAAATTAATTAGATTATATGAATTTATATTATAAGAATCAATATTTAGAAGAAATCTGGCCCTACGAACCAACCCCGAAGTACAAAAATGAACTAATACCCTAAAGTTTAAAAAATATTGTTCGTTTTGAATTTTGCTATTGCTGAGGATTAGACCATTTCTCTTGGGCATTAGTTCACTTTTATAATTGAAGATTAGTTAATAATGAACTAAGCTAAGACAATACTATCAAAATATCCCTAAATCAAAAATGAACTCAAAAATATTTGGGATTTAGAGTTCATTTTTGACTTAGGTATAACTGACTTGGAGGTTAGTTTGTAACGCCATTAATATATCATATAATAATTAAAACTTTGAGTAAATATTTCTTTAATTGTGTAATAATAAACTCACAAATATAATTTTGAATCAAATCCCTTGAATTACTTAAGGTTAATCCCATGAGTTGTAGATTCTGAAGATTTAGCAATGTGACAATTTTCACTAAAACAAAGAGTATCTATTAAAAGGAAAATTTAAAAATTGAAAAGTTCATCTTAAAATTATGTTTCAGTTCACAGCTATCTTTGAAATTTAAAGTCTAGAGTTATAGAGCTCATCGAGAAGTTTAAAATCGATTTTAATAATGCAGTCAGAGAACAAATTTTAGATAATAAAAACGTTTTAAGGTATTAAAATTTCAGAACAAAGTATTTTTCAAGAATTACCTAAGCCTTTGATAATAAATTCGAATATCACCATATACATAATATTCAATATTTCACAAAAAAGGAACTTATTTTTTGAATTAATTCTAAAAATTGATATCCAATAGTATTCAATTAGGTTTAAAAAAAAACATATATGAATATACAAAATCCCAAAAAAATCCAAAAAAATTACATAACACATACCATTTCTTTTTTTGAATTCTATAGAAAATCAAAAAAAAAAATTATTATATTAAATTGGCATTAAATGAAACATAATTTTTGATTATGTGTTTTTAAAGATAAAAGAAATCATCACCTATGAACATAGATGGATCCTTCTATCACACGCATAAAATCAAAACAAATAAAAGGCCAAAGAAATTATTTTTTAAAAAAAGTTATGTAATAAAATTCATGAAAAATTTGCTTTATTTTTTCTTCTTTTACAGCATCTATAAATTCATGAATATGTATGTATATAGATATATTATATATCATTTTTTAAACATATATATATATATATATATATATAAGTAAAGTATAATAAATATTATTATTATGTTTCCGCCTTTATACTTTCATATATAAAATTTTTTAAATGTTTAACCATTAAATAACAGTTACATTATATACTAAAAGATACATATATATATTTATAATTTATTCATATAAATGATCCATATAAAGAAAATTTTTATATATATATATATATAAAAATATTCATATATCTTGTTATATAATATTACAAAAAAAATTAAACATAACCTTACACAAATAAAATTAAATTGAATCTTGTAAGGTTCCTTAAGTAAGGCGACGAAAGCTAAGGATAAGGAAGCAGGACCTATACCAATATAAAAAAAGTAAAAAAGGACTTTGTATCCATCTCATACCAATTCTTATTCTTAATACATGTATTGATACCCATCTATATATACCTATGTATATAATAATAATACCTATGTTGATACCAATTTATGATCCTTATAATTTTATCCTTGTATATATATATATTCTTATACATATGTTTATTATTACTGTTATTTTTTATTTTTTTTTGTTATTTGTTTTTTTTTATTTTTTATCTTAAAAAATTTTGTAGGTTACGAGGGAAATTTTTCTGTATATCAAGGACATCTCATCATCTTCTAAAATTAGTAGGCCTATACAAAAACAAAAACAAACCTATAAACATACATAATACACAAATACAAAAAAGAAATATTATATAAAAAAAGTCAAAAGAAGACAGAAGGCAAAAAATAAGTTTTATTTCAGATAAAAAAAACTTAGATATCACACGCATATCCTTTTTCATTTTCCTTAAAAATTCAATATAGAAAAAATCAAAAAAAAAAAACAAACAAAAAAAGTTTCTATATAATACAGAAATAGCGAATTTTTAAAAGCTTTTTATTCTCACGCACATTTTTATTGTTGTTGTTTTTTTTTTCTTTTTTTTTTTATCTTTTGCATGTATTCCTTATTAGTTCAATGACCTTGTAACCCAGATGTTTTTTCTTTCTTCTTGTTTTTATGTTCTACATATTTTTTTTTTTTTTAATAATATAAAGTGAAAGTTATTCTTAAAAAAAAAACAAAAAAAACTTTTGTAGGTGTATTTGTTTTATACATATATATATATATTGTTATTGTAATTTAAACTTCCATACATTTACAAAACTAGAATAAATGAATGTGAAAGTGAAAAGAAAGCAAATTATTAGTGCGATTCTAATATTAAAAACTTTTAAATATATATTTTCTATATATATATTTTTTGTCTATATATATATATGTATATATATATATATATATTTTATTAATATAATTTTATATAATGAATATAATATACATATATATACATTTAAGGACATTGAAAGGACGAATTCAAGTTTGAGTAGAAAAAAAAAACAAAAATTAAATTAAATAAAATTATATGTTTTTTTACAGGTTGTTTTATATTTTTTTCTCATTCCATTTTTTTTTTTTTTTTTTTTTTTTTAGGATTTGATTACAGTTATAAAATACTTTATAAATGTGTAGGTGACTTTGACATACATAAGAAATTTTTGTGTTCTTATGTTTGTTTTTTAATATTCTAAATTATATTTTATTGCTTATATATATCTATAAGTGTTCAATATATATATCTATAAATATATGTATATATATATATATTCGAAATATATGTACATTTATAAAATATAAGTATGTTTGGTTATAAGATTTCTTTGTTTGACGTAGGTCATGCTATTTTATATTATACTTTTTTTAATATATATATATAAAAGTATATATTTAGGTTTATTTAATTTGTAATATAAATTTATATAAAATATAATTTTCTTTTTCCTTTTTATTTTTATTTTTTTTTATTTTTATTATAAAAACAGTTATTTTAATACTCTAAGTAAATTTAAATAGATATCTAGTATTATATAAAAAGAGAAAGTTAAAATATATTTTTATTCAAAAATAATTTTAAATTGTAAGGACTAAGGATAATATTTTTGAGATGTGAAAACATATAAATGAGAAACCTCCTTATATAGATCTGTGTGTATATAAAGTGTCAGTGATTGGGTTTGAAAAAGGTCACTAGAGGAAAATACCTGCCATATAACGGTATATGATATATTTTTTTATAAGTTTAAGTTTAATTGCAAGGGAGGGTATGGTTCAATATAGATCCTTTTTGCTAAATATAATCCTAATCTAAATATAAAAGGAATTTTAAATAAGTTATTAGTACTAATAATAATAAAATTTGTGATGAGATCAAATCAAAAACCCATTTTCGAAATTGATATAAGTTTTCTTTAGGAAAATAGGAATAGAAATAGTTTTAAATTATAAGGAAGAGATTTCATAAAAAATAAATAATCAAAAAAGTTTAAAAGTATTTTAGATAAATAATTTTTGCAATATTGTAATCTACAGTTATTTTAATTAGAGTCAGAATTAATGTTAAAAGAAGGATAAATACCCTTTAATATATTTTAATATATAGTATTTGGAATGAAGGTTTTTAATTCAAAAATTGGGGTAGAGGGATTAAAATACATTAGATATATAGTAATGTGGATATATTTGTAATAATTATCATTTGCCTATAAGTTTAATAGACTGAACGGGGAAATTATCATAACTTATATGATAGGGAATTCTAAAGATAACAGTATCTCACGTAGTGCAAAGTTAGTGTATGTGACGACACCTTTTGAAAAATATCCATCAATATTGACGCATTTGGTTTTTAATTAATTCTGGTTTTTTAAGGACGAAAAGGACATTTGAAAACATCCTTATTATTTCGTACCAAAAGATTTAATATATATCTATAGTTCTGCTACTGATTCAATTAATTTGTAACAGAACAAGAAATATGACGGTTTATACAGAAAATCACTAAAACAATAAGGATGTTTTAAATGTACTTCTCATTGATCGACAATTGTCATATTTAGTTGATCGGACTTTTTTATTATCATAAATATTTATTAATACATAAATATATTAAAATAAATCCAGTTCTATTTATAATATAAATTTTAAAATAAAAAAAGTTCTACTTTTGAATACTTAGAACCTGTTATTAAATTAAATTATTATTGAATTAAGATTAATTTCGCACTTTTTGATAAGTAATCCAAATAAATAACTTGTTTTTTAATTTTATGACAATAACAAAGCAACATTAGTTATAAATTTAAATAATAGTAGATAATGGTACCTTTAATGAAAAAAAATGCGTAAACACTTTTAATTTAAGATTAATAAAAGAATTTTAAAAATGTATTAGTTAAAACATATATTATGTTATTTTGAACTTTAGATTTTTGATATGATTTTATTTTTAAATTACGTCCTCTAAAAATAATATTTATTATTATGTTTAATTTCGTATCATCGAAATTCCATAAATAAATGTTCTTGTAAGTTAATAAACGTTCTTATAAAATAATGCGTAAATATTTTGCTGTTTTTTTTCTTTTTTTTTATTAATATTTATTTATTATATTTATATGTTATGTTATACAATATTAAATTTAATATTAAAAAAAGCTTCCCCCTTCTACAAAATAATTATGAATAATATATGTATTATGAATCTTAACATCATATTGAATAAAAGTTTAAAAATTTGTATTAAAAAAAAAAAACCAAGAGATAAAAATAATAATAACAAAATTTTGCAAGTATAAAAAATATTAAAAAAGAGAGTGAGAGAATTTTTATAAAATGATATAAAAACAGTGATGGGACGTTTAAATAAAAACAAATATTTTAAAAAGGAGAAATTATTATACCTCTAGTTATTATTTATGGTAACTAGAATAATTAAATTTTTCCTGCTATATATATATATATATATGTAGTCAAAATACACTATCTTAAATTTAAGGCAACGAAGTCAAGGAAAGTTGTTTGGATCCTTTAAAATTACAATAATTGCGCTAAACGCTTTTTAAATTTCCTAATAAACTTTAAGCGATTGGAAAAAGAAACCTGATTACAATTTTTACCAAATATTCCTTCTGATACAAGAATTAGCTTGCAATTTTTGTAAAAAATAATGATAAGACATGACTTTGTTTATAAAATTTAAAAATATTAAACAACAAGTCATTTTAAAAGAGTTTCCCGAAATGTGTTTTAAACTTTTGAAAATTAGATTTTTTTAACATTTGGGATTGCATATACAGTTAAGGAATATAAGAGATTCTTCTATAAATTAAATTATTGTCTTGTTAATTGAGAAATGAAACGAAACAAATTAATTGTTAAAAACTTGTTTGCAGAGGTACATACAGACAGAAGAACAGAGGTACAGAGTCAGAATAACATACTAACTGTAACTTATCATTTACTCACTGAAAGTCTCAAAATAATAAGCTGATTTATAATTTATAATTAGAACTTTTTACTATTACTCAATATTTTTATATATAATTTTTTGTAAAATACTATTTGCTACGAACAATAACTAAACTATTATAATTTAAATATTAAAATTTGATTGTCTAAGTTGTAGGTTATGTTTATTTATTTATTTATTTGTAATACTAGAAAATAGTAAATATTGCCTGATAATATTAATCCTTTGCCGATTTGGCTTTTGAACTTATTATTAAATTATTTTCAATATACACTATATTTTTTTATTACATATGATCCGACCAGGATTTGAACTCGAGACTTTTCCATTGAAAAGTAGCCATTTTACCACTGAGCTGACGGTCAGATGTATGGTTTATGTATTTAGCATAGGAATTAAATTAATAAAAATCCATGTAGTAGATTAACAAAAACTAAAGAAAATTTATTATTGTAAATTAAAAGCCCAATTAATCCGGGGGCAAATATATTAAAAATTTCTAAATTTTGTTATATCAAATATAATCGTGATTGTTGGAGAACTTTGTGTATGAAAATTTATATTAAATATTAAAATAAGGGGCTTCAGTTGTGTAGTTTTAATAATTTAAAAACAAACATTTTTCTCAACAAAATCCCCTTGGCAACCAAATGTAATTATTTATATAAAAAAAATTTAAATAAACCAAAATAAGATAATATTACTTATAATTTAATAGAAAGTATTGGACGTGAAATGCACAACACGCTCCAAAACATTCATATTAGGATGGATAACGCATCTATCCTCCATAATAACAACAACAACAAATGTTACAATTTCTTGAAGAACTATGTGAATTTACATTAAAAAACCGTATGTTAATATTTTAATAAAAATTATTAAATTAAAAAACAAAATTAATAAATATTTTGTATATTTTCAATATTTTCAATTGAAATTATTTCGAAAAAGTCCCATCTCTGATTACAATACTCACTATTCTCTAAGGCTAAGTAAAAAATGAAAAAAACGCGCAAAAATGATTACATATTTTCTCAACTATAAAAAATGAATGTAATAATAATAACAATATCTGTATAGTGTACACCTACGATATACACTTTATGTATATATATATACAAACACCTCTACATTCTATAATATATTAATAAATAATATTAAAAAAAAGAACTTCAAAACAAAATTATAAAAACAGAGAAAACAGTAGAGAGAGAGAGAGAGGGAGAGAAAGAGATAAACAAGCACAAAAAAAAACAAAAACTTTTTATTCTATATTTTTTTTTCTAAATTTTTTATTATTATTTTGCTTTTTTTTTCATTCTATTCCACTTGGCCCAGATACTTTGAAGGTCGAATGAAATCGACGGTCGTTCACCTAATAACAGAAAAAATCAACAAAAGCATACAAATATACATATACTCTTATATATATATATATACGCAATAAAAAAAAATTATATTTTTTTATGTTATAAAATTGATGTTAATGTATGTATGTGTGTATGTATAGAATTAATTCCAACAACAAAGCTAAACACATATAATAATTTAATTAATTTTAAAACGCTTTTTTAAATGTTAATGTATTGGTGTTTATAATTTTTTCATTTATTTATATTATATATTTTATTAATTTATTATGAATTTATAATTTATATTTCTTTATTTAGAAAATATTGAATATTAAAATATAATTATTATTTTTTTTTTTTTAAATTTCAATATTTAAAAATTCAAAAAAAAAAAAACAAAAAAAAACAACAACAAAAATGTTAAAACACAAGTTACATAGGTAAAAGTATACTTTAAAATAAAATGTCAAATAATTTTATTTTTGAGTTTTCACATTTAACATAAATGAATTGACACTTTTATAAATTATTTTAATTAATATTTCAAATACCTACATATTATGTACATACCTACATAACTTAGTAAAAAGATAACATAACATGACGCTTTTACAGACAATGCTTTCAAAGTTTATTTTTTGTCATCAATTGAAAGTGATAACTTTGGGTTTTTATTTACTTTATTTACTGTTATTTGTGTTTTGTTTGTTTTTTTTTTTTTACATTTTTTATTAAAATGAGTGGAATGAGAATTTACACGTGTTTGTGGTTTTTTGTTTTCTTATACACAAGTTCCGTCATTTATTCTATTATATCTATCTATTTCAATGAATTATTTAACAGTTTCGTATGAATGTATTTGTATTGGTGTGTATACATATTAGACAAATTTCTTCTCCAAATGAAATTTAAAGTTTTCTCAAGTTTTTCTTTTCGTATACTTAATTTATAATTAAAATAAGGATTTTTTAATACAAAGTTAAAAAGCAAAAGCTTATTTATTGTTTGTATTGGAAAATAGGCCAGATATTTAATTTTGAATTTTTTAAATTAAGTTGTAAGCTTTTATTTTCTTGAAGTAACGGTTTTTATTTGATTTAAAAAAAAATCATTTTAAAAATAACGAATAAAATAAGTTTTTGAAAATAAATACATGGACTGTATGGGAATATAGGGAAGGAAATTTTAAAAATAAGCTTTAAAAATGATACTTTGCAACAATTTTAAATTTTGTATGTGTGATAAGAATTTGTTTTATTTTTAATTCGAGAAGCTTTATTTTTATTGTAGAAATCGTAGAATAGATTAGATTTTTATTCGACATTTGAAGTTTTCCAAATGTTGCAAGAATTGCTATATAAAATATTTTTTAAATGTTTTTCTGAAATGTAATTGCTTGTGTAAGTGTGTGAAAAAAATAATATATAATTTAAAACAGTTTCATCGTTGAAAATTAAACATGCACATGTAATAATGTTGTCAGGAAAATTACTAACATTTGTACTTGTATTATATAGTTCAATTATAAAATGGACTTACGGTAAATACAAAAAGCAAGGCATTTAATTTTAATGTTGTGCTTTGAATATTTTTACAGTTTTAAAAGCGTCACACCTAAATAATAAATATAGAAGAAAAGTTTTGTATAGTTTTTTAAGAAATTCCTTAATTTTAATGCATTTTTTTAAAGATCTATATATTTTTCGATTTTTGAATATATTTTCTCTCTTTGATAGATTTTTATTCTTAAAAAACTTACACTTTTATAAATTCGAAAATTTGTTTCTAATTCTAATTGTTATCAAAGATTAATCAAGACCTTCAGAAGATTTTAGTAAAACAATTTCCTTATTGTAGATGGACTGCAGTTTCAAATAGAAAATAAAAAAAAAACTTATATATACCTGCATACATAAACATTCGTACAATCATAATTTAATAATAATTTAAGCACGTAATGTAGTGAATGTATTACATATATTTAAATTTATTAAACAAAATTTTTATTTTAAATTTTGAAAACTAAACAAAACAAATTACATAAGTTTCCTATAGACAACTCCACCACAATAAAACTAAAAAATTAATTTTTACAAAACTTTAAAAAAAAGTTCTAACATTCAAAATATTCGCTTTTTTTCAACAATCATAAAAATTATTTCTAATTTTTTAGTAACGATGTATAGAATGAAACTTTTTCGAGAATCGAATTTTAAATAGATAGTAAAGTAGAAAAAAAGCTCCTCTTTACTATTAAATACAAAAACTATTGTTGAAAAGCTCCCCCTGTTTCAAATTTATCGTTATACTATTAAAATAGACAATTTCATTTTTATTAAAAAAAATATAATTTAATAATTTCAAATAAAATTATTGAAAATACGATTTTAGAATTTGTTTCGAATTTATATTGTTCATCCATTAAAGTTCTCTTCTATTCTAATCAAATACAAAATTACAATTCTATTGTACTGGTCATACAATACATTTTCAAAATGTTAGACATATATGTTGTATTTCATTACAAACACACACATTTTTTCCCAATATAAATTCTTTTCAGCTGATTTAATTTTTTTTCGAAGCTTACGAATTGAATTCATTCATCTTGTGCTTTGCAAGCAGTTTTCATCGTTTATACACGAGCAGATTTTTTTTTCCTATTTGTTCTGATTCTTGATCTTAAAAAAAAAAATAAAAGGCGAATATTTGAAAAAAAAAAGTTTTAAAAAAAGCAAAAATCCAAATTTTTTTTTTTGCTGTTTTGACAACGTCTGTATAAATTTGTATGTAAAATAACGTGCAAAGCATTTGAGAAGATCATTTTTTTTTTTCAAAAATATTTAAAAATTTTTGAAAATTCAAAAAAATATTTTGAAAAAGTTTTCCAATTTACAATAATATTACAAAATATTAATTAAAAAAATATATATATAATAAACTACCTAAATAAATAATAATTGTTAACATATTAATTATATATATACATATATATATGAAAGTAATGCCTACAAGTTATATTTTAATAAATTTATACTTGAATAGTGTTCCTTTGTGTAAAATGTTTCCTTAAAAAACAAGTGAATTATATTTAAAAAATTAAAATATTAAAATATATTTTTATTTTAATTGTTATGACAATGTATAAAAGAATTCAAACATCAAGTCGTCACAAACGTTACTAAAATTAATTTAAATAAAAATTAAATTTAATTAATTAATTAATTAAAATAAAATAAAATTTAAACTTTATTAAAAATATAAATAGTGCAATTATTTTAGTAACACAAAGTTAAAAAAACTTCACATAATTAGGAAAATACAAAAAAAAACTTCACTTAAAATAAAAAAAATTCATTAGATCAAATTTTTAAATTTTATAAAATTAATATATAGAACATTATAATTGTGATATTAAAATTAAAATAAAATAATTAATTTAATAAAATAGAAAAAAGAAAATTATTATTAATAATAATTGTGAATTGTATTGTATTATAAATATAAAATTAATTTAAAATTATTAATATAGAATTAAATTCTAGAATAATTAAAGAATAATTTTGGTGCCATACCTATTAAGTAAATCTTATTTAAGGAAAATTCAAATCTAAGAGAAATATCGAATCCAAATCTAAGTCTAGTTTATACTATATTTGTTCAAAGTTCAATATAAAAAAAAATTGAATTTTTTTAAAATACTGTGCCGAATATCATCTTAAAATTATACACCTATATTCAAAAAAAATAATTAATTGAATTAAGTTTAAATTAATAAAAATTACATATTTAATTTTGAGACTTTTATTAATCATCAGATTATCATAGATTAATTAAATTAAATAAAAATTAATAGAAAAATTTTCAAGCACATTGTGATTATTTCATTTACTTAAAATAAAAAATTTATTCTAAAAAAAGTATTTTCACAAATTTTTTTCCAATTAATTTTTAAATATTGAAAAGTTTTTTCAAATAAAAAAGTCAAAAAAAAAAACGTAAAAGAATATTTAAAAAAAAAAATTAAATGAAAATGACGATTGGAAATAAAGAGAAACTATTCTCTGAACATCATAATTTATTAAAAATAAAACAAACAATTGATGATACAGATCGTTTAATTGAACGTGTATTAGCAGGTAAATTTTTTAATTAGAATTATCTTAAATTTTGTCTAATATTGTCTCTCTTAAATAGTTTTTTTTTTTAAAATGAATCTATAAAATTTGTCTGAATTTTTATTTGGAGTTGATATCATGCGTTGAGTACCTATAAATGTTCAAAATGAAACGTAAAACGGGGGATGTGTGCAAGTAGCATAAATACAATATGACAAATGTTTGAAGCTCTCTTAAAAAGCTTTTATTATTCTCAAAGTACTTTTAAAGTAACATAAAAAAGGTTATATTATGAGCCCATTCTTGACTTTGTTCAAAATCAAAAGCCTACGTAAAACGGGGGATGTGTGCAGTATCATATACAGTATGACAAATGTTTGAAGCTCACTTAAAAAGCTTTTATTATTCTCAAAGTACTTTTAAAGTAGTATAAAAGAGGCTATAAGAGCACATTCTTGACTTTGGGGAACTCTACAATTGCTAAAAATAATTATGCTGCCATAGTAACCGATATAATCTAAAAATCTTCCGAGCGTTTGAAAATGATATTTTCTATTGGAACTGGTTCTCTTTTCTAATTTACAAATATTTTTAAAATGACTTTTGTATTTTAAGTGATTCATTAAAAAATTTTTCTAATTTTACTTAAAACATTTCATTGCATTTTCAGTTGAATATTAATTTGTTTGAATCACTTTCGTTAACCTACTTAACATTATTTTAGATTGTTTACGTATTTTACACTCCACGTATATATGATTTTTTCTATTCTCGAATACCTTTTATATTTAAAATCATTTCATATAATATACAATTCAGAATAATTTTCAATTTCATTTAACAAAAACAAAAAAAAAAAAAAGTCCTAATAAATTTCAAAGCTTTTCAGTTTCGCTTTTGTTTTAACTGAAACGGTCAATGACCGAATGATAAAGTTAACCTAAATTAACAAATTTTTATTTTTTTTTTTTTTTTTTTCATTTTTCTAAGTTTTTTATTTGTGTATAGAAATTTGTAAATATATATATAGAACACAATTCAGATACATATATGTATGCACATGTTTTATATTGTGCATATACATACGTATGAATATTTTTAAATGATAGAAAGACAAAAAAAAAAAACAAATAAAATAGAAAAATTACTTACAAATTACAAAATGTGCTTTATATTTTTCTATTTTTAATTTTTATATTTTTTTATTGTAGACTTTTTTATATGTTTTTTTGTCTCATGTTTTTTTTTTCTCCTATTTTTTCTATTGATAAGATTTTTTGAAGCTTTTAAATTGTTGTTGTTGTTGTTGTTTTTATTTTTATATATGGTTTACTTTAAAATAAAATAAAAAACGGAAAGGACAATATTTCGAAAGTTTATTTGTTCTAAAATTTAATTGATTTTTAATTGATTTTTAATTATATTGGAAAATGGTTATTATAATGGAAATTTGTTACATTCTAATGCTTGAGGTGTCTTCTCTTATAGCAAGGCTTAATAAATTACATGAATTTTGAATTCCATATATATATAAATAAATATTGCAATTAAAAAATTCTCTGGCTTCCCAATAAGTTCGAATTTCGACCGGTTTCATTTTATCATAACTAATGCCAAATTAAAAAGTTGTATCTGCTAAACCGTATAAGCGGTTTAGATATAACGTATTGCAAATAAAAACTGGAAATTAAGAGATAACAAATGTTGTAAAATCTTGAAACCTTTTCATGTTTTTTCCCCTAGTAAATGTGTTTTTTAAAAAACAATTGTTAAAGTTTTTACATTTCAAAAATCAACTTTAAAAGACCACAGATTTGAAACCGAACCAGATAAAAAAATTAATAGATACTCATTTAAAGAAAACTTCTTAAGTGTTGCTATGCATTTTACAGAATTTTCATATGTAATCAAAAAACAAAGTAAAATTAGACTTTTATTAAATATGAAAGTTTTATTCTAAATAAAGAAAAGATTGAAAATTTCATTTAAATCTCAATATCTTGAAACCTCAGCTAAGCTCCGGTAAGAAAAGTACACTTTCACGAAAGTCTTTATTAAATAGTATATAGTAGTGCACTTATTTACGGGACACCCCGTGCCATATAAATACTTAGATCCCCTTACATCGTAAATGTGTTTGCGACGTCGTGAATACAATGTCGCATAATCGTAAATGTAAACGTCACAAGATCGTAAATTCATTTTACATTGTATTCGCGAACCATTTTCACGACGCGTTAGTGATAAATTGAGTATCGAAAATTTTTTGGATACACAAATAAAAATATTAAAAGTTATTTGAATTTTGAAGTTTTAATTCGATTTTGGTCTGTTGAATTTTATTTTTGTGGTGGTGAAGTCTCTAATTTAAAAAAAAAAACAAAAAACCATGGAAGAAAAGTAAGTAAATTTTTAATTTTTGTGAGATGCTTAATTTTTTTATTACAATATGTTAAAATTTTTGACATTTCATTTTGATGCAATCGGAATTGTAAACAAAATACATTGTATTTTCGTCACAATGCAGTCATGTGTGCAGAACTTTTACATTGTGTTATTTTCTTATTTATTTTTTTATTTATTACTTCAATTATCCAACAAAAGCATTTTATTTTGAAAATCTAAAAATTTTATTACATATAGGCTTAATACCGTAACACATACAGTCTATTAATAAATTGCAACATTAATAATATTCTCTACAGCAATATATACATTTTAATTTACCCTATGTTACAGAACAAAATATTCTGTGACAGCCCCTTAATAAATAATATGTTGATTTTAACTAAGTCTATAATCAAAAATGACTAGTTTAAATGACTAGTAAAACCATATAGTAGTTAAATTACAGTCTATCTTATCAATTACCTATACTTAATCTTACATTAAACCATATAATAACCATACAATTATAAATACCTATCAATTGACAAATATAGTTCAAAAGATAGGCACATTTTTTCGAATATTAAAAATATTAACTATAAATTAAACAAATAAGCTAAACAAATAATAAAGCTTTCATTTTAATAGTACTCATAAACACATTAAAAATGCTTTCAAAGTTTAATTTATCTAATTTCGAAGTACTGTTTTTCAGTATCTTAAAGATAAAATGAAAAAAAACAATTTTTATTATTCATTTTAACAAATTTTATAGCAAATAATTATTCTACTTTTTTGTGTAAATATATTAAAAATACACACGTATACGTACATACGTACAGCCATTAAAAAATATATATATGTATATAGATATTTGAAGTGCAATGACCGATAGAATCTATGGCCTAATTTTCAGGAAATGTGTGTACATAAACGTATTATGAAAAAAAAAAATTAAAATAAAAAAATTAAATTAAAATTGAAAAATTGTTTTACACAGTCTATTAAAAGAGAACAGATTTGCTAATGCTTCTATTTTTTTTCACCTCTACTCTCTGTCTCTCTCTCCCTCTTTGCCCACCACCTGTCATAGCTTTGATAATATCATATCAACAGTGTGTATAGTGTAGTAAACATTTTTATTTCAATTTTAGCACGTTGTTGATTGCAGCTTTTAAAAAATTTTGTATTTTTTTTTTTTGCTTTTGTTTAATGTACACAATATGGTGCACACACACACACTTGAATGTATTTCAAATACGTACAAATGCGTATGTATTTGTATGCATTTAATTTTTTTTTTTTATTACATTCAATATAAGAAATAATTATTTACAAAGAATTGTTTTAGAATTTGTTCTAAATTAAAATTGAAAAAAAAAAAGTCTACAAAAAAATTTATTAACAATTCTCCAAAAAATAAATTTTTTTTTATTTTTATAGATTTTTTTTGCTTTAAAGTTTTATACGAGGCAATAAAAATTGTTTTTTTATGAGTTTATTGAGTTTTAAGTTTTAGAAAATTGAATTTTAGTTGAGAAAGGGAATGATTCTAAGAAAAAATACATACATATGTATGAATCGCTATTTTTGAAAATTTTTTTAACATTTTTTGTAGGTTAATAAAAAAAAATGTGTTTTATGACACCTGGTTTTTGTGTAAATAAAGTTTTCAAAAAAAAATTTTCAATGTTTATTCAAAAATTTTTGCTATTTGGAAATTTTATACGATTTCGAATGGAAATTTTTTGGAAAATATATTTTACTCAGACATGGTGGTCTAATATTAAATTAATTACTTAAAAAATATATTTATAATTCTAATATTTTATCTTGAATGGTTCAATAAACTAGTACTAATTTATTTCTCGGATTGTTTAAAAGAAAGCCATTACATTTTCTATGCTTTTTTTTCTAAAGGCACCTAAAATCTTAATCCTCCAGTTAGTATTAGATTTTTACTCAACTCAAAAAAACCTCCCCTCATAGCCAAAATAATGGGATAAGCACCCTAACTGCTTGCATAGTATAATGGATGAAAAGTATTGATAAATATTAATGTCTATCAAGAGTTGAATGGGCAATCCAAGAGGTATAAGTTGACTTCCTTCTTGAATTTTTCTAGATCATATGTATTGGGAAACACATAAAAACATACCATAGGTGTTCTTCGTCTGTTGTCTACTTAATAATAAGAATATCTCACAATTATTTCTGATAAAAAGGTACAAGTCCTGCATTCAATATTCGACAACTATACTGTCTGTACTTGATTACTCACCGTTTAGGTGGTTTTAAAATCTATAAAATTGTAATAAAAGCACTAATGGGGTGGTATACGAAATCCCTAAAACAAAATCGTCAAAGAAAAAATTCTTGAACAAAATCTTCGAAAATTAAAATCCCCAAAAAGTAAAATCGAAATTCTTTGCTTACTCCAACTTATAAATCTCTTCTAATTCAGGGTCAATGGACATATAATATTTTGGAAAAATCGGAGAGAAATCAGCCTCTTAGATTTAGTCTAATTCAGAATCTCGCTTATATAATTATATATAAAATAATTTGTTTTGGGAATTTTAATTTTGGTAATTTTTGATTTTCGGGATTTTGGTTTTGGAGATTTTGGCTTTTAGAAATTTTAGTTCAGGGAATATCGTCTTAGTAGGGATTTTGTGTTGTTCTTGCACTAGTTTTTACAAAATCTATTATTGTTAATTTAATATATCGAAGATCTAGAAAATTTTCTTCGTTTTTACAACTTTTTTTTAGAAAATAAGAATCTCCTTCCTGTATTACAAAATTATAATTGGATATCATTGAGTTCTTTGTGATTCCAATATAATTAGGATCCCATTGTATTTATAGAAATATTTTAATTAGAAATTTTTCAAATATTTTTTTTTTTTCTAAACCCCAGGAATAACCTGTAAATTCTAATTTTATATATTCAAACTATAATAATAATAACCTATTAACCTCGGTACCAAGAATTCTATTAAAATACATCTACTTACTTGTTATTTTTATTATATAATTAACCTTAATGCTAATTTTCATTTGAATAATTCAATTTGATTACACATCAGTTATTTTTTAAAAGAATTTCAAGGAATTTTTAATAAAACTAAAAAAAGAAAAAATTCTAAGAAAATCTTATATTACAATTACTACTCGTATATACCTTCTTCTAATTTTTTTTTCCTTTAATTTATTTATAATTAGAAAAAATTTTCCCTAAGACATTTTTAACAAAATAAATTTTCAAATTAAAACCTTCATGAAAATTTTCCTTGTTGGTTTCTTCAAATTATTAAAAAAAAAAAATCCCAATTAAATTCTGATGACCTGAAATTCAAATTTTAATGGAATGTATATTCTATATACTTCTCTTTAGAACTTGGTTAAATTATTTAAAATTTTCCTACGGTTTTTCAACAGTTTTTTTTTTATTTATATTCAATATTCGCTTATTTGCACTGTTAAGTGTTTTCCCTCTCTCATACACACAAAACAAATAAAAAACAAAAAATATTTATAAAATTCATCCCTATTAACTAACTGTTCCTTGTATACAGTATACGTTTTCAATACATATTACACTATATATATATATATATATAGATAAATTTGATGTTTGTATGCATGTATTCTCATATTTTTGTATACGTATACAAAAGTATGAAATTATCCTTCACGGCTGACTTTAACTAGAAAAAAAGTTCAACATCCTTCATTGACCTGAAAATTAAACTTATAAAAAACAAAAACAACAAAAAATCAGAAAATCTAAAAAGTTTGTTTTATTGTTTGAATAACGGTTTTTATTACAAAACAACAACAAAAAAAAATACAAAAATAACGGAATAAAATTGTTGGCAAAAATTATTTTGAAAAGTGGAATACAGGTATAGAGTATGCAAAAAAAAAAAAAAAAACAAAGAAAATGATAAATAAACAAACAAGGACATACGGACACACTTCTCCGTTTTTTTTTCTGTAATGAAAAACCTCGGTTTTTTAGAATTTTCCAGTACAAAAAAAATGACACGTTTTACTTTGGTATGGGTTACAGTTATAAGATATTTAAAATAAAATTTAGTTCAACTATATATAAGCTCTAATAAAATGTATATATATATAAATTCAAATTTAGTAGGATATAGCAAGTATATTTATTTCTTTCCCAAAAATTTCTTATGGGGCTCTTAAAAATGGAGGCTTAACAAATCCTTACCTTATTACCCCAATTATTACAGCTTATAGAGGTGCTTTCTTTATTTTTTAATTGTTTCTCCCAGTTCCTTCTCTCATGTTTATCAGTATACTGATAGATACCTTAGAAAGTCATCAGAACTTTCCTTCTTCATTCTTAATATTTGAATACAAATCTTTTATTCTTATTAAGACTCCAGTCCTATCTTTACGAATAAATTTTCATTAATTATCTATTTTGACCAAAATATTCGATGTAAGGAAATGCATTACATGTATAAGTCTCCTTGATATTTGTCATACACAAAAACCTTATCCTTAGTACATGACTCTCAGTTTTATATGACCAGATATTAAAAAATTCAAATCTAAAGCCTTAAAATTAGCAATGATGTAGGACATTGTATTTATTAATTAAATAACAACCTTATTTATTTTACGAAATGTTATAATTTAATCCTATAATTTTAATACTTAAATAATTTAATCCTTAGATATGCACGTTAAATGTAGTCTTCAATACTAATTCAAAAAAAACACTAACATTTCTACAAAAAATAATATATTTATTTTTTATATCAAATTATCCTTGGTAAATAAATAATGACAGTAAAATCCTTCTTTAAATTCATTCACCTTTTTTATACGTGTATATTTAAAATATTATCCTTTCAATAATTTTTACATGATCTTATATTGGCTTGTGTTGTACTCAACAAAATAAAATTTGGTTTTTATTTTTTACATAAACTTTCAATTTTAAATTGTCTGTCCAAATATTTCAAAAATTTTTCTTATGTATTAATGAAATAATTAATTCCCAATGACTTCACAATTATCAGTCTTTAACATTTACTATAAATAGTTTTTGGAGTGACTTTAATTAACTTGAATTCAGCAGTTCTAAAATAAAAATCCTAAAAGGATTCAAAATAGGCACAACTCTTAATCAAAAAAAAACAGAATTGCATATCTTCAGGCGCTCCAGTAAATTTAACTATGAAATTTTCGTTTTTAACGGTTTTATTTTTGTTTTTTTTTATTTTTTCTTAATACCTATAGATATATTAATCCTTCAAGTTAAATATTTAGTTTAAGGATGTTATATATATATATATATATATTTATGTATATATACATTACAAATACATTTACAGGAAACATTTATAAATATTGCACGGAGACAGAAAATGATATTAAACATAGGTAGTCGTATATATAAGTATAATTTTGGAATATTTATTACGAGGACGATAGTTCAATCACTTGGATGCCCTTTTTAGACTTAAAATATTAAATAATATAAATACATATATATGTATATATACATTTTTTATATATATTTATATAATTCCGATACCAACTTAAGTAATATGAAATCAACATTTAACATTATGATAATTATGAAATTTTGTTAGATTTGATAATGAAAACCCAAAAGAATAAAAAAAAAAACAAAACATAAGATAAAAAATATTGGAAAAGCTTTATATAAAAATGCTTTTTTTTTGCGCAATTATTGTTGCTGTTCATGTTGCTATTGTTGTTGTTTCAATATAATTTCGTATAATTTTCTACTGTTGCTGTTATATTTTTCATTATTATTGTTGTTGTTGTATTTTTTTTTTTGAATAAATTCTATTTTCTGATGTTCTAATGTGGGTTTTTTTTTTTTGTTATTTTTATTATTATTATTATTGTATTAAATTCAATTTTAACTTGATGTGATGTGTTGTAGAGTTGATTTTGAGTTATTTTTTATTTTTTTATTTTTTTATTTTATTTTTTTTTTTTTTAATATTTGATTTTAAGTAGGTCATTTGGGACGATTAGGTCGATGAACGCTGAAAATGAAACGAAGGCCATTTCATATTCAGAAAGTGAACTATTTTTAAACTTTATTTTATTTTTTTTTGCTTTTTTTTTATTTGTTTTTTTTGTATTGTTAATGGTGGTGACACATATTTTATGGTATAATATGAGATATTGTATATGAGTTAAAAAAACAATTTTTTTTTTCGTACTAAAAGATTTTTCTTATCTATACAGTATATATGTTGAAATGTATGTACATATATATATATATATATATATATATTTGTAATAATAAAAAAAATTTATAAAAGACCTACATAAACAGAACACATATATTTACATTATGTATATATAGATTGTGAATCAGTTCATAATATGTTTTAAGATATAATATATGTCATTAAAATGAGTTTGTAAATATATAACATTGTAAATACATGTGTGCATTATATATGATAAAAGATTAAAATGTCTGCATATAAATAAATAATAATAAAAAAATAGAAAAGAAATAATAAAAAAAATTAACAATTTGATAAGTAAAAGTAAACTAAAAAAAAAAAAAAATTAAATATTTTGTGCACGATATAAAAAATAAACTTACTTAATACATAATATATAAATTTGAAATATATGTATGTACTATGTAGGTATTTTCAATTTGTTAAATAAATATTTCAAATGAAAGCGAAACAAAAAATTAATTATATTTTTATATATATGTATATATAATTAGGTTAAAATATAAATGAATTTTGTTGTGGGGTTAATAAGGAAATCGTTAAATAATTTGTTCGTTAAATATATTCGTATAAAAATGTTCAAGGGTAATTAGTAAATTAAAAATTAATAAATTAATTTTTTTTAGGAAATCAAAAATAAAAATTTAAATGAAATATAAAATTTTATTAAGAGAAAAACATTTTAGTTGAACTGATTTTTTTTTTAATTTATAATTAAAAATACATATTTGAAGAACAAGCTTCTGTGACAAATCAGTAAATTACTGGGTTAATTTATTCAATGAAAATGGAATTTAAAAGTAATTTATGTTTTAAACTGAGTAATGTACCTATTTATTATTTATTTATTTATTTAGTATTTACAAATGCATACAATGCAAATTGACGGACCCTTTCCATTTTTTTTTTATAAGCCAGTAATATTATTTATTTTGTTTATACATATCATATATTTTATATTTTACTATATATATTTGATCACCATGGAGATTTGTAAAGAAAAATGATTTTTCAATAATTAGTTTTTAATTAAATATTTCATGATCCACACGGGAATTAAATATTTCATGGTCCGTATTTCACGATCCGCCTCCCCTACTGCACCACCGAGACCCCCTGAACAATGTAATTAAATAAATTGATGTAAAAACTTTTACCCAAACAAAAGAAACTTCAAGGATTAGTTTCATTACTTTTCAGACTATTTTATTCATCAAACTCATAGTAACTCAATTGTATTTTTTCATAGTAACGCAATTCTATTAATAAGCATTGTGGTGACCTAAAATTAAACCTTCAAAAATTAGGAAATATCTAGTTTGTAATTGTATCTCCATAGATGGAAACAATATCGCCTATCATACTACGTTAAGTGTCAATTTATCTTTAAAGTTATATAAAAAAAATTTTAAAAATTATGCTTATATAAAAAACCTAAAAATTTATAGGAATGAATATTAAAGATAAAAATAATAATCATAAATAATAAGGCCATTGAATATAAGATTCTCATACTAAGATTCTGCATTTTAAAAGCATAAGCATAAAATTTTAAAATTTCTCCGATATGTCAAAAATAGGAACTTCCTTTGCCAAAAGCTTTTTTTTCAAATTTCAAATTTTAATTCTGCAATAAATTAATCTTGAAATATACATTTTTAATGCACTATTGTGAATTACAAGTAAATTAAATTCCGACCCTTAAATTTAAAATCAAATTCTGAAATCCCCACCAATTTTAATTTCTTAAATTTTATCTTACATATTTATAATATTCAACATTTTCAAACTAAAATTACACACAATTTTTTCTCAGTATACTTTTCATAACTCTAATTGAAAACTTTTTCAAAGTGTATATTAAAAAACGCAAAAACAATTCACAATAATTTTTCAGTTTTGCTATCAATAGAACCAACAACAATAATAAAAAAGCATTCATATACTCCTTGTTTAATAAATAAAAATCATGTTATTCTGTTATCGCACAATTCTTTTTCTTTTTCATTTAAAATAGAAATTGCATATAAAAAAAAAACTCATTTTCCATTAAATATACATACATATATAGGTACAAATACATTCACGTGAATATAAAAATCATAAAATTAATACACAATAAAAAAAAAAAAACTGAATCTAAACCGTGTCATTTGAGTTCATTCGTCTTTTTTTTTTTTTTTCTAAACCTTATCATATTTGTTTTTTCTACTCTTATTTTTCATTTGTTTTTTTTTTTATGTTTTTTTTTTTTCTATTTAAGTTAAGATTTATTTTAATAGGGTACAACATATTTTAACACACATACAAACCAACATTCATTCCTACATACATTTTATTTTGCACAAAAGTTAAAAAAAAAAAAAAAAAATAGTAGAAAAGCTACAAAAGAAAAAAAAAAAAAAAAATATAAAATATAACAGAACACTATACATACATATAGAAAGTAATAGGAGTTCATAATTTAAATGGAGGTAAAAGTCAAGAAAAATCAAAAGAAAATAAAAAACTGCATTTAGAATTTATAATACTATTTCGCTGTTATAATACAAATTATTGTTGTTGTTGTTGTTGTTGCTTTAGTCATTTTTCATCACTATTATTATTATTTATACAAATACTGGATGTTAGTGATAGTGTTGACTACAGCTACTGCTGTCATTACTATTTCATTTTTATCTTTGATTGTTGCTTAAACTTAAATATTGAAATTGAAAAGCTGTTGTGGTAGTTGATGTATTAATATAATGTTAAATGTAATGTTAACAGTGTATTCTGATTCGTACCTATACTGTTTTTATTTTTTTTTTTTAAATAATGTATATTGCAACACTTACCACTTACAATACCTAATTAATGTTAATGTATACATGTAATAATGCTGTTAATGTTAACAAATGTTATTATGTATATTGTAATAGTTCATAATAGTGATAGTGCTATTTATGCTTCTTTTTTTTATGTTGTATATTTTTTATCATTTATGTTTTTACTTTTATTTTTTTTTTGTCACATAAATAAATTGCGCTTTTTTTCCATTTTTTTTTTTTTATATTTTTTCAAAATAATTAAAGCTTGTAAAATAAACATTTTCATGGTTAAACGAATACAGTTATATGTACAAGTTTTTCTAGTTGTTAAATGTCTTGTTTTTTTTTTAATAATTGTTATTTAGAATATATAGAGACATTCAAAATATAACAGAATGTCAAGTATTGAAATGTTAAAATACTGACTGGAATAAAAACAAAATATTAGTAAATGAGTAGTTAGTAAAATTAAAAGTGTTCTTATGAAAGTGGGAATAATGATTTTAATAATCGAAAGTTTTTTGTTCTATATTTTGGTTACAGTAATAAGGGACCATTTTATTTTGTACTTATATTAAATTAATAATGTAAGATACCTATAGTAGAAATTAGAAAATATGGAGGATGTAAAGGGGAGTTTTGAAAATAAAAAACACTAAGGATTAGATAGAAAAATATAGAGTATGAAATAAAAGGAAATAGAATGAGATATAAGTAGTTGTAATATGAGCATTATATGTAAATATTTAATAAAATGTAATGATGTCATAGCACTATTGTACCAACCACTTATTACTAATCAAATAATCATTTTTTGATAATTGATTTCTGTTATTGGGTTGGGTATGAAAGCTCGGTTTAGTAAATCTCGTCTTCACAAAATCTTGTTTTCGAAAATCTCGTTTAGAAAATTTCGTTTTTGAAAATCTCGTTTTTGGAAATTTTGTTTTAGAAAATCTCGTTTAGAAAATTTCGTTTTTAGAAAATCTTGTTTTTATATTCTGAATAAAGCTGATTATTCTGGTTTTGTATCCAACTCAAAAATCTTTTAAAACCGGATTTTTAGATCTTTCAATTAAAAAAGAGATTTTCTTAAAAAGCGAGATTTTTCTATTATAAAACGAGATTTTCTAAAACGAAATTTTCTAAAAACGAGATTTTCTAAAAACGAGATTTTCTAAAAAAGAGATTTTCTAAAACGATATTTTCTAAAAACGAGATTTTCTAAAAACGAGATTTAAAAAAAAGATTTACCAAACCGAGATTATGGTACGCTCCCCTGCTATTTAATCAATTTTGTATCAAAAAAATTATTGTTTGATAAATTATAAGTTGCTAGTGCAATAGGATTCAGATCATTAAATCATTTAATATATTTTTTCAATAAGTTTTGATAATAAGAATTTCTCTCAAAGACCTGAGAAACTGAAAGTGCACCAGCTTGAAGTTGCAATCAAACCTAATTCAAATATCATTTTAATAAATCCTTTATTAATAAGGCCCTTTTTTAATAACTTAAAAATATATAAGGTGTCCCGAAAAAAAAAGTAATACAAGTGTAGAAAAATTCGAAATTAAGAGTTCTTCAATAATACTAAAAATAGTTGATCCCAAAGCTTCTATTAATGTACAAAATTATTATATGTTAAAGCTGGCAAAACAATTTTTTATGGAATTAGAAATATCTGAATATCGCCGGTGATCAAATCTGTATATATATATACAGAGTGATTCGCAAGTAAGTGCCTTAACATATACCACCCTATAGAAAATACCGTAAGGATAAAACTTTGGCATCAGGGATAAGTTATTGGTCCAATTGTTTTAGAACTATAGGGTATTAAAGAAGATTTGGAGTTGTTTTATATGTTTTTATTTGACAAAAAAATACCTTACGGTATTCCATACAGGGTCACCCAGCGAAAACAACAAATAATAATTAAATAAATAAATAAAAGAAGGATTATAGTAAAACGGTATATAGGGTAACAATTAATGTAATATTAAAAAAATTTCAAAAGCAAATTTAATGTAAAAATAATTAAAATTGTTTTTTTTTTAAATTAAAATCGAACATTTAGTTTTAATTGTTTTATGACAATTATTTGTATGCTGACTGCCTATTATGTTGCATTTACTTATATACATATGTACATACTCGTATATATTAAAACATTTTTTTTATATTCATATAGTTATGATATTGAATAATTATTTCTCTTATTGTTTATTTGTTTTTATTTTTTTATATGCAATTTATTTATTTATTATATGCGAGGTAATGCACTTTGATTGGTTGTGTTATTGAAAGTGCATTGTTCGATTAAATTTTCCTCTTAGTTTTAACCTTAAAAATAAATAAAAAAAAAAAAAATAAAAATAAGCTGCTGTTGTATTTTTTATTTATCTTGTTTAATATTTTTTTTTAGTTCATAATAATAATAATAACTAAAATATATTTAAAAAAAAAATGTAGAATTATAGGCGTATTAACTTTTTTGTTATATAAGATTAATTGTATTGTATTTATACCATGTATACCACATTTTTATTGAGTGTTTAAATCACAAAAATAAAAATTGTTAAGAAAAAAAATGATGCTTTAGGTATAACTAATGGTTTCTTTATGTTCCTAGTAGAATATTTTTTTTTTTCAAATAAAATTTAATTATATTATTTAGAAATACATTATAAAACTATTAATATATTGCAGTTCAAAAACTTTTTATCATTTATGTTATGGCAGATTTTGAAACTTTTTTTTGTCTTTTATTTATTAAAAAATATTAAAGTATAAAGCAATTACATTCATATATGTAGGTATTTGTAATTAACTTTAAAATTTAATTTGTCAAACATAATAATAATAATAAATATAAATTCTTAAAATATGAATAATAATTCATTTTAAATGGGTTTATATTTTATTGTTGTAGCTTTGAAGGTTTAATAAATAATAAACTAAATATTTTTTATTAATTTAATTATTATGAAATCTTTGTTATATTTTTTATTTTAGTTAAATAAAAAGTTTATTGATATTCATTCCATCTTTTTTTTAAATTTATAATAATATTTAAGTATATTAATGCAAAAATTACGTGACATTTGATTATTCGGAAAAAAATTATTGGTGCTCTAGTTTCACATTGTGAATGGATTATGTGTTTTTTTTATAAGTACAGTCAATATTTTGTTAAATGTTCAAATATCTATAAAATTTGAAAAGTCTTTTATTACTATTTTACAGGTTTGAGTGAATAATATTAATAATTAAACTCTTACATCATCGATTAAAAATAAGTCATTGTCGTAATTAATTTTTGCGCCTTGAGTTATGCAATTCATATAATATGCAACTAAATTAATAATACCCAGAGTTAAGGCAATTTAATGTGAGTCAGTATTCATGGTTTCAAAATTACTCTCAGTAAATAAGGGTCATTTATGCATCATTTGTCCTATGTACCATTTTTTTATGTGATACTAGAAGTAAATAAATATTTAAAAAAACAAAGAAACCACTCTTTATTATGATCCTTTTAAAAAAATTTATTAAATTAGTTGTATTAGTATTAAATTTTGTCGTGATAAGTTAAACTTCATGCCGGATGTAGAGAGTACAGGTGGCCCATAGATCTTAAGGTTATAGACAGATTGAGATTCAAATCTTGAAGTTTTATTTGTCATTTAAAGAAATATAAAATTACATAACTTTGCACGTTTTGATTTGCTTTGGAAAACAGCTAGTTGGTTTATTTTAAAAGTCTAAGTACGATCTTTATATATTGTTAAAAACGTTTTGGGGGTCTCCCACTACCATGCTCAGTTCAATGCTTTTAAATTATATATTACTATATTTTGATTGATGTTTAAATATTTTCTGGAATTAATAGCGTGTAATTGAATTTTAAATGTACTGAAATTATATTATATCATTTAATTCTCAAAAATTTTTTAACTCATAATAAAAGAATTTATATATTCATGACGTAACTAATTTTTTTTTTGTAATTAAAATCTGACACAAATACAAAACTATTTCATAAAAATTAAATTAATATTAAATTATATTATTTATGAATGCAATAAAATTTTAAGGTACATAAATATATATATATGTACATTAATTGTTTTAATATAAAAATTGTTCTATTTAAATGACCCCATAAATGTCTAAAAATGAAGAATAGTTTATTTAAATTCAATAAACAATATTATTTGAAATGATTTAAATAATTATGAAAAAAATGTTTAATGAAATTTATACATATGAATAATAATGATGCTTGGCGCATAACTACATATCTACATATATAAAATGTAAATTAAAATAAAATAACATTTAAAATCCGTGACTCTACAAGTTATTCAGTTGTAATAATAAATAAAAAGTGAATTTCGCGTTTTTATTTTCAATATTTTTATTTTTTATTTCACTCTTTGTTGTATCAATAAAATGTATATATTGGATAAACATATACATATATTGTATAATGATATATATATATATATATATATATATATATATATATATTATCATATATAATGTATATATATTTATATGTCATTTTAATATTAAGAATATATTATATGAGTTAAATAAGATAATAATTTTGAAACAAGTCCAATTTTTAGTTTTCGAAATAGTCAAACTAGAATGAAACTTATGATATTTTTAATATAATATTGTGTTAATTTTTAGCAAATTATGATATATGAAATAGAGTACTATTCAATCAGCTTTGGTGAAGATTAAAAACGAAATATATATATATATATATAATATCTACAAAAAAAATAAACTTTATTATGAGAATTAGTGAAACAAAGCACGGTGATCTGGGGTCTGTTTCACCCAATTTAAAATCTAACAATTTGAAAGAAATTTTTACAAAATTGTAAATATTATTAAAATTTACATTTATTTACAAAAGCGATTTATAAAAACTATAAGAGTTGTAGAATTGTAAATTTGGTGGAATAGGCTCATACTACTATATGATATGACTAAAAGTTAATGTTAGTAACTTTCTTATCTTAAAGCTTTATATTCCATTTATAATAACTGATGTTAATACGATTATAAACCAAATTGTTGAATATTTTGTGGTTTGCTCTTTTCAAAATCAAAATAAGTCCTACCTTTGGTATTTATTTTTTTTAGAGGAACAGTCGCAGTATCAAAAGCCTAAAAATGAAACTGTTTAGAGTTCAGCTTAATTTCGAGACTAAGAATGTTATATGATATTTAAACAAAAGTTAATATTTAAATAATTTTCTAATAAAGCTTTTGAAAAGGAAATAAACCCGAATCGACTATATTTCCGAAATTTCTAAATATTTCATTTTTTTCTTTTGATTTTTACATTAGTGATTTCATGTGGGATTTCTATTAAAGTGTGTATGTATAAATAAAAAAAAAATGAACTTTCTACAGTTGGATATGAAATTAGAGTATTTACTTGTTTTAGAATAAATATATAAATGTTTTGATAACTCTGATATTATTAACAACTCTAAAATTCCTCCTAATTTTTTTTCAAATTAGGAGGAATATAGAAGGAGTATATAGAAGGCTGCCGCTCCCGAAATCCCCCTAAACAAATTAAAGCAATCCTTATTGTGTATCCAAGTCCAAAGCTGGGGAGCGTTCCATAATCTCGGTTTAGTAAATCTTTTTTTTTTAAAACTCGTTATTAGAAAATTTCGTTTTTAAAAATCTGGTTTTTAAGGATTTTTGACCTAGATACAAAACCAGAATTATCAGCTTTTTCTAGAAAATAAAAAAAAGGATTTTCTAAAAACAAGATTTTCTAAAACGAGATTTTCTAAACGAGATTTTCTAAAACGAGATTTTGTGAAACCAGATTTATTAAACCGAAATTTCAGACCCAATCCCCAAAGCTGCTCCTGAGTTGTTTTTCAAACATTATTTATAATAAGAGATTCGGCTTTATATTCTGGGGTAAATTTTTTTGGTTACCTCATTTAAATGTCTTAAGATATATTCTTAATAATCAAGTGGTTGGTAGTAAATGCATAATAATTTCTTTTAATATTTTTAATTTAATATATCTTAATTTGTTCAACTTAATTTTCATTCACTTGAAAATATTAACCTTCATTCTTTAAGATTTTATATAAAAACAATGTGCTTTTCAAAAAGTGTTAATTTATTCATTAATGTTGAAAAACTTATAGAATAGAAACTACTCTTCGGATAACATTCTATTTAATCACTTTCTATCCTGAACTTTATTAAAAAATTTTGTATTTTAAAAAAAAACAACTTTTTTTATTTCTATTCTATTCAAACACTAAACAACTGTTAATATATACATACAATAATAATAAAAAAAAAAATGCATTCGCTAACGTCACAACTGTAACTACTTGCACAATTTTTTTTTTTTTAATTTTTTTGTTTTTTTTTTGTCTATTCCTTTTCATTTTTTCTGTTGCAGTCGTTGTTGTTGTTTCTATATATATATATATATATATTGCTCTTGTTGCAGTTTTGTTATTGCTATTTTATAAAATAGCAGCAAATATCAACAAAAAAAAAACAACAACAACAACAAAAATAAAATTAAAAACAAAAATTGAATAAATTTAGTTCGAGGTCATTAAATTGCAATGTTGAGCAAGTGCATTGACTTCAAAAAAAATAAAAACTTATTGTAAGACAAAAAAAAAAAAAAATAAAAACAAAAAATAAAAAATTGTTTTAAAAATAAAACAAATGAATATTCACTGATTAGAAGTGAAAAAAAAATGGAATAAATTGCTATTAATATGTATATTTGTATGTACCAGTTTTGTATTAAAAGTTTTTTTTTTTTGGAACAAATTTTCTTATTAACTATAACTTAACTTATTTAATCAAATAAATCAGTTAAATAATATGGATGTATATATATGTATACATAGTAAATATATATGTGTTAGTTTTCGAAGGTGCATATGTAAATGAAACTTAACAAGGACTTTTATATATATGTATACTTATTTATTATCATATTATATTTAAAGAATTCTTAAGGATATACATAATAGAAATATGAATATATGTTTTTACATAAGCTTATATTTATTATGAATTCAGTTCTAATATATAAAAGAAATTTCTTGTAATATTGAAGAATTTTTATACTACTATGCGCATACTACTACTTTTTCCTATTTCTGAATCAATATAGCACTTCCCTCTACATACAATTCGGTCACTCTTTCTTTTTCAAAAGAATTCAATTTTATGAAGTATCGTTCAAAATTCATAATTTTGAACACCTAGGGCCTATTCATTTATAATTGTGAAGTCCTAGGGCATATTTCTGAATCAATAGCGCTTCCCAATAAAGACATTCAGTCCTTCTTAAAAAAAACCCAATTTTATGAAATCTCGATTGAAATTCATAATTTTTAACACCTAGGGCCTATTTTGCACAAATCTACAATTCTACAATTTGAAAAAATGCTAACAAATTTGTAAATTTTATTAAAATTTATATGTATTTTAACGAAAAACAATTTATAAAAATTGTAGGATTTTTAGAATTGTAATTTTGGTAAAATAGACCCCTGATTATCTGTCAAATATTTGGGGTAGTTACTGGCACGTTAAATTATCGCAATTTAATTCACAGTTTATATTAATTGAAATTTTAATGAAAACTTGTATTTTTTACTTGTACACAAGTGTTAAGAAATCCAATCGTATAGTCCAATTGTCTTAAGAAATCTGGACGTATAGTTTAATAATTTAACTGTTCAACTTGATTTAAATATTCTACTACTTACATATATTCATTTATAAATTCTTTTTTTACCACTAACAATATATGGTAGGAGGAGGTCTTTTTTTGGATGATGCACATAGGAATACTCATTTAAAAATACTACTTTTTTCATATTATATATTTTTAATATTTAGTAAATACAATATTAATTTATATCATCAAGGGGATTACAAAAGACAAATCTCTATTTTTAGAAATGATGGTGGTAAGGAAGCTGCATTTTCAAACACAGTGTCTCGGGTTCAAACCTTAATCAGATCATATTAATAAAAATATGTAATTTATAATTTATATCATAAAAGCACCCAACATTTCAAATTGGAAGCAGAGTTTACAGCTATCTCATCCAATTATGCACCATGGTACCTATTAAATAAACAAATTAAGCACATGCTGCCTGTGTTAGATCCAGACTCTCATTGTTAATAAACCTTTTACACATACACTACAACAGGCGGGACCTTCTTGTCATCATCAATACAGACAATAAAACCTAATACTAATCTTTGAAACTAGTACCTAACATATCGTTTATTGATAAGTTAACATTTTCAAATTTTTATCTGATATCCATTATTTTCTAATAAAATATTTAAACTTACTCATATGCTAGTATTGCGTCACAGAACTAGCTGAAAATTATATTTAAATTAAATTTCATTTTAAGTTTTTTTTTTTTAATTTTTATTTTAAACTTAAAATATAAAAAAAAAAATTTAAACAAATCAAAAATAGGACAATTGAGTTTGCGTATTAATACATTTTGGAAAAACCCCCTTTCATAATTATTTCAGAATTCAAAAATAAAATAAAAAACCTAATGAATTTTTCCAACGAATATTATTAACCGCTTTTTTTTCAAGGTTCATATTTTTTTTATTTTATTTTTTTTTTTAATTTAAAACAAAAATTATATTTATAACAATCTTCTTTTAATTTAAAAATATTTTTTATTTTTTTTTTTTTTTTTAAATTTTTAATAAAAAAAAAAAACAAAAAAAAACAATAAAATTATTTATTAAAATAAAAACTAAAAATGCAATGCATTTACAATTATAACAAAAAAGAGAACTGCACTATAATATAATGCAATAAAATGCAATCATTTTGTTCATATACAAATATTAATATATATATAACTATTTATATATATATATAAATAAGCTTATATATATATATATATATATATATATATAACTGAACTGAATAGTATTAAACTATCAAGCCAATAATCAGTAAATAATAGAGTATATATAAGTACTCGTACATGTAATCAAACAAATCACGTTGAAGGTCGTACATTGCCCTGGTACATTTACCCCAGAAAAATTAATTTTTATTTTTTATTTTTATTTTTATATTTTTGTTTTTTTGCAACACAGAATGCATATTTTTTTTTTTTTATAAAAGGTTGTTCCATTATTTATTGTCTCCTACTTACTTAAAAAACTATACTTACAAACATACACACATATTCAACACTGCTTTATAGAAAACTGCATTCTTATATAGAAAACTGCATACTAATATACAAAAATATATTTTATAACAGTTCTGTTTAATATTTCCAACACTTTCAACAAAATTGTAATCGTACAAAATTGCAATTTTATTGCAACTTGCTAGGCTTTTATAAAATAATAGGCAATTCTGTTTTTTTTTTTGTTGAAATTGTTGAAAATGTCGCACATGTAAAGTTGCAGTATGGTTGTTTGTGTGTTTGTTTTTTTTTTTTAAATGAAAATAAATGTTTAAATATTATTCTGTTGTCTGTTATTCTTATACGAGTATATATGAAAAAGTATGTAAATATATGTATGAAAGTATATAATTACATAAATATTATATTTAAAAAAAAACAGAAACAGAAATTGTATTAAAATAATTCGGCATTGACCTATCAAGAAAATTAAAATAGAAAAAAAAAATAAAACAATTTTTAAGTTGCATACAAATTATACGGTGGGGTTTTTTATGAGGGGAGTGGTGCATAAAGAACAAATTAATCACGACTTTATTTTTTTTGTTTTTTTTTTTATTAAATAAAATGTGAAAAAAATATAGGGGAGGTCTATTTGTTTTTTGATTGTAATGGACTTGATTAGAATTTATTTTTTTATTTGCTTTAAAGAGAGCTTAGAGTCAGTTTTAAGTGTTTTTGAAAGTCTATGTGATCCGGCGCTCATTTGTATCTTTTTTTAATTTTATGTTCAAAATATTTTAAATATCTAAGACAGTACAGTACTACTAGACATCCGTGTAGTACTTTAAATATACAATAATAAACTTAAGCCACCAAGCCAGACTAAAGGTTTTACATTGGATAGAAACTAGTATCATAGTTTATCATTGTAAGAGGATGAGTTGATCTGGTTCTTTTCTTACTGTCATAAATAAAAAAAACTAAAAAGGTTAAAGGAAATCTCAATTTTTAAGGCTCACTTATTCGCGGTTTACCTATTTGAGGTAACCTTAGAAGCTGATTTTCAAATGAGTGGATAAATTTTTAAATAATTGGAGTCCGAGTCAGTGATGCTACCATGACATTGACGTTTTAAGTTTTGATACTTTTTGTGTGAATAGTACTTTTTATTTTTTGAAATGGTACTTTCCCATGCCCCAAGGATGGAATCACTGGTTCGACTTGTAATTCCTAAAACACTTGCAAATTTAAAACTTCTGTACACTATCATCCTTAGTTACTATATATCCAAAAAAAAACCTCTAGTTAAAGTACAACTTAAATATAAAATGCATCTTTTTTGGAGTCTGCATTAATCTCTAATATAAAAACTAGGTTTAAAGATAATATAAATTGCCTCTGCTAATCTTCTTTACAATTCTAAGAACTTCCAAATTTTATAGTGTAAAAAATAAAATGTCGTTCCGATTAATACAAAAATTTTCCGAAAAGCTTTCAAGATTTATAACACTGCAAAATTAATTATTAAACACCTTGTATATAAAATTCAATTTAAGTGTTCAAGTTCAATTTAATTGCAATAGTATTTAATCAATATTATAATTACTACCTACGTCTTATTAAAATCTATAATGTATGTATTTAACACTTAGCTTTTTTAAGGTGTGCGTGAAATCTCTTAAAACATTTTTAATTACATATTATTATTTAGATACAGTATTAATTAATAATGCAATGTTGATAAGTTGTAAATTGATATATTATTTTGTTTTACACATCTGAACGAAACTTTAAATGATTAAGTCGTAAACCTTATTCATAATACTGTTATTTTATTCTAATGTTAAAATATTTTATTAAAATATATACAAATTTATATTTGAACGTATATTGAATCATATTTAATAATGTAAAACATGTAAAATTTACACATTAAAAATTAAATTAAAACATCGATTTAAATTTTTAAACACTTAAAAAACAGTTTAAAATAGAAAAAAACTTGACGAAACTTAAAATCCTATCTACGAAAACTATTATTTTGTTAAGAATTTGAAATATATTTAAAAATAACGTTATTTTTACCGTTATACATATATATTTAAATTATACAACTAATAAATTAATTTCTAATTCAATTTTTTAATTTCGAAAACTTTTTCGAAAATAATTTTTTAACAAAAGAAACTAATGAAAATCAAAGTAAAAAATTTTTCACTATTTTCGTTTATTATCTTAGACACAAACCAAAAATAAACTTAAATTTATGTTTCTTAATAACAATACAAACATTAGTTATCATATTTGCGCAATAACATTTTTTGTGGCGCTTTAATCGGTTAATAGAGTTTAAACTTTATGAATCATATACATATTCATTTTATTATGTACGGTATTTAAATATTTATAAATTAAATAAATAAATACATAAGCGAATGTTCACTTAAAAGTATAATAATATTTAAATTTTTCAAATTTCCTAAAGTTTGTATGTAAGAATTACTCTTCAAAATTGAAACGGTAAATTTTACTATACATACAAAGTACATAAGTGCTACAATTTATTTAACAATTTTTTATGCAATGCATTTCGTAGAGAACTAGAACTTATAGAAGAGAATAGAAAAATTAGAAATAATATATAATGAGAGAATTAAATGGTATATAAAATGCAAAGTTAAATATTCATTCATATAATAGAATATAAACAATATTTATATGTATATGTGGATGTGAGTGCAAGAGATAGGAAATGCATTTAATTAATAAAATACCCAAATTATTATGTATGATAAATAATATGTATTAGCTCATATAGCTGAAAAATATACTTATATATACTATATATGTATGTATATATAATATTTGTATATATCAAGTATGGGTGGTATTTGGTATATAGTTGTCATTTAGAATCGGAAAAAGAACATAACCATAGACCTTAGACATATAATGAACGCAATAAGTAGTTATAGATTAATTATCTTTAAATTGTTTGATCAATTACGTCACATTAGATAATATTAAATATGTTTATATGTAATTCAGATTTTTAACTATTGATTTATTGTTTCAAAGATTGTTTCTTGAATTTAGAAAATAAATTAGTGATAACTTACAATTTTTGCAGTTGAATTACTCTATTTTTTTTCAATGGTGGTTGGTGGAAGCAATTAAAAGTCCGACAGGGTAGGTGTAGCTGAAGTTTCCTTGGATAACCAAAAATACTCTTTTCAAAAGTAAACTTTAGATTTTTGTAGGGGGGTTTTAATACAAATGAAAAGTTTGGTTTTGGTTTTGGTTTTAGATTTGGAAACTATGGAGACTATGCTAAAAAGGAGATTCATTCATTAGGATAAAGTAAAGCAATTATGAAGCAAAGAATTAAAGTTTCTCTGAATTATAGTTTTTTTTGGGACCTTCGTTAAAATGTAGCACAAAAAAGTCTTGCAATCTTTAATAGGCACGAGATATGGTCAATAGTTCCATAACCGTTATGTGTATGATAAAAAAAACTTTAATTTCACAGGACCTGCGTGATAATTGTAATTTGGTCTAAGAATAGTGTGCCTGGCTTAGAACAAAGCCATGATCGATCAGCATTACGCCTTTTGGTGTCAAAATCAACTAGATTAACTTTTATCAATTCTTTTAATTTCTTGGACATACAAGTTTTTATTTAATTCGAAATCTTAAAAAAATATCTTATAAATTGGCACATGGAAGCATATGGTAGGTATCTGTTAATTAGTATTAGGTATCCACCCCTTAAAATTTTATCCAAAGACAATTATAATTGTCTCTGCTTCTTGATTAAAATTTTTATAAAATTTATGGGACCAAAATAATTTATATATATTTAAAAGCCAAGTAATTATGATAATTAATACAATTTAATAACAATACCTTTGAAAAACAAAAAAACAACAACAAAATAAAAAGAAAAACAAATTTAAAAAAAAAAAAATTTGTTTTTTCCTTTATAAAAGAAAATCAACAAAAAATTAGTTCTAAATGAGGTCAAATAAACAACTTTTAGATTTGGTGATGGTAAAAAAAAAAAATTGAAAAACAAAAATCCTATCCTCCCCTACACCACGTACATCTACAACATATTTTTAAACTTTTTTTTTTTGTGTTTCTTAGAAAAACATACCAAAAAATAATTTAAAAAAAACCAATTCTATTTAATTTGTTAAAAAATATGCAAAAAAAAAAACCAAATAATATAAGAATTCTAATAATACATAGTACTTTTTTTATTTAAAATCTGATACTAATTTAACCATAACTGGTTGAGGAAAGTGGAGGAGAGGGAGGAAGAGGAGGTACATAAATTTAACAAAACATAATGGTATACAAACATATAAATGGGAAAAAAAAGTATTTCACTGATCACTATTTTTTTCTAATCATTTAAAAAGCATCACTTTCACAATACTTGACTCTATGAAAAAATTCCCCAAGAAATTAGTTCCAAAAAACCGAAATCGAAAACGGTTATATTTTTATGTTTGACGACTTTTCGCATATGTAGAAAATTTGAAAATTTGAAAAATTCTAAATTATTAATATAAAACTTTCAAAACAGAAGTATTTTTTTTTGGAATTGGGCTACGAAGTTTTAAAAAAAAACATTCTTTTTCAAATAAACTTAAATATTCCAAGTGAAATTCCCTAAAATGTTAGTAAAACGAGATAGTGATAAACAAAATTTTTTTATACGAGAATTTATAGCACCCCGCCCCCCACTATAATTCGTATGTATCTTTATTTACGTATATACTTAACTATATATAGTATAAAATGGTGATTATCGTGATTTGAATCCAAGTCTATTACCAATTCTAATTCAAAATCTTACATTAAATATCTATACATTAAAGAACAGATTTTGGGAAAAGTACACCAACTCCAATTACAAATCCAATTCTAAAACTCCTCAGTTCAAAATCTCACGTGTTTATAAATAAATATTTTCGAACAGAAATGAAATCCCCGTTTTAAATCTAATTCTAAAAATCAATACTAATATTTAGTATATATACTAATGTTTATGAACTTCTTTACAAAATTCGTAAATTTTGAAATAAAATAAAAAAATTCCCCAAAAATTGTGCATGCCACTTGGATACTTTTTTGGTAAATTCAAAAAAAACGAGGAAGAGTGTAGTAGAGTACACTGTGTCAACTCTAGGATACCCGTATGACCGTAACATCTACATTATATCACCCGGTTAATTACTTTTGCCAAAATTTCAAACATACAGCTTTATTAAGTGTAGTGGCTACTCGATACCTCTGCAGTAGACCAACCAAATATTCTTGTAACTTTGGCCTTTACACTAAACTATTTTTGACAAAATTTCAGACATCCAGCTTCATTAGGTATAGAGTAATGCTCATATAAAATAAGAAGTTGTATGGCAGCTACTCGAACCCACTGCAGTAGACCAACCAAATTTTGCAGAAACTTTGGCCATAAAACTAATCTACTATTGGCAAAATTTCAGACACGCAGCTGTAATAGGTACAGTAATATTCAGACAAAAAAAGAAGTTGTATGGCAGCTACCCGAACCCTTGGACCAAAATGGCTGGATTTAGGTAGCGATGATGGCTATTGCAAAAAAACGAATTTGCGAAAATTTCAAGATCCTATCTCCTTTAGTTTTTGAGTTATCGTGCGGACGGACGGACGGACAGACGGATGGACGGACAGACGGACGGACGGACATACATAGCTAAATGGATTTATTTTTCGATTCTGATCCGATCCATACACTTGAGTCTATATCTACCCCCCCTCCTTCTCTGCGTCACAAACGTGATGGGAAATGTATTAGACCCTTTGACTATATAGTCATATGGGTATAAAAAAAATTGGAGATTTTTTCGTTTTGGTTTTTGGAGAATTTTTTCACACAGCCGATGATGGTCATCATAATAACAATCAATATCAATATCGTACTATTCAATATTAGAATAATAATCATTATTATACAGAATATAGATAATAGATATTCTAACATTATTAAGTTATTTAGTCATATTATGATTGTAGTAGTAACGGGATGCCAAATTTCATACATACTACATAGAAATAATAAAAAAAAAAAACAAAAACAAAAACAAAAAATTATGTAGCTTTTAAAAAAAAAAAAAAACAAATAGAAAAACATAACAAAATAAAAAAAAAAACAATTTTTCGGAAATTCTATGATCACACACCCATTCAACAAAAACTAACAAAGAAAAAAAAAAGAATAAAAAAAAACAAAAAAAAAAAAATTTAGTGAATTTTTTTAAAGTATATATGTATAATTAGTGAAGTTCAAGGTTAGAAAAACCTAGGACATATTATCATCGATTGATCATCATAGTATCCATCCCGTACTTCGTATACAATAATAGAAAACGCTTTTATGTTTAAATTTTTTTTTGATTTTAAATTTTTTGACAACTTTATTCCTTCATTTTAAAAAAAAAATTTTAATTTATTTCGGGGCTTTTTATATTTCAGTGAATAATTACTTATATATGTATGTACTTATGTATTTATCTATTGTTAATATGTTAATTATTGCGTTCAAAAACTTTATAAAAAAAAAAAGAAATTAAATATGTATTTTAAAATAAATATCTTTAATTCATTTATCAGTAATGGCCGAATTTTTAAATTTAAATTTTAAAATATACCCAAATACAAAAAAAAAAAGGGTAAAACTCCAGAAAGCTTTAAAGTCTGATTCTTTTGTTCTTTAATACATTTTTTTAATTTACGGATGAATTGCGTGTAAAAAGTACGGGAGGGGGGAAGTGAACTTGAAAATGTAGATTATAGAACTTCACCAATTAATTATATATGTACATATTATATACCTAAATATATGTAAATATTTATTTATTTATTAAAAATTTGTATGTCATAATTTTATGTATCTGATGGTTATATATTATGTACATAATAATATTTTCATATACTTAAAATAATATTTATATAAATAAATATATATATACATCTATATATGTACCTATGTCTATTTAGAAATCAAAATCATTATTCTTGACATAGGTTTTCGGTATGATTACTATATGGCTTTTTTATGTTAATTTTGTCTTAGAATTTGTTAATAATAAAATTTAAATAATTGGTATGTATATATATTTGTTAAAATATATGTATTTGGGTACATTCGTACAAATATTATAATAGTGATGTTAAACCTGGTGATCCATGGGTTAAACGAAAAGTTAACAATAGATTTATTAAAACGCTTTTCAAAAATGACCTCTAACAAAATTCGAGTAAATTTTTTCATATTTTTATAAATTACTGTTACATATAGATTTTCAAGGAAAGTATTCTTTTGTATCAGATTTTGGTAATTCTTAGTATATAATAGATACTGCAGTGTTGGCATTTTTCAACTACCAGTAAAAATCAAGTACTGGAGTTGATACTGGAAAAAAAATTCAGTAAAATATTACTGGAAGCTATCATTACTTTAGCAGTACTTACCAGTACTACTAGTACTACTTTTATAAAAACAGTTGTAAATACTGGTTGTAGTTTACCAAATTGTGTATCAATACTTGTTGATACAATAGTATTGGTAGTACTGCGTAAGTACTGGTAAGTACCAGTAAATTACCGGTTGGTCCGGTAAATACTGGTAGTACCGTTAAGTACTGAAAAGAACTGGTAGTATTGTTAAGTACTGTTATAGTAATGGTAAAGTAATGGTATCTTCCAGTTACTGGTACTTGTATTTGTTTCAGTACCAGTAACAATACTAAAATTTTACTTTTATTTTGAATAGTTAAAGGATTCTCATAGCGAACAAATTAAAGCTTGAAAATTTGAGTCAGTAGAACCTTCTATTATATTTAAAGAGATTTTATAGTTCTTTTATTTGTATAACTGATACTTAAAAGTCAGTCTATGTTGGTTGACCTTGTCCTTCAAAGTTCAATTCAATTTAAATTTTTTGGAAAGCTGTTGAAATTAATAAATTTATTAATTTTTGGATCTTAATAATTTTAAATATTCCGTTGGACGTTGATCTTCCTTTAAAAAATGTTTTAAACCCCTGTATTCAAAGAAATATCATTTTTGAATGTCAATATGCCGATAATATTTTTTATTTTTTAAATTTTATCCACCCATTTTTGGAGTGATACGCATTTTTCTATATATTTTTAAGTGTCTTCTCTTTCAGTGCTTCTCTTTTTTTATTGTGTTCTTCTTCTAATTTTGGCGGTTGGCCATTTATCTATGTTAATTAGAAAAAAAAATTAATTTTTATTTTTTGTTTTAAATATTGAAAATATTAAATTTAAGAATTAAAGCAAAGTTAAATTATATTGTATTGCGTATCTTAAGAAATTTTGTAGGGAATTGTATAAGATTCAAAATTTGAAATGAATATAAATTTAATATTTTTTTTATTTTTAATTTTTTTATTTTATTCTTTTAGAAAATTAAAAGAACCCATAAGTTTTGGTTATTTTTAAATTTCAATTCTCAAAATTATTTTGTCTTCAGATTAGTCTGTTTGAGATCCTTACCATCAAACTAAACTACGATTTCATCGATTAGTTTAGAAATTTCAATCAGAGTGATTCTGAATTGGGAGGGAATTTAGAGTTGGATTCAAAATTCTGAAAATGGGAAATTTCTATTATTTTTTATTTCAGCCCTAAGATCCCTTTAGAAGATCACCTTTATATGAAAATAGTCAAACCTCGGACTTTATTTCGGCGGTCCTAGTTCTCAAAATATCTAGAATACCCACAACTAAAATAAATTCCTAACAGAACCAAATTTTTTCTATTCTTTAGCCTATAATCCAAATTTTAAATAAATCTAAATAACATTTAATCTAATATATTTATTATATAAACGATTTAATATATATTTCTTTTTTTTTTTTATTTTCAGGTGAGTTTTTTTTTTTTTTTATTGAATTCATGATCAGACGCTTTAAAAAATCATTACGTAAATAGGTATATTATAATATATATATATATATTGAAATAAAAAATTTTTTATTATATTTTTTTTTATAGATTTTTTTATCTATAAATATTAAAAACGAGGAAGAGTATAGAAGAGTAGACTGTGTCAACTCTGGGATACCCGTATGACCGTAACATATACATTATATCATCCGGTTAATTACTTTTGGCAAAATTTCAAACATTCAGCTTTATTAGGTGTAGAGTAATGCCCATATAAAAGAAGCAATTGTATGGCAGCTACTCGAACCCTTCGCAATAGACCAACTAAATTTTGCAGTAACTTTGGCCATTACACTAAACTATTTTTTGCAAAATTTTAGACACCCAGCTTCATCAGGTGTAGTGTAAAGCTCATATAAAAGAAGGAGTTGTATGGCAGCTACTCGAACCCTCTGCAGTAGACCAACCAAATTTTGCAGTAACTTTGGCCATTATACTAAACTACTTTTGGCAAAATTTCAGACACGCAGCTTCCATAGGTATAGAGTAATGCTCATATAAAATTAGAAGTTGTATGGCAGGTACTCGAACCCGTGGACCAAAATGGCTGAATTTAAAACTCGATTCCGTTTTTTGCATAAAAACGAATTTGTGAAAATTTCATAATCCTAGCTCCTTTACTTTTTGAGTTATCGTGATTACGGACGGACGGACGGACAGACGGACGGACAGACGGACGGACAGACGGACGGACGGACGGACATACATAGCTAAATCGATTTATTTTTCGATTCTGATCCGATCCATACACTTGAGTCTATATCTACCCCCCCTCCTTCTCTGCGTCACAAACGTAATGGCAAATTTATTATACCCTTGGACTATATAGTCATACGGGTATAAAAATGTCGGAATAAAAGCACATGAAAAAAAAATATCTTATCATACAATTGAAATATTATCAAAAATTGATAATTTAAAATGTTAAATTTAACATTCATCATTACCTACCTTATATTTAAAATGTTCGAAATGTACGATTATTTGAAAATAATAGAAACATTAATGTGTGTTTAAATAATGTGTTTCTATAAAATCTAATTTATTAGTGTGCGTGTGTGTGTTTCTAATGTTAAGGTAGGCTTGAGAGTGTAATATAACATAGTATAATATTAAAATTTTTGATTATGAAATTCTTTGAAACTGAGTGAGAATGAACCTATAGGTAACCATGGGAACACAGTTAAACCCAGTTAATTAGACTTCTAGTTAATTTGAGACAATTTCAAAGATAATGAAACTATTCTTATTAATTTTCCACTTAAATACACAAAAAAAACTTTGAGTTAGAACTCTAAGTTAGAACTAGACATGGAATACATGGATATTATAATACTACAGGAAGTTAGAATAATTAAATAAATATTTTACTTAATTAGAAATCTTCAATATCCGTTTAAAAATTAAAATATATGATTAAATTTTCTTAAGCTATAATTAACTTTTGATACCTCAAACGCCTTATGGGGTTCAACTGAATGATAAATAATAAATTAATTCAAAAATATATTAACAGAATAATATTAAATATTTTTGAAGATTGTATATTTTTTAAATAAATATAAACAAAAGGGAATATTGAAAGACATTTAAGTAATTTTAAATCCATTAGAAGTCATATTAGAAAACAACTATTAAAATCTCTACTAACTTTCTGTAAAAAGCGTATAATCCTTTCTTTACAAAATACAGGCAAATCTTTTGTCATGCGTTCATCACGTTTTTGGAACCATATTCAACCAAATGTGCTCTCCAAAGTTGATATATATGTACGATTTAGCAGAACATTATCATCTTTCTTCTAAATATTCCTTCCAATTTTAACCATCCCCCATAATCCAGAAATCTCAGATAACTTCCACCATAATCCCATATTCCATATCCATCCATATCCACATTCCTGTAGCCAAAATGTACATTTGTATCACTTGTATCATTTGAGCTTTACAATTCCTTATAACAAAAAAAAAAAAAAATAGAATTCAGTCAAATAATCAAAAAATATGAGCAAATGAAATACAGGCTGCCATATGCTCCCGCAAGATTTTTTAAACAAAAGACTTTTGATTGAAGTCTACAATATAAATTAACCTCTTAGTAGGTGGATTATTGTAATACTTTATCATAACCAACCCTCTATTACTGAATTCCATTATCAATTGCATGATATTTAAAAAAATATTTAATAAATATGATATGATTCCAGAAAACCAGTGTTATAATCGTTTAATCTTACAGTCAAACCAAAGCCATTATCTTATTTCATTACCAAATTGAAATATGTATGAACATATTTAAATACATGCATATTTATATACAAGTATTTTATCGTTATTATGTCAAAGAAGTGATCGTCATTATTTAATGAACTGCAAGCCATATTTCTTATCTTATTTGGTATGACTCCATTTTTTTTTGAAAACTTTTTTAACCTTAAAAATTTTCCATTCTTCCAGAATTCTAGACCATTCCAATATTCTTTTCCCCCAAAAAATTCTTAACTAAATGTTCTTTTCCTTTATTACAAGAACAAAAACAATAAAAACAATAAGAAAATTTTTTTTTAAATTCATGTTCATTTAAATATTTTAAATGACATGTAAAAGACGCGTGATCTTCAATTCTATACCAGTTCTACATTATTCCAAAAAAAAAAAAAAAAATAAATGTAACTTTTTCAAAATATTTCGAAACTTTTATGGAAATCATATTTTTTTTTTTTTTTTGACTTAATCCCCTTAAAATTTTTGGTAACCCACTGGACTCCATTTTTTTTTTTATTCTATTGTTAGATGGTTTTTTGTTTTTATGATTATTTTTTAACACCTTAAAAGTCAAATAGATTTTGGTAATGAATTTTGAAAAATAAAAATATTTTGTTGAAATATAAAAAAAAACTTAAACTAGAAATGGGATTTGATCTGCTTTATTATGGGATATTTATTTTATTATGAGTCTATTAGGAACAAGTGATGAAAAAAAACCAATGGTTTTTAAAAAGCACATTTTCAAATTTATATTGTATTACATACTGAGTTGAATTTTGGAAATATATACACTGGTGGCTAAGTTACTGCTTACTTTTAAAATTTACTTCTAACACCTCCCCTCTCCTTTTCTGTAGGTTCTAGGAATTAAATTGTGAATTCCACAAAAATTTGGAATTTTACTGAGAATTATACTATCTAAACAAAAATGGGTAAAACTGAGAGACACTTTCTTCAATTTAAGGAACCGCTTTTAAATTTAAGAAAAACCTTTAACATATGTTAAAACATAATGTTGGACCTTTAAATTTTGTATATTAATAAAAAAAAATTTGGACAGGTATTCTAGTTACAGGTGTTTAAAAATAGCAAAATTTCAATTTTCGAGCCCTTATAGTTCCTAAATGACAAAAAAATTTTCCGACTCCTACTAATTTCTGAATATCTAACTTAAAATAAATTTCAAGACCCTAGCTTGAACCGTTCAAAAGATATGTGTGGCGAAACATTTTGCAAAAATTGAGTTTTGCGTCATGTTGAATTTTAGTCCCGTATAGCAACCCTAAACATTTGCTTTTTAAAAATTTATAAAGCTTATAAAACCAGCTATCGTTTGCGGTTTTCAGATTGAAAATATTTATAACACAACTCTTGTTACAAAAATTTAAATATAGGGCTTTTTCCAACTTTGGGGGGCTGTAGCCCCGTTACAGGTGGGGCCAAAAAAAAATTCTTATAAAAAATTATTTTTTTTGCAATAACTACCCATGGTTAAAATTTCTGTACTCTATTTCAAACGGTGCAAAAGTTTTGCTAAACATACGGACGGACGGACAGAGTGAAGCTATATAAGCACATTTTTACAAAATTTTTTGGAAATGTGCTAAAAACATGTCTTCCGATAAATGATAAAAAACGATGATGAAATTCTAATGTCAACAAAATTATTTAAAGCCTCTCTGTGTTGAAGATTATGTTTATGTTTAATAGGAATAAAATCTTACACCTCCAATTGTTTTACTCTTAATTTGTATTAATAAGTATAAGATTTTATAACCCAGTTGATTAAATTTAATATCGTTTAATAATTTACTAATATAAATAACAAACTGGTTTAACACTAAAATAAAAATAAAATTTATTATAATTGCCATAGTACAGAATATAAAGATTGATCTGATGACATGGGTTCTACACAAACTCAATACATATTAAGTAAAAAAATCTTACTTAGTATTTACTTTTTAGCAATTGCTACAATTTTTCCACTCTTCAACATAAAAACTTGCCATGGGGAAATAAAGCCTACAATTGAATTGAGATATAAGGGCTGGTTCGCGAAATTTAGCAATGGGTCTTATTTTTAATTCCAATGATAAAGATAGAATTAAAGATAATAGGTTTATTTCGTATTTAATTTTTCTATTACTTTTTCAATTTTGTAACAGACTGTGAAGTTTAAAAATTTCCAACAGATTTCCAGTCCCGTGGCTTTTCCGCCCTCCCCTTCACTTCTGCGTTAGACCTTTCCTGCACAAATTCCTTCGACCTTCCCTTGATGCATTTTTTTTAGCTTTTAAGACAAATTAGATTCAAATAAACATTCAGAAATAATTAAATCCAGCTTAAAACCTTTTAAGTCAACTTGTCGAGTCAAACTGTTAAGTCAAATTGTCATATTTCAATTCAAGCTTTAAGTAACTAATACTTACAAAAAATGACTTTAAACATACTATATAACTTGTTAAATCGTTTAAACCCAGGCTTCAAATATTTTTTTTCGGGTTCGTTTTACAGAGTTACACTACTTTTACACAATATACATATTTATAAAGAGTCCCCTAGAACATACAATGTTATAAGCACTAAGCCTTTACCTTTAAGGTCGATTAGGTATTTTATTTTATATTATGGCATTAATCATTATAATATAAATTATATATTAAATTTTTTTTTCAAATTAAATATGATCCGACGAGGTCTTGAACCCTGGACCCTTCGAAAAGTCGACGTTCTAAACACTATGCCACGCATCGGATAGTATACATAATATTAACTTGCCTCCCGCAAATTTAATTGTAAGCAAAGAATATATGGTGTACAATTATCTTGCTGTGTAGTTTTACATACTAGAGACAGATTCAACAAAGCCTATTACAAACTTTCACTCTAGCTCTACAAATTTCATTAAAAATCTATGCAAACGCATGTCTATTGCAAATAAAAATCTTTTTTAAAATAATATCTAATATATTTGATAGCAAATCTTCCACCACCCCAATCTTTAATGGTATTTGTATGTATTTTATAAAAAAAAAAAAACTTAATGCGTGTTAGCTGTACCCAAAAAATTATTTTTTATTAAAAAAAAACACAAAAAACACAAAAAAAAAAATCATAAAAAAAAACTTGAAGCGTTCGACGTACCTATTAGAAAAGTGTTCGTTAGAAGTTCGATGAACTTCATCAATTTTCTTTTCGCTTCATATTTGTTTACTTCAAAATCTATTTTTTTTTTTTTTTTTTTCAGAAAAAAAAAACAGAAACGCACAAATAAAAAAAAAAACATATTTTAGTTGTAGTTGAAATAGATTTGCTTTTTTGTTATTATTTTATTGTTATTCTATTTTTTTTTAATTCTATTTAAAGTTCTATACTTCTACTAATGCTTGTTTTATTTTTAATTCTATTCTCTTGTTTTTTTGATTTTTGTTTTTTTTTGTTATATTTATGTTTGTATGTTTATGTGAGTAGAAATTGTTTTTGTTTTTTTTTTTTGTGTTTTGAGTGAGTGAGGTTAGGTAGGTTAGGCGAACAAAACGATAGATTGATAAAGTAAAGCGGGGTAGTATAAAGTAATAATTGTGTTTTTTTTTATATTTTATCTTTTTTTTTGTATAAAATAAACGCTAGTTTTTAAAATATTTATGATTATGACACATGAATAATAATATAAAAAAAAATGAATTGAAAAAAAAAAACACCAGAGTTGGTCTAAAAAAACTTGAAGAATAATATTTGAAAGTATTTTTAGTAATAATAGGTTTAAGTAGTAAAAATAACAGAAGTTTGAAGTCCAAATATTAACAATACTACAAATACCAACGCTGCCTATGTTCTCAAGCAACATTCCCAATCGCTGAGTGGCATTAAGTATTTACATTTTACAAGTACTTACAACAATCTTAAAGTAAGAAACATGCGGTATTAAGACCGAAGATGAAGTTAAATTAGTTTTTTAAGAAGTTAAATTAGAAGTTCCTTCACAGCCTGTAGAATTAAACTTACTCAGTCCTTTTTTACGATAACTTATGCCTATGTCATCTACACGTATCTTAACCAGACTTAAGGGAAATCTTTCTCTTTTTGAATAGTTTGATTTCTAAATTGGTTATAAAAATCTCGTTTAGGTCCTCGGATCCGTCGATAAAAATTTCGGTGATAAAGGATTTCCAATCTGAAATAAAGTTTTACTGTGCAAAGTCTAGTCAGTTTAATGTATAATTTCAATTTAGATCTTAACTCACTTCCCATATTTTGTCGAAGGAGCAATGGACTCTTTAACTAGAGTATGGCAATGGACACTTTAACTGTTATACTTGGTAATAGGCGACTCTTTAACTTGGGAATCAAATTCTATGTTTCAAACTTGTTAAAATTCTGAATTATATTAACAAAAAAACCCCACAATTAAAAATAAAATGTTGACCCCTTAAAATATGCAATTGATTTCAAAAATTACTTTCTAATATTTTATTTATGTTTATAAACGTACACAATCTATTGATTATTAGTTTATAAACGTTTCTTTTCAGAAATTCGTGATTTTTATTATAAAATATCTATTGATCGTCAACAAAATTATAGAGATGTTCATTTCATATTGTATAAAAAGAAAGAAAGAAAATAAAAAATAAAAAAAATAAAATTTTAATAACAAATTTTCACTTTTTTGAATGTCAAGGGAATGAAAACAGACATTCAACAAAAAAAAATGTTTTTATTTTTTATTTTTCTTGTTTTTATTTTTAATTTTTGTTTCTATGAGTTAAAAATTTCTTTATGTTACTATTAGGCCTTAAAAAATAAATACCAAATATATGTATATATATATTTAAAAAAATCTTATTTTACATTTCTTTGATAATTTAAACAAAATTTACTTATCCATTTTTTTTGGATTTTTTCGATTTTAGTCAAAAATATGTTATAATTTTTGTCATAAATGGATGCCTAATTGGCAGACACAATACAAAAAATTATTAGAATTTAAAAGTTCTGTCTATTAGGAAAATGATAGATTTATTAGGATCCGAAAATTTTGACTTTTTTTTAATTAATTAATTTAATAAATTCGTTTGATATATTGTAAATTAATAAGATCATAATAAATTTATAAGATCGAGGTGTTTGCCAACCATTGTATAACTGTAATTTCGAATATATTTGATCAAGATGCAATGGTATTCAGGTAAATGTGACAATTATTGTGTATTATCGTTATTTTTTGTGTCAAGTAGCTTTACTGCAGTAAGTCGGAGACTCGAAACATAACTAAGCCATTTTCGTTTCAAAACTTTTCAAAATATTGGACTGGCTGCCACAGTAGTTAGAATGCCGATCTCTTATTCGAGAGGCCCGACTCAGTTACCTTTTGCCATTTGGTTTAAATTAATGTCTTAATCAATATTAATTATTTATTTATTTTTTAATTTATAAACAGTGAACCATGCCTTTCCTTTTCATGCGTGGCATATTATACTATATTTATTATTTTTATTAGTAATACTATTTATTTTGTTTATATCATATATTTTTTCAATTTATCTAGATATACATTCGTTACCATGGGGATTTGTAAAGAAAAAATTTTTTTTAATTAAAAATTCATGACCCGTACGAGAACCGAACCCGCAACTCATTGGTTAGTATGTCAAATACTTACCACCAACCCACCGATTCCCCAAATACATTAATATAACAATATAAATACATACAAAATGTAAACAAATAATTTAATTTAATAATATAACTCACAGATACAGGAATACCCTATAATTAAAACATAAAATTTTTACAATATATAAAAAATATAATTGTATTAATTGAAAATCGAAGACGTTTCTACATACTATAAGACCTAGTACTAACTAAATTTTTTAATACAAATTATTAATAAAATTTATAATAACGAAGATTTAAATTTTGGATTCAGATTCTTTTTCAAAAATATTAAAATTCCTTTCCTTTAGTTTAATTAAATTCATTTTAAATTTTTTTTTCAATATAAAACAAGAAATGAGTCACTAAATTAAAATGAATCGGATTTTATTTTTGTTATGTTTTATTTGAATTTTTTTTTATTATTATTTTACTTTATAATAAAAACAACATATTAAATATAAAAATTCTTCAATTAAATAAGTAATTATATTCAAAATTAATGTTAAACTATATTCTATTACATAATATTTTCTTGTAATTAATAAGTGTATAAAAAAATACTTTAATAATCATATTTCACCAGATGGCATTACTCTATAGTGAGTAACTGTAAACTTATACAATTTATAAATAAAAAAATATATATATACAATTATTTAGAACGTCAGCAATTTATTTTAAATTTTTTTTCAGTGTTTGTTAACATAATTGCATTCACACGCGACTTAAGAATATCTCACATGCTTATTTTTTTTTAATACAAATACAAAAATAATGATTATCAACGGTTTTTTTTTTCATTTATTTTGAACTTCAGAATTACAGACAAAAAAAAATTTTAGATTAATAATTTTTTTTTTAATAATGGTACTTATGTTTTGACATTTGTACACTTCTTTTGACACAATAAACTGGCTTAGTAAAACTTAAGATAATAATATTAAAATTTAAATATTTTTAGAGAATTTTTTCAAAATGGTTCGTATTTTTGAAATTAATATTCCAAATTCCGTTACTAAATAGTGTTACATGGGCTTATTTGGGTGCTTCTTTTCCTACTGATCTCGCAAATCAGTTGTAATCATTTTTATTTTAAAGATTTAATTTAAGGTTGGTTTTAAAAATGTTTGATTTTATTTTGTTCAAGTTCAGCAACTCACAGAAAAGTCAAGCAAACAGTTTGAAGAATTGTGGTTGATTTGAGTGACTTTCGATAAATTTTAAGTACTCTCATGTTAAACCAAAAAAAAAATAAAATTTTATTAAACAAAGTTAAAACATGGAATAATTTTTTTAATTTATACAGTAGATAGCAACAATATTATTATTTTCAAGTTTTTGGCAGTAATACAAACTGTTGACAAACGTCAAGTAGTAGTTTAATATATATATTTAATAATGACACTTATCTATCAGAAGTCATTAGCATAATGGCTTTTTAGACAAATGGTACGCTTCTAAAATGTCATAAAAACAAAAGTGTTCAAAGTCACAAACTCATAAACTTTTTTGACACGTCAATCTGAAATTCGAAAACTGTTTGATTGTCAATATGTTGCGAAAATCAAAGCAATCCAGCAATTATTTTATTGGTGCTGCAGAAGTTTTCAACAATTATTTATTGTTAATCATATGCCAAAGTTATCAACAGATGATCGTTATATTGTTGACGTTTCTGAAGAAGGCATTTTTATCAAATGAAATGAATAGGTATTAATCTGATAGGAAATAAAGACTAAGTCATATCCATTTAATAGATGTTAAGTGTTAACTTAAAATAAATTAAGCTTTTAAGCTCTATATATTTAACAATTTTGAGAAGCGACTGATAATATTCTTATAATTTCATTGAAATAAAAAAAATTTAAAATATATTAAATAATTTATTATAGCGCCCAAAGAAAATTTCGATACTTATTGCTAGGTCTATATAACTAGGTCTATATAACTAACTAACGCTCTCAAACCTATCCAGGTTTCAGTCAAAATTAAATCTCGTGAACTGAAGGAACATTTCGGGAGAAATGATTATGATTGAATCGGACCAACACCAATATATACTTATTTAATTTTCAGAGTTAATTTTATTTACAAATATGGTAATATTGCCTGTAATTTTATATTAAATCGCCACTTTGGACATTCAGGGTCACATTTTATTAGTTCTCTCTATTCTAATTCTTATTACATTACATTACAATTATATCTGTTATTTTATATTAAGTACATATAATGTTATATTTTACATCTTTTTATTTTAATCTGTCCATCTTTGTACCTACAGCCATTACTTACTTATTTACTTATTTTTTTTTATATATGACATACATATGTATATATAAAATAAAATTAAAAATTTCAAAATTCGGTGATTTGGCCACCAGGTTTTTTGTTTTTTTATTTTTTTGCAAAATTAAAGTAAGAACAAAAAATACATAATATAAAAACATAATAATAGTAAGAAGACGTCCAAAAAAAATTTAAATACTTCCAAAAAAAATAAAAAAAATTACCAAAATAAAATTAAATGAGAAATAAACAAAAAAAAAAAATTTCAAAAAATTAAAATAAATAAAGAAAAAAAAAACATAAACAAGAAGAATAAAAAAAAATTTTAAAAATGAAAGAAATAAATAAACTTAAAAAAAAAAAAATAATAAATAAATAAACGAAATCCAAGTTCCTCGTATATCGGCATTCGGAATACCTACCACCAAATATCATTTCAAGGTTAGTCGGGCATTGACGTTTCGTTTCATTTTCTTTTCTTTCCATTTTTGTTTTTTGTTTTTTTTTTTTCATTTATTTATTTATTTTTTTTTTTTTATTTAAAGTAAATGTGATATTTGCGCGTTTCCACTAAAAAACAAAAACAAAAACAAAAAAGAGAATATAAACAACAAAAAAAAAAAAGTTTAGTAAATACAAAATATGAGAACAAAACAAAAACTATAATAGTATAGTACATAATGTACTACAGATATGATAATTCTGACTTAAAAAAAAAAAATTGACATAAAAGAGAACTAGAACAATTATTCAATACAATCCTAGGATCTTCATTTTGATTCAAAGCTTTTCAATATTAATTTTATTTGTTATTAAATTTTGTACAACGCTACTTTTGAGGCAACTTTCTGTAAGGATTGTGAAAAATTGTCTATAGTATTCAAAACTATAGTCTAAAATCTTCATTTTGATTCAAAGCTTAACCAATAGTCATTTATACGTAGATTATTTTATACAAAAATTTTTTAAGTGAAACTCCCAGTAAAAATTCCAAAAACTCAAAATAGAGATTTATTAGTCTACGTGTAAACTGTGACCGTTATCTATACAGAATAAAATAGAAAACCAGGCCCCGCCCCGGATAAAACAGGCTTTGATTGGCAATATAAATTGAATTAAATAGACAAGATTATTAAAAAGTAACTCACGCCTTAGGTTTTGTATTCTTTCAAAACATTTCTCTTACAAGCTATTAATGATTATTAATTGGACTCGAACATAATTTCATTTGGCCTTTTTTCTAACTCTACATAATTTATAGAAATATTAAAATAAATTTTTGGATTTAGTTGATGATTGTTTTTATAAAAACTAAGATAAACGTATTATAAAGTTAAATCATAAACTTAAATTTTGGAATAAATCGTTGTTTAATTAAAAGAGGTACCTACCTACATCTAAAAATAATTCTAGTACAGGCGTTAATAAGCTCTTCTTTCGTTTTCTACTTTTAATAAAACACATTTTTTAAAACAAAATATTATGAAAATTTTTATTTATGATCATGCGAAAGACCCTGGTTCGAATCCCTGTTAAAGTGAAAAAAATATTTTATCTGGTTTTCGACTCGACTCAGCTACCATTTAGCCATTTGGTTTCAAATAAACAAATAATTTAATTGAATAATATAACTCACAGATATAGAATACCATATAACTCTAATATACACAAATATATATAATACAAAATATTACAATATAAACAAAAACAGAATTGTATCTATTGAAAATCTACGACTTTTCTAGATGTTATGAGGCTTCGTATTATCTCATGTTTAAATTGTATGTGGATCAATTTTAATAACACCAATAATATGACCCCTCGTTCCAACATGTACCTATGATATATTAGGCTTCTTTGATTAATTTTAGTCAAAAGTTTATCTTTTAATAATACATTAAAAACGTGAACTCAATTCTCCTATATACTTTTTTTAAAAAAACATTTTTATACAAGTACGAACATGTTAATTAAAATACATTTACTTAGATATTTTTTTTTTGGGGGGGTTTTGTACACATTTTATAATGAAATGAAAAAAAAAAAAAAAAACCAAATCATAGCAATAATCTTTTAAACTTTACTCCCGGCAAAATAAAAAATGATTACCTATTTTTTTTTTGCATATACGTAGGCATATAGCATATTTATTAACATACTTTATTATAGATAGATATAGGTATTAGGTAGTAGATACTATGAACACCGAATTTAAACCTAACCTAATGAGAAATTTAATAGATAAAAAAAATTTATGAGCACGTACAAACATATATTTGTAATTTAAAAATACAATTAGGTACATATTCATAAATACATATTTAAGTACATACAATTTATTACTGAAATATAATTAAAGTAACATTAACCGAACGGCTTCAACTATAATATACCGCATTTCAGGTTTTCAAATATTTCATCCCATACCTATATCTGTTCCATTCTTACAGTAGTTACTGATATATGAACGGATCATTTTTCTAGACAAAGCTGTGAGTAAGTATGGAAGCAAATACACCGTATTAATTACTCTCCCAAAATAATTATTTTTAAATAATGAATTGAATGGTATAGTGATACCTATATGATATATATATATTTAATTTACATTATAAAATATACTTATGCATATATTACTGGGAATATTTTATCACTATGTCGATTTTAATAAATACATTTAAAGCATTATTTTTTTTTTTGAGAGCTTTTATTGTATACAAAAAACCGATATTTTGTTGTTGTTTTTTTTTTTAATTCTCTTTTTTTTTTTTTGAATTTGGGGAACAATATGAAAATTGAAAATGTTATCGTTGTGACTCGTGTGAGACGTAACAGGAGCACAACAATTTTTGCACTTTTTTTTTTTTCATTTTTAAATAAAAAGAGTGTGTGACTGTGGCAGTGACAATGAATAATTTATTTACATACCAATATATGTATGTATATGTATATATATTTTTTTTAAGTTTGACTTTAAATTATTATGCAAAAGAATTAAATTTCAAGTTTAATGTGAAAGTTTTTTTTTATCGCTTAATGAATATTGTGTATGTATGGGTGTGTTTATATTGAAATGGAGATTGTATATTTTATTTATGACAGATATTTTTTTTTTTTGAATAAAACAACTTTTTTTTTTTATTCTGTGTTTTTTTTTTCATTATTTTCATTTATTCTTTTGATTTTTTTAAGTTGTTGCCTGTTTATTTTGTGTGTTGTTTTTTTTTAGAACAAAATGAGGTTAATTCTGTATAAATTGAAGTTTTTTTTTGTTCTTTTGTTGTTGTTGTTTTGTTTTTAAAAAAAAAAAAAATTTAACTTTTTATTACATGGTAAATTAAACTTTTTAAGTTATTTAAAGAATAAAAAAAAAGTAAATTTTAAAATATTGTTTTGTATAAAAATAAAGTTGTGTAAGGTAAAATTATATCCAATCCTTTCGTTTTGAATTCAAATGTAGGTAATTTCTTGAATGAGATCTCCTAGTATAATGTAATCAATTATCGAATATCATAACAAGTTACTGAAAAACCTATGATCAGTGATCGATTTGTCAATATTCTATTTTAAAATATATCTTCTAGATTTGGATGATGTTAGCCAATTTCGAATATATGGAGTTGGATAGGATGTTAAACTGGTCTTTTGTATATGTGTGGTGTTAAAATTATACAAATCTGGGAAATCTTCTCTTTGGAGTGCCCTTTAATTCGTTTATTTCGACATATTGTTAGCTGCTGCTTTTCAATTCGAATAAGTAAATTTCATTTTATATAATGTAAACATTATGTTCTTTATTTATGTACATTCCTCCTAGCACATACAAATGCGATCAGCGAGGTGGCCAGCCTTTCCCTTTCAAGTATGGCAGGGATATTTATATTTTGATATAAACTATTGTTATATTAATTATAAATTATAACTTTTTATTAGATTAATCTGACCAGGGTTTAAATCTGACCATCAACCATCAACGCCATCGCTCATGTTATCTTATATTCAGAAGACATTCAGAAACTTGTGACAGAAGTCTTATATAATGATTTAAACTGCTTTCTACTGTAAAAAGTTCTCACTATATATTTTTCAAAGATATTTTTTTAAAACTTAGGGCCTACTTCCAAATTTTTTACTGTAAAAATGACGAGTATTTCTAAAATGATGATCTAATTAATAAATAAGTAATAAAATTTTTTATATATTTAATAACAAACTGTTGAAACAGTAGGGGTTACAAAAATAATAACTCCTCTACTATGTTTATAATCCTAAAGTTGTTCACATTAACTCTCTTTTGATTTTTTAGTAATTTTAAAAACTAAATTAATACAAAGTGACTCAATAGTATACAAAAACAATAATAATAAAAAAAAATCTAAAAGAATGGTGTAAACAAATTACGCATTTAAAAAACAATTTTTTTTTTGTATTCTTCCTTAATTTTTTTTTTGTCCAATCCTTTTAGGGAAATTTAATTAAATTCGAATTAAATTAATGTAATTTAAAATAAATAAAAGAATATAAAATAAATTAAATAGGTACTAAAATAATGTCAATTGTTTAACAAATTACTAAATATATGTGTATACATTTTTGCCAATTCACTTTTCCTTTTATTGCAAATGTTTGTTTGTTTTTTTTTTTTTTAAATAAGCTTTAAAAATACTTTCATGTATTTTAGGTAGGTTTATATGACGATCTAAAGCCGCCACTTTTGTACATATCTGTTTTAAATATTATTTAAATAATAATATATAAATAAAAATAAAAATAAATAAATTTAGGTTAAAAAATTATAAATAGCTTTAGAACAAAATTCTAAAGTTCATAAAGTCAAGTAATTATAACCAGTCATGCCAATTTTAAATAAATACTGAATCTTATTTTTTATAGTTATTAAAATTAATTTAAAATTATTTTAAAATTGAATATTAAGAAATAAATGTAATAATTGTCATAAATAAAAGATGCTAGATGAAACAAAACCTCTTTTTTTGATTTTACCAATTTTTCGAACCACTCATGCCATTCAAAATATAAACCACAGTCCTATTTTACCAATTATTTAACAATTATCACTAATCAAATTATCAAATAATTACCATTTTTAAGCATTTGTTGCATCAAAATCATATATTAAAATAATTGATTAGAGTTTTAATGAGTAAAAAACATTCACTTATCAAGAAACATTCAAAAAACATTCATTAGGTAGTGAAAAACATTCACTTAATAATTTTTGATTATTTGATTAGTGATGAGTGGTTATATGGTAAAATACAAGCCTTTTTAAATTAGTTAGTTTGAGTAAAGCTCCCCACCTAATTAAAGGCCTGTACTACTAACCTCTCTGTTCTTGATTATATAAAAAAATATAAAACAATATTTTACTAAGTTATCAGAAATAATGAAATATTAATTTTTTTGATAAGTGAAATTTTTTACCAATCAAAACTCTATTCAATTACTTTTAAACATGTGTATTTTTATTATAAAAACTTAAAAAAAAAAATGATTATTTAAGTATTTGGTTAGTGATAAATGATAAATTATTTGTACAATAATATCCAGATCAAAACTTCATTGGATTATCATGAAATATGATGACAACAAAAAATTTATCAAAAAGTAATTTTATTTATTTATTTATTTATTTGTAGTACTAGACAATAGTAAATTTTGCCTGATAATATTAATCCTTTGCTGATTTGACATTTGGATTTATTATTAAATTATTGTAATATACACAACATTTTTTTATTAGATATGGTCCGAACAGGGTGCAAACCCAAGACTTTTCGATTGAAAAGCCGCCAATTTACCACTGAGCTATCGGTCAGATATAAAGTAATTATTCGATTAGTATTTTGTTTATATGATTAGTGATAACTATTTAAGGCAATAGATCACGTGTTCAATTGTTCTAATCAAATACCTATTTACTTTCATTACTATTCAAAAAGAAATTAATATTATAATAATTACTTATCAGAACTAAATAATTTTACTCATTCATTCTCCGAATCTTCTCTTTACATTTCAAAATAAAATAAATAATTTCATCATTTTTTTTTACTAATAAATTCCAATTAATCCAACTTTTATTTGTTAATATATGCATACATATTGTATGCAACTGAAAAGAATTTATATACGTACAATTCATAATTTTTCAAGTTCATTATCCTTTTTTATAAAAACAAACAAAATACAAAAAAAAACATCAACAACCACAGCAATAACAACAACAGCAACATCAGTAATTGAAAAAGTCAGATGAGAAAAAAAAAATTACTCATTCAGATTCAAGTTCAAGAACCCTTCAGGTATATATACATAAAATTTCTTTTTTTTTCTTTCTTCTTCTTTTTTCCTTATGTACTCTGTTAACTTTATTATCAACTTTTCCTTTATACATATCCATCCATCCATCCATCTTTACTTAACACATATTGTAATATCATGATTACCTCAAAAAATGCATATGCACATTGATCGTTCAATTTTGTTAATTCGCTTCAGTTTTGTTTTGTTTTTGCTTAATTTTCGTTTTTTTTTTTGAGCGATCATCGGTCGATCGTCATTCGTTTTCAAACCATCTGCTTTTTTATCTTATTGTATAATTGTACACTTCCATACATAACCAAATAATTTTTTTTCTCCTTTTTTTTGTTGATTTTTAGTTAATTCCCCGGTTATTACAATATTTTTTTTTTTACTGTTGTATTGTGTTTAGCTCTGGTTAAATGATAGTCACCATCATTTACCTTCTCTTTTATTTCTTCATTTTTGTTTTATTTTGCATATTTTTATGCTCTTGCATTAATTCTTTCATCATTTAAAATCCTAATAACAACAAAAACAACTATTGTTATTATTATTTTGCACTACTACAATTGCAATCAATTTTCTTAAGACTTAGCTGCGCGCGCATATTAACGCAAATATTTTTTTTATTATTTTTGTGTGTTTTTTTTTTGCATTATGTTTTGAAAATTTGAACAAAAGGCTGTTGACCTTCTTTTTTTTTTTATTATTTAACCATTGCTTTTATACTCTTCTTTTTCATTGTTTGTCCCTTTCATTTCCATTTTTAAAATCCAATTACAAAAGTCAATCCAAATTCAATCCCAATTTCAAATACAATCAAAGTCAGACACTGCTTTTTGTTTTTCTGCATCAAAAAAAAAAACACCAAAAATGATCAAAAGGTGAAATTTTGAAAAACAAAAATCAAGATGGGGTTAGCAGCCGCACAATTATCGGATCGGGGGAAAACATTTCAAACTGTAATCAATAGTCTGCATTTTGAAAAAAAAAAAATTGTATTTTCTAAAAAAACTGAATTGTCGCATAAAAATTCCCGCAGATCGTGTGCAGTTCTGTATGAATTGATTTGAACAAATAATATTTAATTTTAAAGTTTCTATTGTTGATGATTTGTTTATTGGTGTGTTTGTGTGTTACTCACTGTTATGTTATTATGAACTTTCAGTTTTTGTTTTTTCTTCTTTTTATTTTTGCAATAATTGCCAATATAAATTGAGTTGATTCACCTCGAACCTCTCAGTAATAGTTTAATAAGTTTGTTTTGTTTTTGTGAAATGCAAATGCAATGACTTGCAGTAAAATATGCAATATAATGCCAGTATTAGATACCTTTGCCCAAGTGATCTGATCTGTTTTGTTTAATAAAATTTCTTTAAAAAAAAACGTTTTTAAAGTTTTCACTTCTAATTACCACCAATATGATATTTTCGTCGTGTAGTGGTTTAGATGTCAAGTGATTAGCCAAAAAATATAAATTCAAAATTGCATTTTCCAATAATAAAACGTTTTTAGATTTTATAAGCGCGTTTGAAATATATTATCTTTATATGCATTGTATAATTTACTCTTTTCACATGAATTTGGCGCTTTTTCACATGAAATTTGTTTGTTTTTAAGTGAATTTTATCTTTTTTGAAATTAAATTTATCGCAAATATTCGAATTAAATTGGTCTTTTCTTAAATTCAGTCCCGTGTCTTGGAATCCAGCAGACGGATCCACATATTCGAGCATAAAAAAACTCACAGATTTTATGGAAGAACCCAAATATTCACAAAAACACTTATTAAAATTCGACTTTAAAGCTCGACCTTAAAAATAGCCCCCAAAAATTTAGGTGTAATTTTTTGGAACTTAGTTTAATTTTTTTTTTATTTTTCAGCTTCTACTTTAGAATTAGGGGCAAGGTTTATCAAATTTTGATATTTTTACTTCTGGGTCCCAACATACGAGCGTTTATAAAAAAAGGACCAAATTGAAAAGAAAAAAGATCAAATTCATTTTGAAAATAGAAAAAAGACCAAGTTCATGTGAAAAGTGTATATTTACTAAAAATTTGTAATTTTTCAGAGCTTTAACAATTTTTTTCTTGTATCGAAATAGATGACAATGACTTTTTGATTGGTTTTTCAATACAATTTTTTTTTTTATTTTTCTATTCAATCTTGAATGCAAGTTCAATGCAAGTAAAAGCGAAGTACTTGGAAAAAAATTTTTTAAAAAGGAAAAGAAAAAAAAGCTTAAGATTGAATCTTGCCATGAAGGAGAAAGTTACCATGATTTTTTTTCAGTTTTTTTGTTTTTCAAATTAGTTTTGGTACAATATGGTAGCACTTAATTGTATAATAAATGAAGTAAAAAATATAATGATAGTAGCGAATAGCAATAACAGCAGCCACTCAGTACAAATTGATGATCGTTTGTGGTTTTAAATAATGATTTTAGTTGTTGTTGTTTTGTTTTTTTTTTAATTTGGCAAAAAACTTCAATTAATGTATGGTTCAATGCATTTTCTATAATGCATTTTTTATTTAATTTTATTTAAAAGTGCACACAAAATTTTGCAAATTAAGTTGAACGAATCATATTAATTTTGTTGAACTTTCCATATAGTTTTGAATAATTTGAAGTATAATTATATAATATATATGTTTAACTATAATCTGTCCATTGCCTTGAATATACCGGCCTGTTTAATAATATAAAAGGCAATGCTCTATCAATTAGTATGTTTACTTATGTTTTATGATTAACCTGAGAAAAAACAATAAAGAATTATGGATTATCTTTATTGAACTGTAGCTATTCGTATATTATTTGTCTTAAGAAGTTTAAAAGTTTGTCTTTAAAAGTATGTTATTTAAACATACTAAAAATAAATTAAACTCTTTAATTAATAAAGAAATTAAACGCTAAAATATTTCTAATTCAGAGTGATTATTGCTATCTATAATTAATGCATCATGAAACACATTTACTGAACTAACTCTTAGTTCTAGGAACGGCTGCGACAGGTAGCCTCAGAAATGCAGACTTCAAGTTGAAGCCATGTGCTCACCCATAACAGAAAAAAAACTCTTAAAAAAAACAAATCAGAAAATCAATCCAAGTGTTAAAAATATATAATGTGACCAATTAACGTTCTTCGGAAATGATCTTTAAACATCATAAAGATGACAAAGAACTTTACAAGTAGATAAGCGATCTTAGAGTGGCGATTAATCAAGGAACTAAAGTTCAAGTCCCATTAAAAGTTAAAAAGCTTTTGATTGGTTTTCGTTTTGATTCAGTTTTCATTATTCACTTGTATTCAAATTAATGTGCCTAACGAATAATCGTTATAAGGCCTAGTACATGTTCCTAAGGCCTAGTAAGTCGATGCAAAACCCATTAAGGTTCAATCAATATTAAAAAATAATATAAACAGTTGCTTTCTCCTATTCTAACATGTACCTAAGATATTGACGGTTTGTTAACGTAGTAGTTGAAAAGTGAGGAACATTCTTCGGAACCCTCAACTGTATAGTCCTTTCTGAATGACTTGACTATTCCTGAGAACTGACAACTGTATAGTCGCCTTTGAATGAAACGACTGTAGTTGAGTTTTATATATTGATTTCTTGGACTTTCCCTATCTAGCAGTAAACCCTAATTTTATAAACAGTTACATTAAGTGCACTAAGGTTATTTAAAAAAGCTTCATTTCTAACACTTCAGAAACTTTTCAAAATTTTCAAAGGGACATTGAAATTTATATAAAATGCATGCAATAAATATATATGTACAAATATAATATCTCTAAAATTAAAATTCATATTATTCAATTATATAGATCATTACAAATTGAAAATTAGATATTTATTAAATTAAATTTGTCATCAAAATCACGATTTTGTTTTTTTTTTTAAAGCATGTTTAAATTATGTTTAAATGATTTGCACATATTTTGATGCCTCTTTATTAGCTTCCAATTGTAATTTTTTTTTTTAAAAGAAATTTCTATTGCATTCCAAACAACCCAAACCGTTTATATTTGTTTTTTTTTTTGTTAATTTCTGCATCTTACAATTATTTTATTGTTTTTCTATATCTTTTCAATTTGAAAGTTTTTTTTTATTTATTTGTGCATTACGTTGATTGCTTTAATAATTTTTTTCTATTTTTTTTTTTTTTTTGTATTTTAAACAATCATTTAAGAAATTTTTTGAAAAAAAAACAAAATGACTAAACACAAATGATTTTTTGTGTCATTCAACTTTTTCAAAACTAAAAAAAAAAAAAAAAAAAACAATAAAAAAAAACCCATAAATGAACTTCGCATATGCTATTCACAAAATGCACCGAATTAACCCCAAGTTTATAATATTCATTCACTTGAATTTTTTTTTTTTTTATCATTTATATACGAAGTAATAATATAATAATAAACTATATATATACATATAATAATATCTATTTTTATTTTAAATATTTATACATATATCTAATATCTATTTATTATATAGATAATATACCAAATATATCTATAGATAATATTTATAATAGAAAATCTAGAGTATCGTAATGTGATTAGCATAAATCTACATTAAGTTATGCTTACTATATATTATGTATATATATATATATATATATATATTATATAGATTTAACTATAAAATAGAAATAAAAACTCCAAATGCAATTTATGTGCCTATGAATACTGGTACTGTATACAATGCACTCTCTATATACTTAACAAGAGAAGTTTAAAACAAACAGACATATTGTAATAGATACATATTATATGCATTATAGAAATTTAAAAGTACTCTGTAGGGAATTGTTTTAACATTTAACATTAGTAAATTTAATTTATATATACATTTAAACATTTTATACAGCCTTACATTGAAATTAATAGAGAAAACAAATATTTTTTTATAAATCTATATATATATATATAAATTTTTCTTTTATTTTCATTTTCAACTTGAACTTTACAACAATATATAATAGAAAAATTGTAATTCGTCCTCAGTCAATGCAACTTTTACTACCTAATGCTCAAAATGTTGAAAATGAAATGGAAATAAAAGTTTTATTTTAGAAAATAATTTTTTGATTTAATTTGCGGGCCAAACGAAAATGAGTCATTCTAAAAAAAAGTACAATATTCTCCAAAGGCGTTTTTCTTTTTGTAATTCATGATTTTTGCTCAGGGGAGATGTCGAGCGCTCAGAGCGAATTATGCTCAAATTTATAAAATCTATAAATTGATAAAAATTATAAATAAATTTAATGTCACTTTGATGTTTTATTTTTTAACAACCTCCAAGATATGAGAAAAATCTATCGAACTTGCACGATTGCGCGCTGAACACACTCTGAGTTAAAAAAGAAACACAAAACGGATAAACTGAGCACAAAAACAAACACAACTTTTTTGACAGTTCTGAGTATGCTCTGATTAGAAAAAGAAAAACGCCCTAATAATATTTTTTGACAGATCTGACTCTGCTCTGTTTGGAAAACCCCACTAATATTTTTAGTAGATAACTATTTCTTTTAGAATTAGTAATACCTATTACAAGTTTAAAAAACTGTTTTTCTAACAACTTTCATGCCTCATGACATGTTTCCTTCCGTAGATAACGTTTGATCTTACAATTTTTATAAAACAAAAACAAACCTATGAAAGCCCATTCCACACATTTACCTTACAATACCATCCCATATCGAATATTAAAAAAAATTGATTAAATTTAAATTTAAAAACTAATTTTAAAATATATGTATACCAAATGAATAGGGCACCGAAGATATTTCTTGAAGGGCTACAAAATTTTATTAAATAAATTTTGTTTTAAAGAAATTAGCTGTTAAAAAACACACAGTCCCAAATCTAATTAATGGTGAATATTCCAATCACCAATTCAAGTAAATTTAGCTTTAGTTATTTCAATTCTCAAATAATTTTAAATAAATGTCACAGGCTTTAAGTAAGCCCTTCATAAGTACATCTCACATTTTGCAAGTCCTTAAATAACTCAAATCTTTTGTTTAGAACTTTTAATTTTATATAATAATAAAATAATTATAAAATAATCTCCCCCCTATCAACAATATAACTTCCTTTCTTCCAAAATACTTTCAAACAAAAATTAGATTTACAACACCTGAATAAAATTAGAAAAAAAAAACAAATGCAACAACTGTGATATCATCAATGTATCACCAGGGTACACACATTTATACACATGTTAAGCAAAAGCAAATAAAATCTAAAAATTAAATCCTGCAACGTCATAAAAAACTAAAACTAAAAACAAAAATATTCAAAACAAGAAAATGACGACAACTTAAAGTTCATTTGAGTTCTTTTACAAATCAGTTTTTTATTTTTTATTCCTTTTGTTTATTTTTTCATGTTCAATGCTAAGCACATCCCCAGTCCCCACAAAATTTCAAATAAAAAAACATAAAAAAACAAAACAAAAAGATATGATATGGGGAATTATGCTCCGCATGCATTTTTTATCATCTGTATCTCTACACACATAAACCTTCAGTTATATTTATAAATATACATAAATACTACAAACATACCTACATAGTAAAAATAAAAAAAATAAAAACAAACACAACACAAATGTTGCAACATACATTCATTCATACATATATACTAATATTTACAATATTTTTAGTATTTTTTCTTTCGTATATAACGAGTATTCAATTTATTTTGTTGCTGTTGTTGCTTGTATAATGTATGTAGGTTTCTTTTATTTTTTGTGAATTCACTTCTGATTATGATGTAGATGTTGTATGTTGATTGTTGTTGAAAAAATTTTCTGACAGACTATCAGTCTGTTAATTTTTCGATTTCGATTTGGCTTTCAAAGCTTTTTAAATTATAACTTTGAATCTCTTCCTACTATCACTTAGGTCACTTGAGTGTTAGATTACATTTTAAAAGAATCGAAGGTTTTTAAATAATTTGAATGAGTCCTTATGCGGGCGGATTAATAAAAAAAGTTGCGGATTTGCAAATCGAGTTATTGTAAAAACTATTCTACCGGTTATTTAAAGAGGAATCAAATTCCAAAAGTTGAAGACAAATATCATCCAGAGACTACTTGAAAGCTATTCTTCAATAGTTCAAGTTTTATTTAAATTTTTGTGTCCTACTGCAAATAATTTGATAATTTTCAACTCCTTTAAAGAGTATTGGACATTCATTAAGTCATATAGACTAGGCTTCAAATCTTTAATGGTTATATTCACTAAATCATTGTTTATTCGGATGTAGCTATTGTATAAGATTGTGAATACATAAAAGTTAATATAGTGCGCCACAAGAGTTGTATAATATATTTTTATTGAATCTTTTTTTAAATTACGATATAACCTATTCCGTTATAATTTTACGATATGATCTAACCAGGGTTTGAAACCAAAGCCTTCCACTTATAAATCGGCACCAAAATCTCTGCGCCATTGGTCCGATTTATATTGTCTCATTCTTATTAATTCCAATGACTATTACAACTCTCTTTAAAATTTTATTAGTAGATTAGTTACGTATAAATTAAGTTTTAAAAGTTTACCGAATTAATCAGATCTCTTCTGGTTTTGCTACTACGGAATTTTCAAAAACACATTTTATATCTTAATAAAATTTCAAGTAATTTGCCACTTCAAGCAAAGATTTTTTGAGCAGCCCCTCTAACTTGTCCTCTAAGATTTTTGTGCCAATTTTACTGGCCCCAACAGGAGCGATTATGTACATAATCATTTCATACTACAACCGAATTCTAATCTAAAAACTTAAATAAGCAATTAATTCTACGATGCAACAATTGCATACACCAACACTGTGTTTATTTTTTTTCATTCGTTAAATGTTTGAAAAAAAAAAATTTCATATAAAAAAAAAAAAACAGAAAGAGAAAGAAAAAAATATATCTAAATATAAATTTTTTTTCTTTATTTATATATTAATTTTTTTTTTTTTTATTATAAAAATGTTTGTAGATGGCTTCATTCGTTCGTTGCACTCAAATTTGTAGATCAATGCACTCTAAAATTTTATCTACACACATATATATATTTTATGTATATATATATATATTTTTATTTATAAACATACATACTATAAATAAATGTATGAAATATAAATAGAGATATGGTTGCAATGAAATGTTTAGATAAGCGTAAAAGAGACGGAATGATTAAAAAGTAATATAGGCATATATTGAGCACATTCACTCATATTACGGCAAATTACGAATATACGATAAAATACAATACAACAACAACAACAAAATAATTCACAATATCAATAAATGATTACCAATTCATATCTAATTTAAACATAGGTATTAGTTAATTTTTTTTTATGATTAGGCATTAATGCAGCTTTTTTTGTATTTTATTTTGTGTGCTTTTTTTTTTGGGAGTTTGAATTTATGAGTAATTTTGTGTACGTGTGTTTGTGCATGTTTTACAAAGCCGGCTTCAAAAGTCTGATATTTTCTTTTTTTATTTAAGGATTTTTTTCAAAATTTTTATTTTGATTTTTCTCGTTTGAGTTTTTTTTTGCTGCTTGCTGTTTTTTTTTTTAAATGTTGACTTTGGTCAATGGTTCTCTGGTTCATTGCCATCAAAAAGTTGTTTATTTTTTGTTTTTTTAAACTAGCTGGTGATGCCTGAGATCTGCTGCAATGTTGAATGGCTGTTTTGTTTTTCTTCTATTTTATTTCTTGAATTTTGTTATTGCTTTTTTTTTGGGAAAATTTTCATGGAAAAGAGCGACTGGGGAGGAATAAAAGGAGGAAGAGGTTAAGAGGAGGATTTGAGAAAAGAAAAAAATTAGATAGGGCGGTATGTCGTCATTGCTTTTGCTTTGTTTTTTTTTTATTTTCATTTTTAGTTTTGTCTGTTATTGTTGCATTTTAGTAACTTGGTTTCCAATTTACCTAGAGAAAATTTTGTAATTTTTTTTTTTTTGTAATTGAAAAAAAAACAATAACAACAATAAAATATTGGTGAATATATGGTTAGTATAAATAAATTTAAAAGATAGATTTTAAACGGATGATATGAAAAGTTGGATGTAATGGAAAATTATAGAAATTTCTCTAAAGGTGAGTGCAAAAAACTTTTAGGATTTTTTTTTGTTTTTTTTTTTTCAAATTTCAGTGGTTGTATAATTTGTATTGTAATTATATATACCTATACTATATATATATACTATATATATATAGATATAATATTAGATGTAAATATTGGATTTGTTGTGTTGCATTTTAAATACAAAACAAAAGTATTTTTAGCTTTCTAAAAAAAACAAAAAAAAAAAAATTTTGCAAATTGTTGATCCATAATTGTAGGTTTTTCTTTGGTTTATAAATTTTTAAGTTGTTAGGTATGTATTTTTTGTTTTGTTTTTTTTTTTTTTGTTTTTTACAAAATTTCACTAGGTTAAGGAACTTTTTTGGTGAATGGTAAATGCAAAAAAATAAATTTTTACATTGATACAAACTTTAAAAGAAAAACTTATGTAGGATGATGGAAATTTGGAAAAAAAAAAAATAAAATATAGGGTTTTATATACAGGTTTTTTAAAAAAAAATTTTGAATTTGAATTTAAATGAAAATTATAATTTTTTTTAGGCGTTAAAGGAAACTAAAATTAAAAAACAATTCATTTAAAAAATTTAAATAAAATGTTAAATTTGTTTTGGAAGTTCCGTAAGTTTAAGTGCTCCTTTGAAAGTGATCCAATTGATGCTTGCTTAGCATTTGATAAAATTTATTTAAGTATCTGTTTGATAAAGTTATAAATGCTTTAATGAGCTAATTTTAAAATCAAATCACTAACATTATCTGGTGCATAAGTTTCTAAAAAGATATAAGGTTGAATGCATAAAACTGGATAGACTATAAACTAATGAGCTAGCCCTTCAAACTTCACTAAGTTACCTGAATAAAATCTAAAATCGCTCCCTACGCTTAATTGGCACCATCCAGGCTACTTTCACTCCTCTTAGGACACGTCGTAAGTTGGAGCTTTTAATCTGTTTTTTTTTAATAGGTATTCTGTAGGTATTGCCACTTTCTGCATTAATTTTAAATTAAAATTAATCCTTTTTAACGTGGAAGCATCAATTGCTCATTTCTACACAATGGAAGTTTCTAGGCGATTTGAAAAAGAACCTATACAAGTTCATTTCTCAGCTACCCTTCCAACTTAACCTCTACCCATAACTGCTAAAAATGAATAGCTAGGGAATAGTTTGTAAAGGGATTCAATTGAAAGGTTAGCATTGGCAATGTTACCCTAATGCTAATAAAATTTATTGCCTTTATTAAACATTAAAATAAACGCTATATAACTAGCTTAAAATATTTACTCCTAAATTGCTGCAATATTTTAAATAAAATTCATATTGTCTCTTGGGGAGATTTATGATTTATATGTTTTGGCCCCCTGTGGCTCAAAATATTAGAATCACATTTTAACAAAATAAAATGTATTGTTTTAAATCAAATAATCGATTCTCTAAAAGTTAATTTTCTTGGAAAAATAAGAATTTTGAATTCAATATAATTAAGTATAAATGTTCAATTAAATATAAGTACGTATTCACCACCACCTAAGACTTAAAGTCATTAAAATATTTAACAAGAATAACACTATATTTATATTAGAAATGTTTTTTTAAATTTTATATAGAATCAAATTTCAAAAAAAAAAGAAAAATATCAATTTTACATAAAATTTTCTAAAATAATTTTCTTAAGAATTTTCCCCAAAAAAAAAACAATGTTTTTTATTTTTACTCCTTAGAATGATATTTGAAACTCTAATGTTTTTTAGTTTCAATTTTGGAATTTTGGAAAAGTGTGTTTTTCATTCTAAGAAAAATTAAAGGATTGGTATTTATTTAAGCTTTTGCTTTATTTGAGTTTTAGTGAAATTTTATTTATTTTTAATTTATTTTTTTAATATATTCTCCAAATAAAATTGTTCTTTTAAAATAATTGACATTAAATAAATATATAATTATAGGTTCCATTATTTTTTTTTAAAAGACTGAATTATTTTAATTCTCCCGAAAAATTTTTTGGGATTGGTTTAATTTCAAATTTGGTTTTTTTTTTATTATCATAAGGCACAATATCAAAATTAATTCCAAGAAATCATCATATTGTATATGTAATTACATGGTAAGAACACAATTTTTTGTAAGCAAAATTTCCATAAAAAAGAATTTATAATTCGTATTTTTGATTTTTTTTTGTTTTTTTGAATTAAAATGAAAGTGATTTGAATTTTAATTTGTAAAATTAAATACAAATCTTTAATATATCTTCCGTTGGATTCTGAAAGGCATATACGATTGTTTAAAGGTATGATGAAGATATTTTTTAAAGGAATTTAAGAATATCGAAATAATTATCGCGACTGTCCATTTATTCCCAAAAAATCACCAAAGTTAAATGCCTTCGTGAACAAAGTTGAATCAAATAGAAATTAAGGAAATAATGATATCTGGGAAACGGCTCAAAATTCTCAAGGCCGAAAAATCAAAACTCCTGATTTTGAATCCATTTCTAAAATCAAGCCTAATTTAGAATCCCGCATAAAAAATATTTTCGAAAAAGTTAATAACTCTGATTTAAATTCAATTTTAAAATCAATTCTAATTGCAATGGTCCCATTTTGACAATTTTTTGGGGTTTTTTGAGTTTGGGGATTTTGGTTTTAGGGATTTTGTCTTGAGGATTGTGTCTCTGGGGGCATTTTGGATTTTAGGATATTTGTGCTACTCCCATTTTTAAATATATTTATAAATTTTAAAATAAATAAATAATTCATATCTAGGAATGACAAACACAGTAATCCATTTCGAAGTGTTAAACTTTCACGAAGTTCTAATTTAGGAAAGCAAATACTCTTTTTTTTTCGAAGCACTTTTTGTGAATGATTTCCCCATAACTGTGACCTCCAGATGGGCATTAATATAACTTGCTTTTATTTACGTGATCATAAAGCTTATATTAAGGCTAATTCAGTTTTATTTTAGGTCCATTTCGTAGTTTTCAGATAGCATAAAATTTTTGCAGATTTCTAAACTGCTAGATCGCTTGGATCATTGAGTTCATAGCTACCAAGAATATTTCTTCTGACTCTCAGCTAGTGCAGGACCTAAATGCAATATTCATTGCTTCTGCTCTTTGTAAATGGTATAGGCTGTGATGGATTAAATGGAATACCTAGTTTGACTCCATATCCCTCAATTAGCTAATATCCCTTGAATACTCCTACTAGTTTTGACATTCAAGCACTTACGAAAAGATTTTTTAAATTTTAAATTTCGAAAAATTTTCTTCACATCCATTCGAAATAATTTCAATCTGATAAAAATTTGCAGTACCTATACCAGTAAATGTAATCTCAATTTTAATACGAGTACTTGTGAAATACAAAAGGAAATAAATGAAAAAGAACGTAAACACAGGGTAAAAGCGGGTAAAAAAAAGAAAAACAAGAATAAATGTATATTACGATCTTAAGAATTGTCATCATTTTATTCTTAAGTTTTCTTATAACTCTTTAATAATTTTATAGTTTTTTTGTTTTGTTTTTTTTTGTATGTTAAGGTCATTTACACTCCCTGTAAAAGTAAAGCGCGTGTTTTTTCTGGTTTTAATGTAAATTCTCTTTTATATTTCTTGCGCAATTTCATTTATACATATATATATGTATATATATACAATATAAGTTTATATAATATTTTTTCCAGAAGTTTAATTTTTTAATAATTGTTTGCGAACATCCACTATAATATATACACACACACATACACATTATAAACGTACACGTCATCGACTTATCGCAATGTTTTTTTTAATTCGCTTTTACAAAAACTCGTTCTATTCCTGTACTTGAGTACTCCAGCCCATATTTAGAATGGAATTGAAAGAATAGAATTGGAAATGGAATTGAAAAAATATTCATCTGAAATTAAAAATAAAAGAATTAAGGTTAAACTTGTTTACAAGTTTAAAGTTAAAAAATCACCGAAAAAAAACTACATCTGAAGTACTTAAAAAAAACTACGAAGTAAACAAGTGCTTTAGATGAAACGAATACCTGACCATATAGAGAGAGTAAAATGAGGAGCAATGAGAAGTACACCGGAAAAAAAGTCTAGTTTATATACCTATATGTGATCTTGTGAAGTTTTCAGAAGAAAAACGAAAATTAAATAAAAAGCTTATTATATTAATATTCATGGTCACTTAAAATACTCCAACTTTTTATTTTGCAATTTTAAAATAAAAAATTAAATAAAAACAGAAGAAAAAGAAGAGGAAGAAGAAGCGGGGGGAATAATATAAAAATGGCGTTTCATTTTTATAAAAGAATTTTTTTTTTTTATTTTTTAAGAAAATAAAAATTCTTAAATTCTTGGAAAGTTTTTTTCTTTTTTTCCTTTCACGTGTCATTAATTTAAAAAAGTGTTTACTACTATTCACTTAAAAAAAAAAAAAAAATGGGGCACACAAGTTTTTTTTTTTTTTTTTGGAGAATTCATGATCATTTTTGGTAAACAATTCGACGTCAGATTTGTTATTGTAATTGGAATTCGAAAATATCAATAAAAACCAGTTCATGAGTAATTTGATATAAAAATAAAAAAAATTAAAGGTGTTTTGTAATATTTTGTCTTTCAATTAAAATCAATTGATTGATAAACCAATTTTAATCGATTTAAGTGTGAAAAGTTTATTGGTTGAATCGATTAAAAACTGAATTAAAAGTAATCATATTAGTATTTATAGTTTCTAATTAGTTTTTTTCTTGATTCCTTAAATTATTTTGAAAAAATCTTAAAAAATCTCAAAGAATTAAAAAAAAAATGCAGATTATTCTTTAGATTACTTTAAAATAATCGAAAAGTAATTTGGATTAATTTTAGATTATTTTTTAGTAAAATAATCTAAAAATTTTGATGTAAAATATTATAATATTCTAGTAGGAATTACTTATAGATTTTTTTTATTTATAATTATGTTAATTGAAATCAAATATTTTGATAACGATTATTAAGTAATCGAAAATTTTCAAGTATTACATTACCAAGTAATCATTATTAAGTAATTGTAATTGACGATTATTAAATAATCGCAGTTTTCAAGTATTATTACAAAGTAACTATTATTAAGTAATTGTAATTGATAATTATTATGTAATCGAAAATTTTCAAGTATTGCATAGCAAAGTAATCATTATTAAAAAATTGTAATTGATTACATTACAAAGTAGTCATTGTTTATACAAGTCTGGGAATAAGTGCAAAATTTCTAAATAAAGAACTGCTTCAAATGCTCCTACAATAATAGTAGCCATGAAGTAAACCCAATAAATGTTTTCTACTACATTTTATAACTAAATTTTTTATAACGGTAAAATTATTTAAAATTCAATTATTAAAAGGAATAAGTACCTAAAAATTAGTTAATTATCCTTCCGAAGGAAGAAGTTGTGAAACATTATCTAAATGGAATTCATTGAATTTAATTGATTATTCAGTGTAAGCTATAAATCTAAATTGTATTACGATTACCCAATAAACTGCTGACTGAATCCGTTTGTAGGAAGAAATCAATTAAAATGAAATTTTAAAAAATACTGAAAACTTCTACAATTTTAATCTTTTACTTTCAAACATATTTTTTAATTATATTTATGATTTTTATAAAAATAGAAAGTATAGGTATAATTTCCTAATTGTTTTATAGGTACTTATTATAAGTACCTAATTGTTTTATAGGTAATTGTTATATATATCTAATTGTTTTATTAATTCTTTCATCTTACAGTAGAAAATCGATATTAACTGCATATAAAGTTATTTATAGATAAAGTAAAATTTATTTAAAGCTATGCTTATTACAGTAGCCTATTATAAGTAGTCTCTCCTATTTATTATCCAATTATAAAAATTATAAGTTTCAATAATTTGTTAAAAAATTAAGTTAATTTTTCCAAAATTTTCTCATTCAATTTTCCTGTTCATTAAGTAAATTTTTAACAAATATATAATTGCAACATTTATTAGTTCTGTATATTTAAAATTTACAAAAAAATAAAAGGATTAGCTCATTTTTTATACTTAATTTAATATTTTTATAAGAAAAAGCAATTTTCCTCGACTCAATAACAAAAAAAAAAAAAAACAAAGCCATTGGTCAGAGTACATTACCCTTGCAATTTCACTTCATATAATAATCATCAATGCAGCACAACATAATGCAATATCTTTGGATTTAAGTGAACCTTCAATAGTAATACTATATATATATACTTATGTATATATTTTTATATATATCTATTTTTCTTATTTTTTTCTTTTTGCAATTATGTTGGTTTTTTTTCCAAATTGAAATTGAAAAATCTCTCCTTCATGCAGAAAAGTTTATTAAACTTTTTCCTCTAACTCTAACTAAAAACCTAATCTTTAAACTTTCTATTAATAATAATAAATAAATGAAAAAAAAATGTTTTTAGTTTTAAAACCATTTTTTATATTCCATTTAAACTCTATAGGAAAACAATAAAAATTAAAAAAAAAATCAGTTTCAACTCTTCTCCTTCAATTTTGTATTTTCAAGTCATTAAAAAAATACAAAAAACTAAAGTACAATCCTTCAAATAGTTTATTGTACCGCAATAAAAATTTTTTTTTTTGGTTTTTTTTTTTTTATGTTTATTTTAAAAATTGTCCTACCTTGATTCTTTAAATTTGATTTTAAACTTTATTTAAATTGTTTTTTTTTAAATTATCAAAAAAAAAAAAAAAAACTTTTTTAACTGACAAAATTATAATTGTTTTACAATTTACTTCAAGGAATAAATTCATGATCATATTGTTTAAATGTATTAGTGAGTTCAAATTGAAGTACATTTATGTTATCTGTAATAAATTTAAAGTTTATTTACTTGAAAACTATATGAATTACTGTTTATAGATAAAGAATATTATACATGAATTTATGCAAATGTAATCAATGTAGATATTTTATTGTCTGCCTCGATCAACGTTCTACAAAAAATCTATAGGGTAAATCGAAATCAATCGAAACTATGTAAAACAAGATACTAGGATCTACGCAGAACATTAAAAAAAAGAATCAGAATAAATTAGTATTACTAGTAAGTATTTAATTAAAAAATCGTGTTAGACCGAAGCCCTGTAATAGCCAATATTACGTTAACCAAGGATTTAAAATAAAACTTTCATGTAAAAGTACACATAGGTACTTTAAATTAATTACTTATCATACAAACTTCAATATATATATATGTATTGTTTGTATTAAATACACAAGAAAAAAATTAGATTTTTCTTTTTTTTTAATATTAAAAAAAATTAATGCAAAATCTTTAAATGCTTTTTGTTTTCCTTTTCCTCTTAATTTTCCTTTTAATCATGAAAATTTTTACTTTTTTTTCTGTTTTTATTTTTCTTTTTTTTTTTGTAATTTTCTTACTTTTACCTAATCCATAATCATCTCATTATCTAATCAAAAACCAAAACAAAAATAAAATCAAAACAAAACTACCTATGAAACTATTAAATAAAATTAAAATTAATTTCTCTGAATCTTACTCTCTCTAGTTTTACTTATTTACTCTCTCTAATTTTCTTTTCTTTTCCTTTCATTTAATTTTCATTTTCGCTAATACTCTTTTTTACTCTCCCTGAAAAGTGACTACGTCATAATTATAAATCTAAATATACATTTAAAATGAAAATTATAATTAAAAACGTACTCTACACAAACACAACCAAAGAAATTTTAATACATTCGTATATTTCTCTCACCGATCAGATCCCCCAAAATAGTATTCAACTCAAATTCAAGTTATCATTTGGTTATCACTTAAAAGAGAGCAAAATTGGAATTTATTTTTTGTTAAAAAACATGTAGGTATTTAACATTCTCAATATTCTGTATTTCTGTAATGTAATCTGTACTGTATTTTACATTTTTTTTGAAAATTATTCTACTCTCTTTTTATTGTATGTTATGTTACGTTATATTGTACTTTGAATTTTTAATATTTGTATTGTATAATATATTACATATTAATAAATATATGGGTGCAAATTGCGATCAAATAGATCAAATTGTATAAGTGTGCGTGATTACCTTTAAATTATTATATGATCTACATGGATAATATAATTATATTTAAGTAGGTATTTAAAAAAAAAACTTATAGGTTGTTTTTTAGATTGGATCTTTTTTTTAAAAATGATGAAAACGAAAATGTATTTGTGAAGAGAGTAAGAGTGTTTTTTATTTTTTTTTAAATAATTTTTTAAATGTAGTAAAAGTTATTTTTATAGTGTTAGTTTTTAATATAAAATTTAAAGTAAATTTTTTAGTTTCTTTAATATATTGTTTATAACAAAAGAGACAAAAGTGTGTTTTTGTATATATTTTTACTTTTTATACCCCGCTAACTATACGTTAATTCTACATTAAAATACAATATTGAAATAAAAAAACTGACAGTTTTTTTTTTTATTTTTATTATTTTCGATTTTTGTTTTTTTTTTTTTTATCTAAATTATTTGCTAGGAAATTTTCCTTTCATTAATAAAAGTTCACTTTAGTCTGTCAAGTCGATCGCAATCGTTGTGAAGTTTAAATGTCGCGGAGAATTGCGCGATTTTAAATACAAATTAATTTTATTTTTATTTTATTTTTATTTTAATTTATTTTTTTGGTTTCTTGTTAATTTTTTCGTGTTTTTTTTTTTGCTAATTTTTGAATTTGGAAAAAAAAAAAAAATTTGTTTGGGTCTGTTTTGATCGTGTGTATTTTGAAAAAAAATTCAATTAATTTTTGTGGGAAATTCTTTGTGGATTATAAAAAAAAATAAAATAAAAATTTTTTAAAAATAAATAAAAAAAAATCAAAAAGATCTAAGTGAGAAAAAAAAGCTGGCTGTCAAAAATTTTTAAATCAGCTGTCAATCCAAAAAAAAAAGTTTCGGGTTTTCTTTCGCAACTGTGTGCGATTTTATATAAAATATCGAAAAAATAAATTTAAATATTATTTGAAATATTTTCCAAAAATGGAAAAATTATATTTGGCTTTTAAGTCATATGGAATTAAATAACGGTTAAAAGTTATATTTATAAAATAAAATAATAATTTAACAAAAACAAAATGTTTATACTGCCATCTTAATAAAATTTTACTAAAAAGTAAAATTAAAAAGAAAAAAAAAAGAGTTTAAAGAGACTGATTTAAATTAAATTACAAAAAAAAAAATAAAATTTAAATTGTCAAAAAAATTACAAAAACAAAAAAAAAAAAAACTTCTTGAAACAATTAAAAAAACAAAAAATCAAATTTAAACTGCCTTTTAAGTATTCATTTAAATGTTATATTTATATACGTACAGATGTTTAAAAAAAATAATAATAATAACTTAAAATTATAATTAATATTAAAAAAAAAAAATAAAAAAAATTATTTTAAAATTAAGAGCAAAAGTGTAAATTCTAAATTACTATTATACAAATTATAGTCTATAAGGGATTAAACTTAAAAAAATATTTTCAAAATGTTAATGTCTGCCGATAGTTCTGATTGTAGTATTAAAAAATTACCAATTACATCGGTTATACGTGTTCAAGCTCCATCAGCAACACAATCTGCATTACCACCGCCCCCTTCTGCAGCTCTATTGAATAATGATTGTTCAAGATCATCATCGTCATCATCTTCAATTGCAACTACACCAACATCATCATTATCAGCTTCATCACCGATATCAATGTCGTCAAATCAACAACAATTACAACACCAACAGCAATCACATAATTCAAGATCACTAGCAATACAATGTAATCAGTATAATAATAATATTAATAATAATAATAATAATAATGTACATCAGCAAAGTATTAGCAATGCAAATAGAAGTACAACAACAGTTGCTTCAAAAAAATATCATTCAATTCAACAACAATGTTATCCAAATGATACAACAATTATCAAAGTAAAATCAGAACCGACTGATGAACAATTAAGTGCTTCATCATCAACATCTTCTTTACCATCATCATCAACATCTTCTGGTCAACATCAATTTAAGCAATCTAATATAAATTACAATTCTGGTAATGGTATAGATAATCATATTAAAAATGAATTAACTGTAACATCACGTAAAATACCACATAGTAATGTTATATATGTGAACAGTAGTCGTAGTAGATCTCCAACACCAACTTCATCTCAATCACATCCTAATCATCATCATCATCAACAACAAAATCATCATCAGGAACAATTACTATTACCACCACCACCACCTCCGCCACCTCTCCATATGCCAACTACACATGGATCTGGATCACAAAATCCAATTATGGGTCCACCATCTTCAAATCATAATCAACATTATTCTGATATACATCATCATCATCATCATTCTCATCATGCAGGATCTTCTCAATCTTTGCCTAATAATCGTTGCAACAGTTTAAATAATTTGTATGCTAATAATAATAATTGTGCTAATAATAATAATAATGGTAATACTAATAATAATTATCATAATAATAATAAACTGTTAAATAATAATATTAAATATAATAACGGTAATTCAAATATGATTAATAACGGTGATCATAGAGAATCAAATGTCGGTTGTTCAATTCGTGAAAGATCAAATTCACTCGGTTGTATTGTTGTAAGCACAAGTGCTGATTATAATAATTGTACTAATAATAATAATAATAATAATATTTCAAATCGATCATTATCAAGTTCTACCATATCGTTAAATGGTAATAATAATGGACATCATCAAAATCATAATAATAATAATAATATTATAAATAATGGAAATTATAATAATAATTCTAATAATGGTAATTATAATGGTAATCATCAGGATAATAGACCACAAACCCCTGAATATATTAAAAGTTATCCGGTAATGGATACAACGGTAGCTAGTTCAATTAAAGGTGAACCAGATTTAAATATTGGTAAGTTCACACACGATATTGTAATTAAATTTAAAAAATTACACAAAATATTACTTGATTAAATTAATTATCAAGCTACTTACTTGTATTATATATTTTAATGAATTTAAGTAATTTTAATTAATTACTATTGTATCACTGTCACGTGATTTTGTATTTTAATTGAATCATCAATTGTGTCAAATTATTTTTAAAGATTCTCATAGCTATCTGTCATATTATAAAAATTTTTTATATGGAATTAGTAATTAATATTAACACATTATTTCACATTCCAAAAGTATTCGGCTTTTTTTTTTTTCAAAAACCAGGTTTTTCTACCTATTGAAAAAAATGTTGTACCTATCATTAATCTTTCCCAAGAGCATTTCTACCATTTACTAGTAGTACTCGTGTTAAAAATTAAAAAAAAAAAATAAAAATCTAGTTCTAATTCCAAAAATGAAAAAAAAAAAAATAAATTTAAATAATGTAAATAAGTATGTAAAACAAGTAGCTATGTACATACATGTATGTACCTATAATTTGGTTAAATTAAAAGGTAAACTTTATTAAAATACTGTTCATGAAAAATTACAAAAAAAAAAAAAAAAAAAATCAGAAGCAAAAAAAAAGCCCAAATTTTTTTTTTTTTGTTTTTAAGTTTGTCCAACCTTGACCTCCAAATTGAACGCAAAAATCTCTGTGTATTAAAACATTATGCCATCGCAAAATTTTTTTTATTATTATTCTTATTTTTTTTTTTTTTTATTTTTTTCTTCTTATTTTTTTTTTTAACAAAAATACTGCCATAATTTTGAGATTTTTTTTTTTTTATATTTATTCTCATTTTTTCTTATATTTACTTTTGAGAACACATTTTTTTTTTTTTTATTTAACATGATTAAATAAAATTTTCTTCACTACTTACTTGAAAAATTCTCACATCTCAATTTTGATTTAAAAATTTCAAAAGCAGCCATTCAAACTCACACACACATACACACACACACACATGTATATTTATGACGGAAAAGAATTTGTTAATTTTTATTTCGTGGAATTATAAATTTTCTTCTCACAAAATAAGAATTTTTAATTAATTTTTAAGTATGTGTGTTTGTCATTTTTATTAAAATATTTAAGCTGTTTACTGTCATGCTTTTTGGTAACACAAACAACAACAGCTACTATTAAATACTTGAGCATAATGAGTATTGGCCAGTTGCTATTAATACAGCAGCAAAAAGTAATTTTTGTTTTTTAATAAAATAATTTTTATAATAATAAAATATTAAAAAGAAATACAAAAGTGTGAGTGAGAAATACATAAGTACATTTAATGAGAAATTTATATTTCCTGACTTTGAAAAATTAATTCAGAAAAAAAAAATCAAAAAAAAAAAAAATAAAATAATATGAGATAAATATAGAGCAAGTTCAGATCATCATGGGTATCCAAATCCACAAATCACACACAAATAAACAAACGTTAAATTTTAAATGTATTCTGTTGTCTATAGAATTGACATATATGTAGTGTAGATACATATTTTAGATAGATGGATGGATGGATGGATGAATCTTGAATGAGTTTGATCATTGATGATAATTATAATATATGCACGAATGTATGTATGTGACGTACATTTATTTTTGACATTATTGAAAATTAATAAGTTTTAAAGTCGAATATGTATAAAATGTATGGGGATTTTTTCATTAATTAATGATTTTTGATAATGCATACTGTACATTTGCATATTGGTATAATCAATTATTAATTTTATTTTAAAGTTGGTAGGTACCTATTTAATAAATTATAATAAAGAGCTTTAAAATGGAATTTATTTATATTTTGATAAAAATCAAAAATAATTCACGTTTCTTGAGTTTCTTTTTGGTTTTTTAATAATTAATAATGTTGGTTGGTTTTAATTTATGACTAAGAATTTAAAGTTAAATTTATTATTTTTAGTTTATTTGTTTTTTGGATTTAAATATTGAATATGAGTTTAAATATTCTTTGTTATGGTTCTTAATTTCTTAATTTAAATAAAAAAAATGTTCTTAAATATTTTTATGATATGATTTAAGTATGGTACCTATACAGTTTCATTTTTTTTATACCTATTTATAGTTATATTTTAGTTTTGATTTCAACTATATTATTATACGCTGTACTATTTTTTTAAATAATATTTGCATTCCATTTGCATTTGAAAATTGTATCACAGCGCCATAAATTATGCAATACAAAATAGCTTTTTACTGCATATTATACCTAGTGACCGAGGGAGTGCGGGTCCCATCTTCGTTTAAATCGCATGATTTTTTGTAGGATAATTACTGTTATAATTCTCCCTTACGACCAAATATAATAAAAGTATAATATATTTAAATGAATATAATTAGTGACACCTATTGGTAATCTTACGATATTATTATAACCTATAAAGGTTTGAGTAACCGATTGTTTTAAATATTGAAGCATAATTTATGTTATGTAATATAAATAAATAAATAAATAGAAATATAATTAATTATTATATTAGAATAATAAAAATATAATTACAAATATCACCGTTTAAAACAGGAGAGGGGTACCTATTATTTAAAAAAAAAAACGTTTTATTGAATCAATCAAAATAAAATACTTAGGTATTCAATTTTAAATCAGACATTACTAATCCCTTATGAGTTATAACAGTACCACACTACCAATTCTTAAATAAACCAACTCAAATTTATACACAAACCTATAAAATTCATAAAGGTATCTTTCAGACCACAAGTGAATGAACAAAAGAAATAAAATAATATTCCTAGGTAAACAAATAATAAATGACCATGAATCTTATATTATTTAGCACTACTGCTCAGAATAAAATTAACTTAATTCCAAAATAATAAAATTAGATTAAAATCAAAAATTCAAAAAATGACAAGTGTCAAATTGATAAATAATAAAAAATTTAAATTTTGTTGTTTTTTTTTATAAATATATTTTTTTTCCCATCAAATTTATTTCCAATATCAATTTATAATATTTTAAAATTAAACGGAAAACTATAATCTTCTTCACTTTTGTTTATTTTTTTTTTAAGTTTTTTAATCCGGAAATAAAAACAAACAAAGCACCAAAAAAAAAAAAAAATATCAACAAACCTGTCAAACTTTATGACATTTTTCTAACCAGTATTTTATTTAAATGACTTTCATTTCTTGTTTTTCTTATTGTACATATATTGTATACATTATCAATAACATATAATATAAAATGTTTATTAAACATATGTAATAAAAAAAAATAATACAAAACACCAGTTTTTCAAATTTAAATTCAATAATTTTATGTGTGTTACCATTTCGTAAAAGGTGATTCCATAGTACGCGTGATTTTACGCACATTTTAACCATTAAAAAAATAAAAGCCGTGATCATTACTTTTGTCTCTATATTTTTTTTTCTATTTTTATTTTAACAAAAAAAATCAAAAACTCATGTGCATAATTTTTTGATTTAAATGTCAAAATTAAAAAAAAAATTCATTTTACCTTGACATATAATCACATTTCAAAAACAAAAACTAAAATACCTACTAAAAACCTAAAAATACCAAATAAAAAAAATCTATAATCGTGCAAAGCGAAACCCACAAAAAAATACAATATTTATTTTTAATAACTGTTTAATATTGAAGATCTATTCAATTTATCTTTTTCTCATATTATTATACATTTTACATCTTTTTTTTCATTTAGTTTTCCTCTATCTTTCTCGTTTTCTCACTTTTTCAATTCGCAATCAAATAAAAACCAAAAAAAAAAAACAAAAACAAAATTTTAAACTTGAACTTGACTTAAATAATTGACATCGTCATCAAAAATCATTATTGTAACGAAACGTTCATATTTGACAGCGCAACATGTATTAATTATCAAAATAAAAAAAAAAAATGTTGACAGTACTTGACAGTATTTTTGACAAATTTTATTCTTTTTAGCTGTTACTAACTCTAAAGTGTCAAAAATTGTTATATGAGAATTAAAATATGAATGAATTATGGAAATCGTATAGACCTAAAGTGGAAAACACGTTTTTTGTAATTAGTTGTTAAGTTTTGTTTTTTCAAAGTTTTTCTTTTGAATGTCAAATTCAATCAGCTGTCAAGAACGTTTTTGTTTTTTTTTTTTTTTGGAAAAATGGAGGTGGAGATACTTAGGTAGTGTATATATATTTATATATAGATATAAAACTAACCAGGAAAAAGAGTTTATAATACGTTCATAAAATTAACGCGTTTTTATACGCGTTTTTAACAATTAAATTAGTTATTTTTTTTATAATAATAATTAGTATTTAGTTGTACACGAGGTTCTATGGGGTTTATATCTAGAAAAATAAAAAATCAACATTTTTCGAAAGAAGTTGGAATTGTAGGTCTACAAACTTAATAAGTGAATTTATTATTTGAATTAAAAAAGTATTGAGATATAGTGTGTCTGTAAGTGAATTACCATAAGTTATTACACACACTTGTGATCCTCGATATTTTCTTAGTTCAAATAGGGTGACTTAAGAATTTTTTTAGAATATTTTAAGATCTGAAATCAGCATACTCATTTCGATCAAATGTGACTTTATTAAAAATCAACATTCATAAAATTAAAATTGACATTTAAAATGTCACATTAAATTTATAACACCTAACCACAAAAGTTTGTTATTAAATTAACTTTGAAATTTAGAATACTTATAAGTTTCAAAAAAAAAAAAAAACAAATTTCCAAAAACTCACTTTTTGACCTTTTCTGGTTAACCTTTTTAGATTTTTATTTTATTTTTGTTTTTTTTTTTAATTTCAAGCTTTTATATTGAAAAAAAAAACAAATTTGAATAGAAATCAAAAACTAATAAAAAAAAAAAATGACCGCATAAAATTATGAGTTTTTCATTATTTTTCTTTTGATTTGGGCAAATACTCAAAATAGCCTTGACCATCAGACGGTTTTTTTTTTTTGGTTTGGCTGTTGTTTCGCGATTTTAATCTGTAGTAAAAAAACAAAAACAATATGTAAAAATTGTTTAATAATGGATTTTGTTTTTGTGTATAGGTTTTAAACATGGTTTTTTCTGTTTATTTTGTCTTTATAATAATTGTAAAATTTCAATATCGTTACCAATTTGACATGTATTTAGTTACTCTTATTTAATAATTAACTAGGTGTAATATTATACATATTTAGTGCACAGTACATTTTAGATTAGAAATTGATTTAAGGAATTTATTGTATATATCGTAAAAGTTTTCAAAATTTTGAAGAGAGCTTTCATCAATTAAATAATTAAAATTTGATTGTGTAAAGCACACTTAATTTTTTTTTAATTCAAATGACAGTTAAGGATAGAAAATGAGGTATATAGTGTTGTGACAATACTACAACTGCCTTGTGTACTAACCATCATATGTCAAATTGTTTTAACAAGCATTTAATATATGAATCCAAATCCATTTTATATGTCAATTACAGTTTGATGCTAAATTATATAACCTAGTTTCCCATTTTATACTATGATGAATCAATTTGATCCATTTTTAAATTATTTTTTGATTTTAAATTATCTATTTTGATCGACTTTTAAATATACCTATAAAAAAACTGAAATAAAAAATATAATTGACATGAAATTTGATGACTTTGAAAAGGTTATATCTACAATTTAAAAAATCCAAAAAAATGTTAATGAATAAATTTATTGAATATGCATAATATTTTAATTATAAAAAAAGAAAATTTAAAAAAAAAAAATAACTAAATGTCAACGATGACGAGCCTCCCATAAGTATCCATATAATGTTTTCTGTCTATACGCAATATATCAGATAATAATTATTTAAAATTAATTTTTAAAGACATCAAGGTGTGCCGCATTAAATAGCAATGAATTGAAAAAAATTTTAAATTTTACGGAAGAAATATTTATTAAATAATGATTTATTAATAAGACACACTTATTCCATCCAATTTGTAAATATATTATAGTAAATGTAAATATAAGATGATAAAGGTGAGAAATGTATATCTGGTATACCTGTTATAAATTATAATTTATAATTCATGCATTTAATTAATTACAAATTCTTCAAATCTCCTTAAATTTATGAAAGTACAGGGTCTAATCAGGGTCTATTATTTTTATTATATTGAAAAATGTCATTTGTAATTAAATGAAATGTTAAAAATTTCATGTGATTAATTTTAAATTACACTTGAGATTGAATTATTGGTTTTAATATTTGTTTTATTTTTCGATATAGAAATTTTAAATTTTAGTGGTTCTTAACTTTTGTGACTGCCTGTACTCTATATAAGAAAATTTGAATTTAATTACTTGATTAGAATACAAATATGATACCTGGGATTGCAAATAGTTTGATTTTGATGTTATAATTCCATTTTTTTTGAAATTTTAATTAAATACTGATTAGTGAATTAAAATCATTACGTCATAAAAACAAGTACTGTCAATTTACTAAAACTTCAGTTTCAACAAACTTTTTATGAATTTTACCAAATTTTTTTCAATTTAAGATCAATTACAATAAATATTATTAGAGAAAAATATTTAAAAACCTTGCGCAAATTTTGTAATTATGTCATTAAAATCACCTTCAAAATGTCAATATCAACTACCAAGTACAAGAACATATTAACAGACAATTGTTTAATATATTTCTTATATTTTTTATATTTTGTATTTAAATTTGAACTTGAATTTTTTTTCTTCATAAAAAAAATTGATCTTACTTACATATTTGATGTTCCGTTTTTAATGTACTTAGAAATTGTATAGGGTGTTTATTAAATTTAAATTTAAGAATTTTGAAAAAAATACAATTTTTATAATCTTATAAAAATTTGCAGTTCCCATTATGTATTTCAAAGTTCATTCATTTTAAAAATTAGTATATTGAATAATCCGAAGATGAGCTAATAAGTTTTTTTAAATATTGAGTAGAAGAAAAAATCAATCAGGAGTTAATAGCTTTGTTATGATTTTGAATCATGATTTCAAAAAATCGAAATTTGACATCAAATGTATTTCCATCTGAGTTTTATAATTTTTTCGAGATATATGATTGTGGGACTGAAACTTGTCCTCTTTTAGTATCTATAATTCATAATGAATAGGTGTGGTCGTAAATGTAAACTTTTTGACGTAAAATATGCCATTTGACATTTATTATGATTTTAAGACCAAACAATTTGCAATCAGTAGACATTCAATTTACAAATAAATTTTTGTGGTCGTAAAAGTAAATTTTTTAGTTTTGCAATGGATATAAAATCAACAGATTGTTTTTGTTTTCAACTTTTGAAATGAGTTTCCATCGCTAATCTTGTACAAATTAGTAGTTTTAAGGTGGATGTGTCCCACAACAAACTTTGTGATTCACTTTCAGTTTCACTCCTGTCAATTTAAATTTAAATTAATTTACAAAAAAAGATATAATATTTTCTTACTTGCATTATTAATCATAAAAATAAAACAACGCTGAACGCTCAAAAAACTGTACCTTACTATTTGGTAAACTGATTGTAAATAAAAAATTTAGTTTGCATAGTTGACGTTTACTTTACACATATTTCACATTTACGACCATGTTCAGTTAGCAATGATTTTTTACATAATTTTTGGTCGTAAATTCAAAATATGCATATTGACAGCAAATTTACATTTACGACCATAAGAAATATCTTATAATTGATTGGATCAACTGCATAATTTTTCTTTATTTTAAATGAGTTTTTAATGCATGTGGTTTTTTAATAATCACCGTACCAACTTTTTATTATCTCCAATATTCAAATCAAATATTTAGCGCTTAAAAATAAAAAAAATTAAAAATCTAGAAACTCTCTACAATCGCAAACAACATTTTCGAGGTTTAGTTTTATTTTTCTCAAAATAAAAAAAAATTAAAACAAAATATTTTAGAAAATATTAACCGTTATTCTTACATTGAAACCATTTTTGAATAACAGCTCAGTTTTTTGTTTTTTTATTAATTATTTTATTACATTTGTTATTAGGTACTGATTAGTATTATAAAATACACACATGGCTTTTATATTTAGACAAATATGTATATATAGACATACATATATATACAAATATGAATATCGATCAGTTACGGTTTCAAAGAAAAATCATTGAAGCAAAAAGAGTTTTTAAAATAAAATTTTAATTCAAAAAAAATTTAAAAAACTGTTGTTAGATAAATTGAAAATTTTTATAAAAAAAAGATTTTTATTAATTGGGTTTGAAAGGTATGGTACCCTATGTTTGAATTTTTCAAGGAAATTTTTTTTTTTCCATTTTAATTTTTTTTTTTAATGTTATTAAAATGAACTTGGAAAATATTTGAAAAATAAATTTGATTAAACTGATTAATTTATTTTTGTAAAACAAATTTTCTTCTCTAAAAATATCTAGAGTAAAATAATTTTAGTATAAAAATTGTTAAATAAAAATATTGTTGTTAAATCAATACTTAAGATTTGAATAAAAAAAAAAAAAAGAGGAAGTTGATTAATTAAAAGGTATAAAAAGTCTTTGTTTAAAATAACAATTACTTTGAAATTATTAAGTACTTTATAACAAGAATAATATGGTAACCTACTTATTATTGTGTGTACTTTAAAGTAACTATTTATTAATTGTTAAATTTTATCTAAGGTTGAGAGAATTTTGTATATCTACATAATTAAATTTAGAAGTTTTTTTGAATAAAAAAAATTACAAACTTAAATTAAATTGTAGAAAACCTAGGTAGCTATATATTAAACTAATAAAATCAAGGTCAGCTCAAGATGATATAGATTAATTAAATTATTTGATTCAATATTGCAGAATTTTGTGCGATGTTCGAATGTATATATATTAATTAATAATTGTAACTTGTTATAACTATCTTAAGATATCATAAGAGGATCTATAAATTTGATACGAATGTTTAAAATGTCTATAGTTGACAGCTTTTCTTAATGAGTCTTTCGTACTTTGCTTGCATTTTCTTCTATTTATAAGATGTATGCTCTGGGTTGTTTAAAATCTGTTTTCAGTAGTTTAAGTCTTTCAAATTTTAAAAAAATTTTAACAAAATTCACATGATAGGTTTTTGTAATCTAATCTTAAAAAATAATATTAATAATCATAATAATTATCACTTCTCATATCTAAAATAGAATATTTAGAATTCATTGTTTCAGCTCTTCTAACAAAAACTTACAAAATCTTAAGATATGTAATACTTGAAATTCGGTCTTATGATATCTTAAGATTTTTTTAGTTAGGACAAATCTTTTTAAGTCACGTTTCTTAATTCACATAGTCATAGTTAATAACTGAAACAAAAATTTCCCTTCTATTTTCATTTATTTTGTGATTATAAAAGCTATTAACTACTCCTATCCTGGATTCTGATCCTTCATGAAAACGAATCATTTTTTATATAAATTTCATAATATACACATATTTAGATACACTTAATATCAATTTGTTTTTTTTTTTAATTTATAAGTAAATTAATAATCAAGTTCAATGTGCTAAAATCTTGTTTTATTTCACGCGACTTGTGCAAGTCAATAATCTGAACGCAACAAAGAAAGAAAGAAAAAAACAATTAAAAAAAAAAATTATAAAACAGACTTACGATCACCTTTGAATGAAATTAAAAAAAAAACAAAAAAATAACAGAAAATAGCAATAAATATTAATTAAAAATATACAAACACTCGTCAATCGTCACTTCACTTTGCACTCACAAAGATTTGTCTCATTAGCCACTTTTTTCTTTACTACAAAGTATCAATTCAATTTCATATGACTATAATGACTAATGACTTCAGTGTCACCTCACACATGTTACTTTATTATATCAAATTATTTTTAAAATAATTTTTTTTTAATTAAAATTAAATAAATAAAATTTTATGTTTTTATTATTACTTTTCTCTGAATTGTACAAATAAGAAAATTAAAATTTAATTATTAATTTTACTCCTATTTTCAATCTCTTTCTTTGCCTCTCTTTTTGTTTTTCTATTTTGACAGATACTCCTCACCATTATGCCAAATTACACTGATTTAACTTCACATTTGTATAAGATCAATATTACAATACAAAATTTTCTAATGTCATTGCCATTTTGTTAAAAATTAAAACAAAAAAAATTATTTAATTATTTTCACTAAAATATTTTAAATATAAATAAAAACAAAAACCACATCCACTTTAATTCCAAATATGAATGAAAGTGTAATGCACTCTCGTTTATAACTATATATTAAATTAAAATGATATTCCATATTTGTCAATGTGTTGACAGCTGCACTTACCGTAACTCTATTATTGTAATATGATGCTATAATATAATAATTTTTTTTTTTATTATCGACTTTTACATTGAAAAAAAATAATTTATTGAAATTGTTTTATATTTTTCTGTAAAAATATTGAAAAATCTGATGAAAATGAAAGTGGGCTATTATTATATTTAACAAATAAATATAAAATGAAAACAATGAAATAAATAACAACAAGTAACAAGACAACAATCATCGATACAACGAGTAAAATTTAATAAATTTTCTTTTTAAATAGCAAAAAAAAACAGACAATAAAGTGAAAGCATTTCTCTTTTTTTCTTTCTAATTTTCTATCTCTATCATTTTTAACAAGTTTCTTTTATATATATATATATATATATATATATATATATATATATGGATGGTATGGATGGTTAGTGCTTGGCGCTTACTAATGTTATGATGCAAAAAATGAAAAAACAATATTACATACATATTTCTTTGATGTTATGTCAATGGTAATTTATACAGAAATGAAAATTAAAAAAATTTTATAATAGTATGATAGTAAAAGTTTTTGAAGCTTTGAAAAGTCTTCAAAGATTTTAAATTTAATTCATTTCACTGCATTGCATTTTTTCATATTTTCGAATATACAATTGACATACGTCATATTTTTCATAAGGATCCCCTACTCAATTATTCCATCATGTACGTGAACTTACTTTGGCTTCATTATTGTACAATAGTTTTTTCTAGCTCCAGTTTCCTGTACTGACTAGAGGAACTCATTATCGGGACATTTTTTGCGATGTTGCTAAGTAGTGTCCGATAATCAAAACTCATTCTTTCCCTTTTTTTATTACTGGTTTTATAATGGTTACCTCATATGTGGTTATTTTTATATTTAAATTTGTCATTGTCCAGACCCAGTACCATAATACACTATAATTAAGCTTCATTATTAAATCAAGTCTCATACAATACCAGGAACTTTTTAATTGTCAATCTTATGTTCCTCAATATCTGTTGGAATAACATTGTTTATAATAACTCTGCTCTGGCTTCAATTAATCCGTTCCTCATGGCTTTCACATCCCATTGATCTTTCATGGTGCCAGTAGTTCATATACTGCCTGCCAGGTCCAGGGAACAGAAATCTTAACTTTTGTGCTCTTTTGAATTTTTTTCAAATCATTTTTTAATGCCATAACTTTGACTTCTTTTTGACGTTTATTTTCAAATACAAGCCTTCAGAAACTAAGTTAAGCTTGAAGTTCACAGCTTGATACAATCGTATCAACAATATTTTAAATAATTTAGTAAAATCAAAACAAATTCGGTAAAAATTTTTTTTTCAACACAAAATCAACCAAATAAAAAAAATTTTAAATTAAAATTCAAAAATTTTGTACATCAAAGGTTCAAAATGGTGTTGCCGCGTTATTATAAATTTGTAGGAGTAAAGTTTTACTATTTAATTAATAATTTTTATAATTTAATTTTTTCGTACATTATTATTTCGAATTTCCGATTATAATTTTAGTGAAAAATCAGAAAAGATCAGAATTATGAGATTCAAACACTTAATTAATACATATATTAAACATAATACATACTTTTATTTACCTATATAAACAGGTTCTTTGATCATTTATACTACTGTCACATTGTTAATATTCTGTTCTTTTCCTCTATATTTTTTTTTATTAAGTTAAGAAACGTATCTAACGCACTTTCTTGACTTTAACTTGGAAAGTCATTGATCTCGCTCGTGACTTTACATACAAAATAAGAAAATTAAAATTTTATAAAGATATATAATATAATACATAACACAATATAACATAATAAATTCATATAATGGTATGGTATGTATATAGAAGAGAAAGAATTGGATAAAATATAAAGAATAACATAAAATTAAAAAAAAATAAAATATGTAAAATTTTATCTACTACTGACACAAACTTATGATCTTGTTTAACTTTTTTATTTAACTCTTTTTCTTACAATATCCGTGTTAAAATAAAAAACGACAACAACAACAATAACACAACTACAACTTAAAGAAGAATAAATATTTAAAAGTAAAGAATAAAAAAAAAGAATTTTTGTAAAAATTAAAAAAAGCATAGTACAAAAAAAAAAAACCGAAAAACTGGTAATCCATGAATAAAACGAATAAACGAACCAAAAAAAGACTTATGTTGAGAACAACATAAGAGTTGAAAAGCAAAAAATAAGTAACTACTGATACATAACACATATAATATAACCATCTTTAAGATATATATGAAAGAAAAAGAGAGAAAGAAAAATTTAATGTTAAGTTAAAAAAAAAAAAAAAAAAAAGAAGAAAGAAAGAGAGAAAAATTGATTTTTAAATTAAAGTTATATAAAAGTAAAGGCCACTGTCCTCAACAGTAAAGGTTAATGTGCTTTCTAAACTGATTCTTTCGTGTGGTACACCGTATACTATACTTTTTTTTTCGAATATATTTTTTGTTTTAATTTTTTTGTAATTTTTTGTAACTCACTTAACAACGCTGCCCGCTGTTTTAAAATTTTTCAAAAAAAAAGTTATTATAATGAAAATGAATCCAAGTATTGACCAAAAAAATTAAAATAATGAAATAATAATATTAAAGACCGTCAAATGTGTTGTTTTTTTTAGCACTCAAATTAGCATTATATAGGTTTATGGTAGACTTATTACCAGATAAAAATGGTAAGATATGATTATAATCACCATTATATTATTTGAATATACAAAAAATAATATAATTCAACGGAAATATGAAAATAGTACATTAGGTATTTTTTGTTTGTTTATAATCAAATAACCAAATAAAATAAATTTGTATTTACTCATCATAATTATATATAATGCCTATAGATTGTCAGCGGAGATTAGGATACAGTAGAAAATTAAAATGCTATTGAAAATTAAAAATCGATAGATTGAAATAGAGTTGAATTTTTTAAAATTTATTTGAAAATCAGATTAAATTTAATCAACCTAAGCCTAGCAATTTATAGAACTTCGGCGAATTCATTTTAAATACGAACTTCCAATTAACAGCTGGATAGTACCGTAGTTAGAGTTCCGATCTTTGATTCTTAAAATCCATGTTCGATTCTCGGTAAAAGTAAAATAAAAAATTTTTTTCTGGATTTTGGAACTCGATTCAGCTACCATCCGCCATTTTGTTTAATTTAATGGCTTTACTAATTAATTAATTATTGTATATCTATAATAAAATAAATCAATATAAAAATATATGCAAATATATATATATATATATACAAACAAATAATTTAAATTAATAATATAACTCACAGACAATAACTCATAAACAAATAGTTTAATTTAATAATATAACTCACAGATATAGAAATACCTTATAATTCAAATATAAAATTATTACAATATAAAATAAAATATAATTTTATTTATTGAAAATCTAAGATATTTCTACATGTTATAAGGCCTAGTACTATCTCGTGTTTAAGTTGCATGTAAAATTCATTTAGATCAATTTTAATAATAAGAATATAATATGTCCACCGTGTTCCAATATCTACCTATGGTATACTACTTAGAGTTAAAATACTATTTATTAATTTTTAAGTTAATAATTTTTAAGAGTACGAATTGCGAAAATTAAAGACAAAATTTTATTAAAAATATTAAAAGCTAAATTTAAAAATGTATACCTATTCCGCCCCCAATTCCTAGATTTTTATTAAGTCAAGGTCGCCAATATGACTTAACTTAACTCTAACCTCTAAAATATAGAATTAAAAATAAAATTATTTTAAAATTACTTAATAATATATTATTGTCAGAGTTTCTAAAAAAAATTAATATTAGTACCTATTAATATTAAATTTAATTAAAAAATTTTAAATATATATTTATGACACCATTCTTAAATTAAACTAAGTACTAACAAAAAAAAAAAATCTATAGTCATCTTATTAAAAATAATTTGTTTAGGCTTAAAATTAATAAAATAAAAAAAAATTGAATTTTTTTAACATGAAACAAAATTGAAAAATTAAAAATTGTATTTAATTTTTTTTTGTCTATTAATCATTTGAAAAAAAAAAATTATGTTCTAAAAATCTAAAGTTAAAAAAAAACATACAACCAAAAAGTCAAAACTACTACAATAGAATGTTAGTGTTGTGTTGCTGTTCTTTTTTTTTTTTGTATTAGAACAAGAATTGACTTATTACGTAATACATGTTTTAACCTTGACAGTTAAAAAAATTGTTTAATTTTTTTTTTAATTTTTTTGAAAAATTGTAATTTTATTTTAAAAAAAATTTATCATTTTTTTATTAAATTTAAGACAAGATAGAATAGAATTTGAAAAATAATATCTTTTAATAAAATCATTAAAATTATTAATTTCATAGTGTTTTAAATTTTTATTAGGAATTAGTTAAAAAAAAACTATTTTTTGTTTTTTTTAACAGTTAATTGTCAAATTTTTCATTTTTGACAGATATAATTATTTATATGTTAACCATTTAATAAACAAGTTATTAAAAGCAAGTCTTTTTATGTAATTAAGTATGTACTACCGTACTATTTATTAAATGTTTTTTTTTTTGGATATTAGAGCAATACAATGAAGATACATGATAGGTATTTAGCATAGGTAATACTGATTTAAATATTTTTTTTAAAAAAAAATGGCTTTTAAAATGGTCGTTAGATTTGGCGCCATTTGAGAAATTGTTAAACATCATATGCTTTGAATAATAATGATATGAGGGTAGTTTTAAATATTTTTAATTTATTTTGAATTTTTTTAAATTTTATTATTAAATTTTTAAAATTATCAAAACGTGTTTTAATTAATATTAAAACGTGTTATTTGTGAGTGCATAATTAATTGAAAATTTTCAGATTAAATATTAATAAAATTTAATTTTTTAAAAGAATTATTTAAAATCAAGCGTATTTATTTATTGGTATAACTTTTAAAAAAGTTTCATTATAAAAATCAATTTTTTTCATTTACTAATTAAATAAACTTATTAAAAATATCTGATATTCGGAACTTCTTCATAAAATTACTTAAAAACGTATTGAAAAGCAGTTTCTATTTACTACCTAACTTATTAATAAAAAATATAATTTTAAATAAAAATATAAATTTTAATTAAAAAAACTTACTATTATGTTATTTAAATTAAAAAAATTAGATGTTCGGAACTTTTTCGGAAAATTTCTTAAAAACATAAAAGCATTCAAATATTTGTGAATTAAAGAATAATAATAAAAGTTGACATTCTTCAATTATTCTTTATTTAATATTATTTAAAAAAATTAAAATTAAAGTGGGAATTTAAAAAAATTAAATAAATAAAATAAATTAATTAAATTTAATAATTTTTAATTTTTTTCCTAATTCAAAACCTACAGAAGATTTGCTTGAAAATGAAATCATAATAATTTTATAATTTATATTATATAAAAAAAAACGGAAAGAAAAACAATCATAAATTAAATGCCCCCATCTTTTTCATCCATTATCTTTTCTTATATTCGGTTCATCATTATTTTATATTTTTTTTTTTGGTTAATTTCTACTCCAATTAAATTCAAGTGCATTCTTAATATCCAATTTTAATTTATAATCGCATTTCCGAATATAAAACAAATATATACGACTAAAAAATAAAAATAAAAACAATTGTCGGTTATTTTTAAACCATTCCCAGTGTTTGTTGTTGGGACAAGAGAAGAGGGAACGGAAAAAGAAAAAAGAACTCCAGCAGATCAGAAAAGAATTTCAATATTTAAAAACTAAAAATAAAAGAAAATTATATTTTTGAAAAGATTGTGTTTCATATTCTTTTCTTCCAGTTCCAATTTTTTATACAATGAACATTTTTGACTTGTCCTGGGTCAACCAACTTTTCACGAACTTCAACAATAATGTAATTACTTTTTATTGTATATACCAGATATTCTATTTAAGTATTAGTGCACTTGAAAAAGTTTTTACAAAAATAAAAAAACAAAAAACAAACAAGAAATACAAGATAACAGAAAGAGAAAGAAAACCAAAAAAAAAACAAAATTTAATAAACGATAAAATAACAGATAAAAAAATAATTTTCTTGTAAGTGGTAATGTCAGTAAATAAAATTGAATTCAGTGCCATTATTTACTATTACACTATTATACTTGTATAATATGTAACTCGTTGCATAAGTATTTTGTTTGTATTCGTGATTGAGATAAAATCAAATATTAAAGATCAAAAATGTATTTTAAATTAATTGACTCTGTAATCTGTTATTGCATTGCTTTAAATAGGGTAGTGCTGCTTATATTATTACATTACATATAACATGTAACATGTAAGTGTTATTTTTATCCAATTCTTCTCTTTATTATCTCACCAACAGTCTGTTACTGTTTGGTTTGTATTTGATTGAGTTTTTCCAATTATTTTATCTTATTTTTCAATTTTGATATTTTCTTTTATAATTAAATCACTTTAAGTTTAAAAAAATATTACAATTAAATTTAATTTGTTTTTCTTATCTGTATTTTACCATTGGTTTTTTGATTCAATTCTTTTAACTCAAAACTAAAATCAGAACTAAATTAACATAACAGCAACTGACAGTAACAGACTACTAACATATACAGACCACACACATAAACAATCACTACAGACAGTATAGAGAGTAAAATATTCATATGATGTGAGTAAATATTTCATCTGCTGTCTGTAAAACTTTAAAAGAAAATAAAAAAAAAGCAACAACAACAAAAAAAACTACTACATAAGCGTTCAATTAAATAAACTTTAAAGATGTGAAGAAAAAATTGTAAAAGAAAGTTCTTTTAGAAGAAAAATTAAAAAAAAAAACAACAAAAAAAAAAATTCTGATTTGAAAAAAAAGAAAAAAAATAGATTAGGGCAGCAGATGAAAAAAAGAGATAGATAGGTAATAAAAAAGAAAGGGGTAAAGTAAAAGTTTTAAAAGAATTTTTTTAATTTTATTTTGGTGAAAGTAGTGACTGACTTAACTTGTTATTATCTCAATTGGGATTTGGGTGGATGATAAAAACTGGTTTTAGAAAGAATTTCTTTTTTTAATTGTAAATAAAAGAGAGTGGAAAGAGTAAATTCTTGAAATACCATTTCACCTTTCTTTCAGTGAAATTATTTTAATAATTTTTTATTTTTCATTTTCTTTTTATGTTTTTTATTTTTTTATAGCTTTTAACTTTCTTTTCAAGTTCAAGTGAAAGAATGAAAAGTTGTTATATAATTCAATTTTGTATATGTATTTGTGCATTAAAGTAATAGTAATGTGATTACGTAATAAATGTGGGTAATATTTTAAATGGAAATTATTTGATTTTATATTTTAATATTTTGGAACTTGGGAGGAAAATTAAATAGAAAAATGAGGTGGTTGGGCTGGTGAGGGTGAGCTTTTAAATTGTTAGTTAGAAAAATATTTTTAAACTGGTTTTTATCAGTTTTAAAATAAGATAAGTTGTTGGATTAGTAATTTAGAGTATTTTAATTTGGTTCATAGGTATAGTGGAGGGTATTATTTAATTTGTTCTAGATATTTTAATTGAATTAAGAAAAATTGGGTTGTTATCTATTAGAGTTGTAGATAGATTTTTATTAATAAAATATATTTTAAATTAATAGAAGTATTTGTTTGAAATTGACTATTTTATTACTAAATGAATCTATTTTAAATTATTATATTGAACTTATTACCAAAAATTAATGATAATTTTTATTTTTAAATATACTTATTGATAATCCATAAGCGCATTTTTGAAATTTATTTGATTAAATAAATTAAATTGAATAGTACAATTTTTATCAATGAGTGTCAATGTTATTTCGTATTTTCATTGTTAATTTTTTGAACCCACTCAAAATTTACTTATTTTTATGATAATTTTTTTTTTTGAGTCTTTTTTGAAAAAAATTCTCTTGCTTACTTTTAACCTTCAATTTTTTAACTTGATAATTTGCAACCTCAAGATTAAATTAAGTTTTCGTTTTATTTTGTATTTAAAAAAGTAAATAAATAAAATTAAACTTTTGCTTATAGCATTATTTTGTCAAAAATAATAATAATACAAATATATTTGATATTAATTATATAAATTATTGTATCTAATTAAATAATAATATTAATTTTACAAGGCTCTGAAATTTTTTAGAAAATTTGTGCTATCTTGACCTCTTAGTATCATCTTTAAACTTTAGCATCATCATTTAATTAAATTTTCTTGTACTTAATTAATTAAAAAAAATAAATAAATTTTCAATATTTTATTTTATTAATATTTTATATTAATATTTTTATTCTTTTTTTTTTATTTCAGAATTTGATGGAACAACAGTTCTTTGCCGTGTATGTGGTGATAAAGCTTCCGGTTTCCATTATGGTGTTCATTCATGTGAAGGGTGCAAGGTAAGTTATTAATATACATTTTTTTTTGCTATATTTTAAGAATTTTTTTTTAAATTGCGGAAGTATTTAAAATCAAAATAGTATGTATTTATAAAATTGCCCTCAATTTTGTTTTTTTTGCATTAAATCACACATTTTTTGGCACGTGAACCTAGGCAAAAAAAAAAAAGGCTGCTATTTATTATTTTGAAATCGTATATAATGTAATGAACACCTGAGAGTTTTTTTTTAACATTATGCAATCTTAAATACAAAATTTCCACAAAAATTGAAAACACAAAAAGTGTAATTTGATTATTAGTACATTCAAGTTTAATTTAATGTTTTTTTTTAATAAAACATATCCTACACATATCAATAAGGACGTAGACAGGAAATACGCCTCTTAATGTCTGTGTTCTTCTTTTTTTTTTATTTTGTGTTTGTATTTTTTATTCAATTAATAAATAACTGACATAAAGAGGTCGCTTGCTTCTTTCTTTGATCATATTTTTTTTACTTACTACTGGATTTTAAAGGGTACTACGATACTAAAAAAAAAATCAAAAAAATTGGTTTACCTTTTTATTTTGGATTTGTGAATTTGTTGTTGTTTTTTTTTTAATTCAAAAAATAAAAAAACGACTTGATACGCAATTCTATTAATAAAAAAAAAAAAAAAAAAAAAAAACGGGCGAACAAAAGGAGTATAGGAAGTCAAAACAAAAAACAAATATCACAATTCACAATACAATCAAAACGAGGAAGAGTGGGGTAGAGTAGACTGTGTCAACCCTGGGATACCCGTATGACCGTTATATAAACATTATATCATTATTATTATAAACATTAATTACTTTTGGCAAAATTTCAATCATACCAGCTTTATTAGGTGTAGTGTAATGCTCCTAAAAAAGAAGGAGTTGTATGGCAGCTACCCGAACTTATGAACCAAAATGGCTGGATTTAAATAGCGATGACGGCTATTGCAAAAAAAACGAATTTGCGAAAATTTCAAGATCCTAGCTCCTTTAGTTTTTGAGTTCTCGTGGTGTCAGACGGACAGACGAACGGACATACATAGCTAAATCGATTTATTTTTCGATTCTGATCCGATCCATAAACTTGAGTCTATATCTACCCGCCCTCCTTCTTCTCTGCGTCACAAACGTAATGGAAAATTTATTATACCCTTTGACTATATAGTCATACGGGTATAAAAATGAGGGTAAAATCATATAAGCATAAAAAAAAACTACAATTAACAATTGGATCAGGAAAAAATACAATAAAAAAAAAAATTTTTAAAATTGCGTCTTAATCTAAAAAAAATTTTTGGATTTTTTTTTTCAAATCATCACTATTATTTAAGATTTTTTAAAATCGTGCTGTTGTCACTATTTTTGCCAATGCTACCTTTAGTTTTTTTTTTGTTTTTTTGTTTTTTTTTTTGTCTATCATATTTCTTTCCTCAATTTTTTATTAAAGTTTTTTTTTTTTATTTAAACCCTATTTACCTTTGCCTTCACCTTTACCTTGAAATTTGAGCATGCTGACATTGTCCTTGATTATGTTATAAACCTTTTTGTACATTTTGGTATATTTTAATTAAAATGATCGCCGCGTGCCGTACTGTTATTTGTATTGGTTAGATAGTATCTTATATATATGTATATATAAATCTAAAATATTGTATAAATATAGACAGATACATACATATATACAATTATACCTTTTAATACAGGTCATATTATAAATTTTGATAGACATTTAATCATTAAACAGTATTCATTATAATTAAGTATGTATCTATGTATATATATGTATAATAGAAAATCTGTAGAGATACGAAATTTTTTTTAAAATTCTCTTATTTTAATTAATTGAATTCATTAGCGTTTTTTATTTTTGGAAATTGTACAGACAAAATGTCTAATTGATATCGCTACTCGCTTTTACCACTTAATCTATATTCATTATAGCTACGTACTTCGAATTATAAATAATCATTTTTTTAATATTTAATTTAAATATGTAATTAAAATGTGATAATTATAGAATAAATATTATATTAATTAAAATTATATTTTTTTTAATTGTTTTTAGCTTATCATTCATTATAAGCTTATCGTTAAATTTTATTTTTAAAATTGCTTTTTTTTTTTTGAAATTTTTTAAAATTCTATTTTTAAAATATGAATTTCAAAATTATTAATTTTATAAAAAAATCAAATTTAATAATATTTATTACTTTTCAATTGCATAATTGTATAATCATTAAAACGTGTAATAATAATTTATACCTAATAAGTCATAACAATGTTATTTGGGTGTTTTAAGGGGTTTATCAATTTTTTGAATGTGTAATTTATTTGATTTTTAAATTAATTCAATTGGCCATTTTTAATTTTAATTGAATTTTAAATGGGGTTATAATCGAAATTTATTAGATATTAATTATTAAAAGCTAAAAATTTATATCAAAACTTGTGTTCTAATCTTATATTATGCAAATTTTAATTTTTAAACAAGGCTTGTTTAAAGAACTCAGTCATGGTAGTGATGTAAAACAAACTATTTGACTGTTATATAACCATATTGCAGTATATTTTTCATTTCACAGGCCATGCCATATTATATTATTAAAATTGAAAAGGGCATTTTTTGACATCTATAAATAAACCACTGCAGTATATTTTTCATTTCACAGGCCATGCCATATTATATTCTTAAAATTGAAAAGGTCATTTTTTGACATCTATAAATAAACCCAAGTACCGATCTACTATATTTAGTAGGCAATTGAACATACAATTAACTTTTTCTTATACTTTATTCGAACTACTGACTATTGAGATTTAAACAGCATATCTGTAAAACTAAAAAGTATATCTGTAATAGTTACTAACTAAATGTATAATCGTTTTAAAATTTATATCTTAAATATGTATCTAATCAATTTTTTTAAATTGATGTGATCTAATAAATTTTAAAAAAATAAAATAAATATTTAAAAAAAAAAACATTGAAATTGGCTAATTTCCAAAATTAGAAACTATTTATCTAGATATTATTCAAAGTGTCAATTCCAAATAAAATTTTTTAATATTTGTATTCTAAATTTTATAATTGATCTGAACTAAAATATATCTATGTGTTAAAATAAAATCGCGACTAATGAATTTTTTTTTTTAGAAATTCTTTTTATATTATAAGGGGGTAATAATCTCATAAATTATAATTAAATATTATTATTAAGTTTTTTTTTATGTATTTTTATGTTTTTAAAACATGATTTTATTAAATTCATTTTTTTTTTCTGTCATCCTATTATTAATATCACCAAAACTATTAAATACATTCATAGGTATATTAAAATATTAATAAAAACAAAAAAGCCCCCATAAAATGATCATTTGTTACAATTCTCATCGCTCCCCTCCTTCCTCTCCTTCTTTGACTAATTTTGATCTCTAAATTCAATATGAAAAGAAAATTATAAATTATGATTTTATTCAAAAGCTTGTTAATAAATTTCTATTTTACATATTAATACAAACTTACATACATACATCTGATTATGTACATATTATATTGATGCGTAATTTCTAATATCTACATATTTATAAATTTAAAAAAAAAATATACAGGCACATGTAGATACATATGTACATATTTATACTAAAGACTACCTATTATTACTTTATTCTATTGTTTGCTAAACGCAATTTTCGCGTTTTTTTGTCTATTTTTTTTTCGCGTTTTTTTTTGTATTTTTTTTATTAAAAAATTTCGAACGTCCTCTAAAAAAAATTTTTTTTTTTTTTTTACGAAAAGTTCAAGGTTTTGCACGCAATATTTTTGACCGAGAAAAAAAAAAAACAAATAAAAAAAAAACTTAAAATTATTCAGACAAAAGAAAAATGAGTTTTTTTTTTTTAATATTAAACTGATATGAGCGAACGCAGACATTTACGCACACTACCTACATATTTTTTAAGTACACACTTATACTAACACAATAAACAATATATTATTCACGCACTAATTATATATATTCCAAAAAAAAATTTTGTATTTTTATTTTATTTCGATTAATTCAGGTTTTTGGAGAATCTTTAGTACCTACATATGTATATGTATATGTACTTACCTAGTTGTTTTTATTATTTTTTTTTTGAATTTTGACTTGCCTATATTTACATATGATCATCATTTTTTACTTGTATACCTATATACTATGTAGGCTTATACTTTATATACTTATGTGTATAAATTGTATAAGTATATATAATAAAAATATGCCTACTATATATGTTAATGTCAATAGTCAGAACAAGGTCATTATTGATCAGATCATACAATACAAAATTTTGTCAACTAAGGTATACCTACCTAATGTTGTGCTTTTTTTTGTGTTTTTTGAATTTTGACTTTTTTTTTTTGGTAATCACTCCTGTTTTTTTTTTTTTTTTGAAAATTCAAATTTTGATTGATTAAATTTAGATTCTTAAAAGTCATGGCCATTTGGGTTGTCATTTGACCATTTTTTTTTTTGAAAATTTGAAATTTAAAATGAAGTGATAAGAATTTTTGGGGGAAAAAAAACGAATGGCTTTAGATATGTATCTAATGAAATAAATTAACTTTTTTGTATATATTTAAATAGGTTGTAATAAAATAATAAAATCACGTACCATATATGTACCTAGATGACCATTAAATTAGTAGGCATTTAGATCTTTAGTAGACCTAATTACAAATTGTTTGTGGTTCAAATATTATAATTTATTATAGAATATTATAATAACTTGGAAACTAAAAATTTGCAATATATGACATGGCCTGAAATAGGACATGTTCAAAAATATGACATGCACTACAACATTGGCCTGACCTAAAAGATGACATGGCCTTAAACATGGCATGGTCTAAAACATGACATGACCTAGCATGGCATAGCTTAAAACATGACATGGGCTACAACATGACATGGCCTAAAACATGACGTGGCTTAAAACATAACATGGCATGGCCTTATACATAACATGAGCTTAAATAACTATTTTAACTTATGTTAATTGTTCAGAGTACAATAATAAATGAGATCATTTAATCTTCAAAAACCAATTAAATGAATAGGAACCTACTTATCATTAACTTTAGTTTTTAATATTATCTAGAATCAAACTAATTTAGGCGAAAAAAAGCTGAGCTACAGTAGGTTAAAACTTGTAAATAAAATTAGTTTAAAAGTCGCTAACTATAAGGGTCTAATGTTAGAAAATCGGACTATTAAATTCGTTTTGATTAAGGTCCCTTCTGTTCCAAAATTTGAACTCAGTAAACATTTTTAGAAAAACTTTAACTAAAACTTATTTTAAAAGCTGAACTTCAATTTCAAAAAAAACTAAACGTCATCTTTTGATATCTTTATAATTCTTTATACTTATGTTTTTTTATAACCAGTTAAAATTCTACAATTTTTTTTTTAAAAAAAACTTTATTTTATACCCACCTATCTATATATACATGGCAACATTCACTTAAATAAACAATCACATTAACTATCAAAATTTATGTACATGTGTACATTAACATTTATGTATGTTAATAGTTGTCAAAAAACAAAAAAAAAAAAAAACAATTTTTTAAAGTTCAAGGTAGACCAAATTTTGGTGTTCTTTCCAAAAACTGAAAAAAAAAAAGTTTTTATTTTTTTTTTACTTCAATTCTTTTGTGTTCACAATTTTTTTTTTAAAAAGTAGAATAAAAAAAAAAATTAAATAAAAAAAAAAAACTATATTATCTATATATGTATGTGTTAAGTAATGTGGGGTTTTATAGAGGGTTCTATAAAATTCTATCTACAAAAAAAAAAAAACTAAACAACCAAATCAAAAAATACCTACATACATTTTTTTTTTCTTACTTCCTTGTTTGTGTGTGTCTAATATCATTTCAAATTTTTGTATAATATTATCATTTGTGTATATTATTATTTTATTAGTTTAAGTACACTGGGGGATAAAAAAATTGTTGTATAGTTTTAATTTGTTTTTAAGTCTTTTATATTATAATTTTAAAATTGCATACATTCAGATTAGATTAAAACTTTTGAAAATTAGCCTTCAATTTTAATAAGATTTTCCATAAGTCTCAATTAATAGCAAAGTTTGATTTGGAATTGTTTAATTGTTTAACAATTGATGTCATTGTTCTATTTCTAACCTCAATTTGAAAATTTTTAGTTTCTGGGATTTTCTTAAAGAATTTCGGAAAGGTCAATGATTAATTTGTACGTAAATAACTTTTCTATGGCATTCAAACTACTCAATTTTCTTTAATTAATTTTCGAACCACTATTTGTAAACTTGTGTAAAACATTTGTAAACTTTGGCATTTTTTTAAACATAATTTTACTTTTAATTTAATTTATTTAATTTTAATTTAATTTATAAAAGAATAATACCGTATATTATAGGTGCTAGATATTGTTTAATAAAAAATTAATATTTTACATACATAATTTAAATAGCTGATTATAATTATAATTAGAAAAGAAATCAATGAATGGAAACATCTCTGTATGTTACCTCCACCAGTATATAGACTTACTTAAATTAACTAAAAAAATAAAACAGTAACTTATGGATGAGTTATACTTAAAAATCAATTTGATTTGTATACAAATTTTAGCAAAATAGCACTATTAATAGCAATGTTGATACATTTCACAAGGATCAAGAGAAGGGAAAAGTGACGGGAAAGTACCCTTCTCCTACCTATCAAAAATATATAAATTATTAATGTTCTACTAGTTGTTACATCAAAAGTTTAGTATAATACATTTGTACATTTTTTAGTAGATTAACATAATGTCAAAATACAGAATACTTTAATATTCACAAAATGTTTATCTATTATGTATACCTAAGTTAATCCAAATAGGTAGATAAAATTCAAAATTGATTTTTAATTAACTAGGTACCTAACTAATTTTTTTCTTTCAAAAATTTTTTTGTCTATCACTGTTTAATTGATAAGTTTTCTAATATGTACAAATAACATTATCATGCGATATTAATTCAAAATATTTGTAGTTTTTTTTTTTTGTTTTGTGTGCTTTTTTTGCTAAATTCGTTCCTAAATATCAATTAGTCAGTATATTTATTTTTTAGATTCGTTTTTTTTTTTAGATTTTTTTTTTTTCAAAATTCTGTTTTTGGACGGCCTTCAAATTGTCTATTGACCTCTATATTTTCCTGAATTAAAAAAAACAAAAAAAAAAAATGAAATATAATGGAATTTGATATTAGAAGTGTTTGCAAAAATTGTTATTTTTTTTATTATTTTTTTTTTTTTTTTATGAAATAAAATCGAATAAAAAATTAATAAAAATTGAAAAAAAAAATCTATTATAACAAATCCCATATGTATATTTTAATATATGAATATTATATAGATAGAAACCATTTTAACTTTTAGGTATATAAATATATATTAAATCTTTGATATTATTAATCATTATATTAAAAAAAAAAAAAAAAAATAACTGTTAAAAAATTTTTTAAATGCGCAAATACCTAATTTTTAAAAATTTTGTTGTTTAAGATAATATTCATATACATGTAACTAATGATGTACGTATGTAGATTTATATTTATAAACATTTTTCTAAATAAAACCTCTAGAAATTTCTTTCAAATTTAATTTTTTGTTGACAGGATTAGGAACTTTTTGAGAAAATAATCTAAACTTAGAATTAGTCTTAAGTAATTGAAAAACCTAATAATTAGTCTTAAATAATTGAAAAATTCAAATTTGGAAATTATTTTTCTTGGAAAATGTGCATATGATCAAAATAATTAAAATATTCATTTAAAATAGTATATATTACACAATATTGCAATATTACATAAGTTTTTCATTAATTAATAAATGTGGTTAGAATTTAAAAAAAAAAAAATGATTATCTTTCACTTTGAAGAATACAATCATAGTATTTTGAGTTCCTTTTCAATGAAATGAATTTACAATCTAGTGATTACTTTGTAATTAATTACGATTACTAAATATAATAATCAAACTAAATTATTCGGATTATGAATCTTTATGTGTAGGTAATTGCAATAAAAATAATTTATAATTTAATATATTTCAGTGTTAATAATTAAAAAATAATCTTAATTACATCAAGATTACTTTTCGATTATTTATGTTTACAATAGAAAGTAATCTACTAATAATGCTGAATACCTTTTAATTTTTGTTAAATTAGTTTTAAATTTTTTTTAATACTACTTTGAGAAGATAATTAGAAATTAAATCTGATTGATTATAATTAAAATTTAAATTGAAATTTTGATTATTTATTTTTAATGTAATTTTCACAACATTTGATTACCACAATTAAGTAATCGTATTTAAAAATCTGCTGTAAAATAGAAGATCCTTAATAAAGTAATTGATAAACTCATTTTAAAAATCAAATGAAAAACGCTAATTTAAAATTTTTAATGTTGATATCACAACTTTTGATTCCCACAATTAAGTAATCGTATTCAAAAATCTGCTGTAAATTAAACGATCTTTAATAATGTAATTGATAAACTTATTTTAAAAATCAAATGAAAAAATCTAATTTAAAATTTTTAATGTAATTGTCACAACTTTTGATTACAACAATTAAGTAATCATATTCAAAAATCTGCTGTAAACTAGAATATCCTTAATAAAGTAATTGAATACTCATTTTAAAAATCAAATTAAAAATGCTTATTTAAAATCTTTAGTGTAATTGTCACAACTTTTGATTACCACAATTAAGTAATCGTATTCAAAAATCTGCTGTAAAATAGAAGATCCTTAATAAAGTAATTGAATACTCATTTTAAGAATTAAATGAAAAACATCAACATTTCCTAAATATAAATTTTCAATAATATAATTATTATTTTTTTTAACACTTTAAAATACCATTAAAATTTAAATTAATATATAAAATTTAATTTATGTACTTAATCAATTTAATTATCATTGAATGCAATTAGTTTAAAAAAAAAACCGCAACAATATTTAAAAGTACAATACGACAAATAAAAAATATTTGTTTCCATTATTCCTTAATTAAAATTAAAATTATTTCGGTTATTTATTTAACTAGTTAACCTTCATAAATCTAAATGAATTTAATATGCAGCAAGTTTTCTACATTTTATTCTTAACTTACGTACATACTGTACTTATTCATTTCAGTATATACTCTGCAGTTCTTATTTTCCTGTATTGCAATTTTACTTTATCTTTTTAATTTCAGAAACTAGCCCAGCCCGCTCATATAATAAATAGTTCAACAATATACAATGTAACATTTAATAATTTATTCGTTCAATATTCGTATAATATTCGTTTTTCCTGTTATTTTACAAAACCTTTTAAAAAAAACCAAACGTAAATGAACTCGTTCAAGTTAAAACTAAAGTACACAGGTAGTACTACGTAATACAAAAATAAAAATCAATTCAAGGATATGCGGATATAAAAAAATATATATATATATATAATTCAATTATATTTGTTGCTAAACATTATGTGTATAAACATTATGTATTACTATTTAAATTACATAAGTTAAAAACAATGTTATTTATTTGTTTAATTAATTCACTTTTAAATAATATACACAAAATATTTAATTTTTTTTTTTTTTTTTTAATACAAACAAGTTTTTATTTTCGCAATTTATTTTTAATTTGGTTTTAGCACATTTTCAAAAAATTTTGTAATATTTTCAAATAGCTTCACTCTGTCCGTCCGTCCGTCCGTATGTTTACAAAAACTTTTACACCGTTTGAAATAGAGTAAAGAAATTTTAACCATGGGTAGTTTTTGCAAAAAAAATAATTTCGTAGAAGAATTTTTTTCCGTAGCTCCACCTGCTACGGAGCTACAGCCCCCCAAAGATGAAAAAAGCCCTATATTTAAATTTTTATAACAAGAGTTCTTTTAGATATATTTTCAATCTGAAAACGGCAAACGATAGCTGGATTCATAAACTTTATAAATTTTTAAAAGGCAAATGTTTAGGGTTGCCATACGGTACTAAAATTTAACATTACTTTTATCAAAATTTTTGGCCACACATATCTTTTGAACGGTTCAAGATAGGGTCTTGAAATTTTGGGACAAGTTAGGTACTCAGAAATTAGTAGGAGTCGGTTAACAAAATTTTTTTGTCAAGCCCCCTATTTAGGAGCTATAAGGGCTCGAAAATTGAAATTTTGCTAATTTTAAGCACCTGTAACTTGAATACCTGTCCAATTTTTTTTTATTAATATACAAAATTTAAAGTTCCAACATTATATTTTAACATATGTTAAAAAATTTTCTAAAATTAAAATGCGGTTCCTTAAATTGAAGAAAGTGTCTCTCAGTTTTACCCATTTTTGCTTAGATAGTATAATTCTAAATAAAATTTCAAATTTTTGTGGAATTCACAATTTAATTCATAGAACCTAAAAAAATAGAGGGGGAGGAGGGGGGAGTTAGATGAAGTTAGATCCTTGAGAAATTTGGCAACCTTCCCAAATGAAGGGCTATAACAACTCTAAAATTAAAAATTTACTGTTAGCAGTAAATTTTATAAGTCAGCATTAACTATTTCCAAGTAAGTATTTCCAAAGTATTTTCAAACTCAGTATGTAATACAATATAAATTTGAAAATGTGCTTTTTTAAAAACCCTTGGTTTTTTTTCATCACTTGTTTAATATTATGTATTCATAAAGGTAAAAATAGTTAGTTATATGTATATAAATTTAGTATCTTTAGCTATATTTAGTTATAGTTATTGTTTATATAATTTATAATTTTTATAACTACCCGGTTGAATTAACTAATAAAAATGTTAATAACATTATTCAAGGTAGTATATTATATACTATACACATATAATAAAACATAGATAGAGAATGTTTTAATAAAAAAAAAAACAAAAAACAAAAGAAATAAAAAAATTATTCTAATTACTATTTCTTACTCTATCTACTATTATTATGTGTTATGACAGTAGTGATAGAGCAAACGATAGATGACAATTATAATATTTTTAATTTTGTTTTAATATTATGTTTTTGTTTTTTTTTTTAACTTTTATACATAGTATTTAATATTCGTAATTGTTTTTAAGGACATTTCCGAATTCGAAATATGTATATAAGCATACCTAAATATTATAATAAAAAATTTATACAAATCCAATAATAATAATTGTCATGATGATAGTACAATGAACTGATATGATAATAAATATATATATATATATATGTATAATTATTAAATACAAATAATAAAACATTATAAAAATTAAATTTAATTAATAAAAAAAATCGTTATGTCAATGATAATTTAATTTAATTAAAATTTTTATTTTATATTTATTTTATTTTATATATGAATAATTTTTATTAAAAATTTAAATATAGTATTTCCAAAAAATAAAATTGATTCAAGGCAATTCCTGTATTAAAAAAAAAAAAATACGATTTAATATTATTGTTCATGTTTATATTGAAGAAAAGTTCAAGTGAGTTTATAAGGGAAAAACTTTTTTTATTGTATTTGTATGTTATTATGATTTTATCAAAATTTTGAAATTTTATTTAGCGTTTTATTTTTTCAAAATTTTAAATTCTAATTGAGTTCATGGTGAAATTTACAAAAAATAAAAATTCTATGTATTTTATTAATTATATATTGTAATTAGTTGGTGGAAACACTTGTGTAACTTAACTATCTAAGTTCAAATAAAGTTTAAAATTTAGAAGGTTATAGACATGGATTGGTAAAAGGATTTGAAAAAATGTTTAACAGTTCAAACGCGTTTTTTAGTGTATTTCTAATTAGTTTAAGTATTCTATTAACTTGAGATTTTTTAATTGATATTTATTAAACCGTATTTTAAAGGATTCAGTTAAATAAGAAGTTGAATAAAGGGTTTAAACAGATTTGCCTCATAGAACTTTTTTAAAATATACTTCATAGTATTCTTAGTTAATGGACTTAAAATTTAGCCCAAAAGTTGCCTAATTGATTTAAATATCTATTGTATTTCATTTACTTAAATTACGTATTTAAAAAATTAAATTTAAATTCTAAAGTTGTATTCAGATACTGACCGATGGCGTAGTGATAAAGACGCCGCCTTTCATGTGGAAAGTCTCGGGTTCAAACTCCGGTCAGATCATAATCTAATAAAAAAATATCGTAAAATTGTATAATTATATCGTAATATAAAATAAGATTTAATAAAAATATATAAATAATTCTTGTGTAAGATTATAGATGGCGCACAAAATTAACATTTGTGCATTCATATTTCATAACTTTATACAATAGCTACAGCCGAGTAATCAACGGCTTAGTGAATATTATGATTAATGAAACTGAAGCCTAATTTAAAATAAACTTGGTAAATGCCCTATACTCCTTAAAGGGGTGGAAAAGGAATAAAAAAAAAAATTCAGATACATATTTAAATTTCCAAAATTTGTATTTGTAAATAATTAAGTTTTATTTACAAATAACAACTGGTCAATCATTTTAATATATCAAGTTTCAAATTTTATGATTCATTTCTATTTAACTTAAATTTAATTTTGTTTTTAATAAAAATTAATATAAACTAAGAAGAAAACCTTAAGATAAATAATAAAATTTGTTTATTAGTTTTTTTGAGGGAGACTTAAATCAAATTACCCAATAAACTTGACATACAAATATTAATATAGTTTTTTTTTACCAATAGATAGATATCTATATTGAAATTATATTGTTACTGTAATTAATCTGTGTACCATATACTCATATACATGACATAATTAAAAACCTTCAATAAAATTAAAAAAAAATAAAAACAAAAAAAAAAAAATCAAAAAATTCTCAAGAACAAAAAACAACTTCCAAAAATTTTAAAGAAAAAAGAACAAAATAATATTCAAAAAATTAGTATCTGTTCTCTTGAACCTATTTTTATCTAACAGGTTTTCTTTAAATACAAAAATAAATAAAATGAATTAAATCTGAACATAATAAAATAAAAATAAACCAATAAAACTGTTTTAAGGTCAACTACAAAAAAAAAATTCTTAAATTTTTTTTTTTTGACAAAAGAACTTTTAATTTTTTTTTTTTTTGATTAATTTTAAAAGATATTTTTTTTTTTAAAAAATTAATAATATGACAAGACCAGGTAAATTTTAAATTTAATAAGAATAAGTTTGAAAAAAAATACATATATAAATTACAAATTGAGCTTATCAAGCCGAGCTGTGCCTTAGGTGTAATTTCTCATTGTACTTGTTTTACTAATATACTTTAATTTCTAAAAGCTGTTATCCATGACCTAAGTTCACATTTACCTAATTGACTACTATTTTTAAATTACATTGTTATATTCTGGTATGATTTTAATAAGCAAATTAAAAATTTAGTTTTAAAATAGCAAGAAGAATCTAAATACAATGTATAAGTAGTATTTTTAAGTTTGTAAGCAAATTTGTATTATGATGAGTTGGGCTTTTTTTTTAAACTTTGAAGCTTATTTTGTAGGGTTCTTGATTTTATGTTATATGGGTTTTCAATTAACTTCTTTTAATTTTAAAATATCTTCTAATATATTGATCAAGTTTATTAAATGTCCAGGGCATTTTCAGATACTTTTAATTATGCATTGTGTAGTAGATACGGTTTTATTGGATTTACTAAGATAAATGATCATAGTTTTGTTATTATTACGATGAATTCGGATGTGCTAATTTCATAAGGTATGGTACTGTATTTAAAATATATATATGTTACATATTAGTACGTATATATATATGATACATATATTTATATATATATATATTCAATTTAAATTTAATTTGAGATTTAATCCATTAAATTTGACTAAAGAGTAAATTATAACTTTAATAATATAAATGTAATTTGCATGTAAAAGACCCCAACTTTAAAATTGTAGATATACTGTAGTTACTACAAATTCAGGTATCCAACATATTTAATATACTAAAAGATTTGAACGACTAGATAGTTGATGCTATTCAATATTGTTTTTACGCATATTGTTTTTTAATGTGTTAAAATGGGTTACCCTATCTATTTCATCTATAACAAAATTGATCTGCATTTGACTCTATTACAAGTGGTTTTATCTACATTAGTCATACTTTAGTAGTTATACCATTCATATGCAGTTTAAAGTCAGCCGTATTCTTATGCAATAATTTTCTTTCTAAAATTTACCTTACATTTATTAAAATTTAATTTTTATACATAATTAAATTATAATTCAGAATCAAATTATAAATTTTTACATTTCATTTCCTTTCTATATAAAGTTTTTCAACTACATACACATGCATGATACATACACTTATGTCTAATGTACATATCCGATTTTTCCTATTATTCAAAAATCAATTAATTTTTTTTTTAATATAAATCAATTAAAATTCAAAAGAACAATCTTTGAATTTTCCGAAATATCTAATAGATATTTTTCATTTAAATTCATTTCACTAATTTTATTTAATCTCACAAATTAAAATAAATAAATATCATGTACTACATATGGTATTTACAAACCTATATACAATATAAATATAAATTTAAAAAAAAAAAATAAAATTTAAGAACTGAGAAAAGAAAAACTGCGGTGTAGTAAATAGTAATACAAGAAATGATCAAGAATAGCGCAATTCATATGTTCATTTTACATACAATCACACATGCACACACAAATACATACATACTTTAAAATCAAACAAAAATAATAAGGAATTAATAAAACAGTCAGAAATAACAGATAACGCGATTATCAGTAGTTTTTTTTTAACAGAATACAATTTTTCTTTTTTTTTACATTTGTAGTAGTAAATTAATTTGTGAATGTATTAGTTAAAAGAATAAAAAAAAATAATTAAAAAAGAACTCTAATATGAGTAAGAAGAATTCAATAATATTAATATTATATAGGTATATATATACAAAACTTTATATTTACTATCATATTAAAAGGTAAAAAAAAAATATTCAATATAATTGTGTAGTTAATACTCGTAGTATTTGAAAAAAAAAAAAAAACTAATTAAGAATTTCAAGAGGGGAATAAAGAGAAAAGAGAGTTATTTAATAAAAAAAAAAGAAGATTATTTTACTTGTGTGTAAAAAAAAGAAGAGGGAGAGTGTAGAGTAACAACACAAATATAACAGGAAAAAAAAATGTGAATGAACTCGTTCAATGTCAATTCTGACTGATTAACTATATATATATATATATATTATATATTATTATTAAATGAACATATTTTTATTTTTTTTTTTTATTTTTCTTGTTATTCTTTTTTTATTCTAGTTTTTTTTTTATTTATTTTTATATATTTTTCATGATAATTATACATATGTATTATAATTATGTGGGTTTTCTGTTTTATTTACGTTTTAAAAAATTTTTTTATACTCTAAAAATACTTCACAGTAAAATATAATAATAATAATAATAATAAAAATAATTATAATTGAAATTAATAAAAAATATAAAAAAAAACACAGTAACAAGTAACAACTTTTAAAATTAAAATTTTTTTTTTTATTTTTGTTTTTATTATTATTTTTTCATATTTCGGGTAATGAATGAGTTCATAAAAATAATTCAATTTTATTTTCAACTACAAAATTTTTATAAGTATACATTGTTACACACAACACAAATTTTTATTATTTCAAATATATAAACAGGGAAGTAATCATTTTAAAGAATTACTTAATTGTTTACCTTGATTTTAATTTTTGTTTTTATTTTTTTTTTAATTTTTATTTTATTGTTTTTGTTTTTCTTTTAAAATTTTTCACCTCTTTAAAATTCTACATTTTTACTGTGCATTCATTACCCAAAAAAAAAAAAACAACAATAAAAAAATTAAAAAATAAGAAATACAATATTAAAGAGAACCAAATAACAGATGAATTTTCCATATACAGATAACACTCACCTCAACAGAACTTATAAAGGAAGAGAATTGCAAAAAACAAATTGTTAAAAGAGTTAATGGATTACAAGGGAATAAGAACAGAAAATTATGAAAGAGGGGGAGGAGGGGCATATCGAAAATAATCACAATTCACATTTCACAATATAATTTTACAATGTTAAAAAAAAAACTAAACGTCATTTACGTCATAATGAAGTTTGATTGTGCACATATTATTGTATACACACACTGCACACATATTAAATATTATTATATTTTTTTTGTTTTTGTAATTTGTGTGTAGGTTCAGTGCACTGCAAAAATGAATTGTTGTTGTTGTTGTTTTTATGACATTTGTTGGAAATTATATTTATATTGCGTGCGTTTTAATGTGTTTTCCTTTCTAAGGGTGCGTTTATGTTGGAGCTGCGATAAGTGATAAGAGCGTCGATAAGAGCATAGCGTAGAAAACTAAATACATAATTTAAATAGAGGTGTTTATGTTGGAGCATCGCTTTGATCATCGATAAACGATAAGAGCATAGAAAACTCTTTATTCAGTTTTCTACGCTCTTATCGATGATCAAAATTTATAAATAGTTGTTTTGCTCTCGTTTTTGTTATTGTAATTTTTTAAATAAATGTTATTTTCGTTTGTTAATTTTTTTTTTAATACAAACTCTCAAGGAGGTGCAAATATACATTTAATAATGTAATAAAATAAAATTTTTTTTTTATTGTTAATAAATATTTTTTGTTTAATTTTTTTGTATAAATTTTTTTTTAATTTTTTATAATTATAACATAACTTTTTAAAATATATAACTTAATTTTTTTTTCAATTGAATATTTTTTTATTATTAATTCCACCTTTCAATAAATAAACAATTATAATTATGCTTTATTCTATTTATTATATTTAATTCTTAAAAGTTTTTTTAATTTAATTTTTTTATTATTTTTTTTAATTTTAAGAATATTACCAGATAAATTTAAAACAACCATACAAAATATTAATTTTCTTAATCTAAAACAATCATAAATAATATTATTTTTTTATTCTACATCGCTTATATCGAAGCTCCAATATAAACACTGCATAAGAGCATAGCTTTTTCTATGCTCTTATCGATGCTCTTATCAACGCTCTTATCACTTATCGCAGCTCCAACATAAACGCACCCTAAAGGTGCTAAGCTAAGCTAATTCTATCTATCAAATATGACGTTTCTTTTTTTTTATTGTTTTTGCTGTTTTAATTTTATAATTTTTTTTTTTTATAGTAATGAATGATAAGTTTAATTAATTATGTGGTCTCTCGTTATTGTTGTTGTTGTTTTTCAACGAATTAGGTAATAAAAATGTATTTTATTTGGTTAACTTTGTTTTTGTTGTATTATTATTATTATTAGATAATTTAAAGTAGATATGTGTTAAAAAAAAGAATTTAATCAATGATATAACAGTAAATAATAATTATGCATTCTGTTATATAATATCTATTAAATTAAGTACCTACCGTTTTTTGTTTATATTTAATTTGAATTGTTGCCAGTAGTAGTAGGAATATAGTAAAAAATAAGATTAGATTTTTAGAGGTTTTTTTTTTTGTAGTCAATAAAAGTTGTATTGCAATTAATTTTAGTAATTTTTTATTGTTCTTATTTTAAAAATTTAAAGAGTGAAGTGCACTTTAAAAATAATGATAATTGTTTCTTGTTTTATTTGTTCGACTTTATTTTATTTTGCAAAATTAAATATGGAGTCAATATGGAGTGGGTAGAGAACTTTTTTTTAAAGATACTGTCTGTTAAAATTGGTAATAAGTTTTTGTAATTATATATAAATTACGAGTTTCTATATTTAAAACAATTATTTTTAAGTAGGTTTGTAACTATTGGAACATCATCTAAATATGTATATTAACTTTATATTATGCATGTCATATGTAGGATCATATATTTATAAATTTCTAACAAATAAATTATTTTATGCTTGTGAGTTAGGGTGCGTTTATGTTGGAGCTGCGATAAGTGATAAGAGCGTCGATAAGAGCATAGCGTAGAAAACTAAATACATAATTTAAATAGAGGTGTTTATGTTGGAGCATCGCTTTGATCATCGATAAACGATAAGAGCATAGAAAACTCTTTATTCAGTTTTCTACGCTCTTATCGATGATCAAAATGTATAAATAATTGTTTTGCTCTCGTTTATTATTTAAATTTTTTATATAAATGTTATGTTATTTTTGTTCGTTAATTTTTTCTTTAATACAAAATCTCAAGCAGGTGCAATAATATTAAATAATTAATATAATTAATTATAAATATAGTTTTTAATTGATAAAATAGAATGATTTTTATAATTTTAATTATAAAATATAATTAAATAAAATTTAGTTCAAATAGTGATGGAAGTGAAACTGTGATCAGAGAAAACTTGATTAGATCATACTTGATTAGATCACAGTAATAATCGAACTAATTTTATATTATTATAAAATTCAACATTCAATATAAAATTTTGCAGGATTTATCAATTAAATTAAATTTTTTTGAAAGAAAATAAAACTATTTTCCAGTTAAAAAGGATAAAATTTACTTCTGTTTATGGCTACAATCGAAGCTCCAATATAAACACTTAATAAGAGCATAGCTTTTTCTATGCTCTTATCGATGCTCTGATCGATGCTCTTATCACTTATCGCAGCTCCAACATAAACGCACCCATAGACATAAGTCCTTCGGGAATAATAATAACATTAACACCAACTATTAATTTAATACAAAAGATAATTGGCAGAATTATTACCCATTAAGTGTAAAACTACTAATAAGTTCAAAATTTGTGCACCCTTTCTCATATTTTGTTTTTTCTATCCTGAATTGATATAATAAGTACATTAAAGAATGGACATTAATTAATTTAATTATATTCGTAAAAGGTAAGAGAAAAAGCAGTCAATAAAAATTTGATTTATGAACATCAGGGTTCTAATGATGCCCATACTATTTAAGAACCTACATATGAATATTGTGCATTATAAATACAGCATAGATGCATAATGTAATAATTACTAAAATATATATTTTTTAATTACATTATTGATGCACAATTCATCCAACTAAATATCTTGATAGTAATCAAAATTTTTAAATACTTTAAATTAAATATAAAATTCAATTCTTTAAAATAAAAGTAATTTGTATCTGAAGTCCTAGTCTTTAAGTTCTTTATTCATGTAATCCTATAATATCTGGTATGAGTACTTGAACTTTAAAATCGAATACATACTTACCTAGATTCTTATTAAATAATTTCTCAAAGAATTAAAAAAAGTTTATTTCAAAAATTTTCTAACCAAAAATTACCTATCTACTTCCTTATAGCAGATTTTTTATTACCTATTAAAGAAAAAGAACAATATATACTTAAAAGTAATTAAAAATTAATTAAAACAAAAATCGTGTATGGGAAACATAAAAAATTAAGGTAATAATTTAAAAAAAAAATTAATTTATTTATTTACAAAAGATACTAATACTATATTCAATTGCGTTTTTTTTTAAATTTATTAAACTATACTTTTGATATTTTCGTTAGGTATTAAAATTACTGAAAAGGGTTTATAATATTAAAATTTTTACATCATTATCAATGTTAACCTAAACTTCACTTATAAATATGAACTAGTTAATCATAGTTTAAAATAAGTCGAAGTTAAATAATAGTTTTAAAAAGAAATTAGGTTTGATAATTAAACAGTCAAAAAGTCGTCAGAGTCAAATTATAGTCATAATAGAAATTAGATTCAATAACTCAAGAGTCAAAAAGACAGAGTCAAAAGATAGTCATAGTGAATGTTAGCTGATAATTAAACCGTCAAAGAGTCAGAATCGAATTCTAGTCGTGATAGAACTTAAATCGTATATTTAAAGATTCAAAGAGTCAGAGTCATATGATCGTCATAATAAATATTCAATTTAATAATTAAAGAGTCAAAGAGTCAGAGTCAAATGTTAGTTTAAGTATAAATTACATTTTTTAATTAAAATTTTATACTAAGAATACAACTAGTTGTAGTCTAAATAAATTTAAATTTAGTTAGAGTCAAATAATAGCCTTAATAAAAGGTAGAGCTAATAATAAAAGAGTCAAATAGACAGAGTCAAATTAAAAAATTTTATACAAAGAATCCAAGACGTGAAGTTCGATTTCAAAGACACTTTTTAAGAATATTTTACCCTATTTTTAAAACAATTTACAGAATTTTTCTATAAAAGTTGCAAAAAAATGAAAACAATTGAATTGCAACCAATAAAGCAAAAAAGAGTCAATAATATGGGAATAATATAAACAACAGCAGAACTACAAGAAGTAGGTACTATTTCTTATTACTTTTTCCAATATGTATATAATAAAGATAAAATGTGTGTGTGAATATATATAGTACCATTGAACTTTGGATAGGGTGAATGTCTTCGAATGCACTTGAACGACTGACAGAGAATGCAGTTTATTTTTTTTTTTTGCATATTTTTTTTTGTTTATAGGTTTTATTTTTCATTGCCTATAAATTGCATACACATGTATATATACATATGTATACATATACAAGAAACAAGAGTATATAAATGAAAAAAAAAATTGAAAGAGAATATAAGATAGAAAAGAAAAAGATCTTGAATCGATGTTTAAAATAATTGTATATTGGATTGCGTTGTCTTCAGTAATCTGTACTCTTTCACTACTATGGTGTTGTGTTGCACATTTTCACATTTATTTTACTGCAGTTTTTTTTTTCCATTTTTTTTTAATTTAGCTTCCATTTGATATAAAAATATATATAATAGCTCATAACATATATAAATAAAGTTGATTGCACTTCATATTATTGTATTCATTGTTTTAAACGTATATAAAGTGTTCATTAGATTCACTATTTTTTTTTTTTTCCACAAGTTTTTGCTATTTCTTTTGCAAAATGCAAAATGCATTACTGCTGACTGCATTACAATGAACTCATGCAATATTTAATATCTAGTATATGATCGGGTGTTTTGTTTTTTTCTTAAATATACCCTTGCATTATTGAGTCACTCATCATCTATAGTGAACAGAAAATATATATAGTGTTCCAGATGTGTTGACGACCTTTCTTATAGCTGCGATGAAATACAAAAAAATGAAAGAAAAGGAAAGAAGATAGACTGGTTATAAACTTAAAGATGGATTGGATTGCAAAACGTGCAGTAAAACGAAAGAAAATTAAAAGAATTTGCGCGCGCCATTCTTATTTATGCGCGGTTGTATACAACATAAAAAACCATAAAAAAATGTGCTTTGTATTAGTTTTGTTATTAGACAGTCGTTTGTTGGCTTAAAATGTGGTGCGCTAAAAATTGTACGTCATCGTTTAGAGTTTCAAATTTGAACCTATGTAAGGTTAATAGCATTTGAGAATTGTTTGTTGTTGTTGTTGGATTTTTTAGAAATTGTTAAAAGGAATGCAATTCCAAAATAAAAAATATTTGTAAAGGAAAGGGAGTTTCTGATGTTATTGTATTATTGTTGTATATATATTTATTTGTGTACCTATATTGCATTTTCTCCATTGAACTAAATGGTGAACGACATTAAAGCGTTCAATGCACCTTTTTATGTTTGCTTTGATCTTGTTGTTGGTTTTTATTTTCGTGATCATTTGGTTTAGTTTTAGATTTAGACTTTTGATAATCGTTTTTGATTATTTGTTTTATATATATATATAATATATATATATGATTTCATGTTTTTCTGTTTTATTGTGTGTTTGGTTTGTGTGTTTTATTTTAAAGGTAACGTCCTCATTATGTATTATTTATGTAGATATATATATAATATGTATGAATATCCTAGTTGGTTAGTATATGAATTTATGGGAACTTAAGAATATAAAAGGTTATTGCTTTATATATTTTTAAAATGAATTTGAAAATTGTTTTAAAACAATTTCAGATCTGGTGCGCATGGAATGAATATTAAGCCTTTGATATATATGTGGTTGTATTGAAATTCAAAAATTGAAATTCTATAAACGTAATCGTTATAAGAAACTTTAGATTAGATAAAAGTTAAGAAAAATTTAGGAGTAATTTGTATTGTTATATATAGAAGAATTAGAATTATAATACTTTGATTTTAAATTAATTGAATATTACAAAAATACATGTAATCGGAATTTTTTTTTCTTGCCTTACCCACATAGCCATTTCCATTTTACTCTATTATTGTCCATCTGTTTTATTTGCAGCCAAGTTTTCCCGCAATCAAATTGTTCTTTTTTTACCGTTCTACGCCATGTTATGCGGGGCCTTGAGGCACTCTGTTTTCCTTGAGGGTTCCACTATAGCGCTCGGGAAATTGTTTTGGCAGGTTTTCTTATGGTATGATCAATTCTTCACCATTTTCGTCTTTTTATCTGAACTATCACAGGTTTATCTTTTGTTATTTGCAATTGTTCTTCATTACTGATTCTTCTATGCCAGAAGAATTTGATCAAATCTCAAGCATTTGTTAGAAATACCTGGATCTTATTAATATTTTTTTCTGATTTGTGTGCCAGTTTTCACTGCCATATAGAAGCGTTGACTTAATGCAGTTGTTGAATATTTTTAATTTTGTGTTTCTGGATAAGTGTTGGAGATCTCCATGTTGCTTATAACCTTGCGAATGCGAATACATCATCAATTGCAATATTATTTATTAGGAAGTTATTGCTGTTCGGTCGTATTAATCCGAAGTGATTTTGTTTTTCTTGTGTTGATCACTATAGGCCAACATTTTTTGCGGAAAATTCGGAAAATTAATAGATTAAAATTCTTGAAGAAAATTAATGCAGAAGTTCATTCAAAGTTTCTGCAGTATGTTTGAAAATTTCTTTTCCCCTTTAAATTGAATTATCTGCACCCTCATCAATAACTGATTCGTAAATTTATAATTTATTAAATCCTTAAAAATTTAAATTTTATAACTATTGTGTATATTTCCTGACTCCTCTTACTGTTCGATATCCTAATAAGCTCACAATCATCCCTTAATTTGAAAGATCCTCAGTCACCTAGTATTACTGATTCATAAATCAAAATTATTCATAAGGCCATTGAAGGCCAAATCCTAGAAATAAAAATTGTTTATCTTTAATTGTATAACTGGCATTGAATGTATTGTGCCTCCTTTATCCTATATTGAGAAACTAATCCTTTTCTCCAAAGCCTCTTCTTATACCTTCAATTTTAAACATAGATTAATGATTCTATTACGATTAAGATTTATTAATTTTCTAATGTTCTCATCTAAAATGTTCAATCTAAATCTATTTAAAAGTAGATTTCTCATCTCAATTTTTTTCACATATTATTTGATCCTTTCATTTCAACTTTGTTTGTATTGCACCATGTTAATATCATATTAATATATATACATTTTCCTTAATTAATTTATTTCATTATATATTTATTACTATCTACTATCTATCTACTAACTATCTATTTATTTATTTTTTTTTTCTTATTTTTTCAATGAATTGAAGTTGAATGCACTTAATAACTCATAAAATTTATAAGAAAATTATACAATATAATTTTGTGTGTATGATAGTGATAGCTTTTATATATAATATATATATATATATATATATATATATATATATAAATAGTAAATATATATTAAAACTATACTTAGTACTTAATATAGAAAATATACTATAAAATTAAAATGATATTGATATATAAAATAATGATTGATAATAATAAAATGATTGATAATGGTAATGATATTGAATATGAATGAATGGCACACTGCACTTTTTTTTATTTTTCTAGAAGTTGAAAATAGAAAAAATTCAAAAAAAAAATAATGAAAAATAAAGGAATACTTATATAAGAAGAAAAAAAGTCATTGGCCGGTTAAAGTTATAAAATGGGGAGATTCCTATGTGTACTTTATATAAAAGAGTTGAAAATATGTTTTTCTTCTTATTATTTTGTTTTTTTATTTTTTTTCATTAGATTTTATGTTTTTCTGTTTTTGTTTTTGTTTTTTTTTTTTTTAATATACAATATGTGTGGTAGTACACAAAATAAAAAAAATTGTGCAGGGCAATGGACATATATACAAAATTTTTTCAATTTTTCTGTTTTTTTTAGTTTTTCTTTTGAAAATTAAAAATTTAAAATAAAAGTCAAGTATCAGTTGGAAAAGCATTAGAGTACAATGGCCTTAGTTAACATATAATTTATTTTTCTTTTTATTTTTTTTTTTTTAATATTTATATTTGTTGTTGTTGTTTTTTTTTGTATATTCTTGCATTTCTTTTCTAAATCTGGTGTATTTTGTAGGATTTGTGTGGTATAACTTTTCTGATGTATCTTATACCTAGTGCATAGTGCATTTTATATTTTTGATGCGTTTTTTTTTTTTAAGTTTTCTGGAAATGTTTTAATTTTTAGGTCTCGTGTTTTTGATATGAAATTTTGAAAAAATTAAAGAATTGAAATTGAATTTGGGAAGTTTAGTGTCGCCAGTTTTTTAATCAAAAGTTGAATTAAAAGATTTATGTAATCTGCCTTTTATTCTTTGATCTGGAATGAAGATGGGTTTATGTTATATGATTATTTGTGGTTATTTAGAATCTCTTTTGTTTTCCTTTGGATTTTAAACACTTTTTATACTGTTATATAAACTTTGTGATATGATTTTGATGTCTCTGATGATTGCTTGAATATATTTTGGATTACTTAAAAAAAACAAAATTAAATTTCTCAATTTTTAACTTTCATTATATATGTAACTGCACTTCAAATGCTCCGGTTTTTAAAATTAATAAGTCAAAATTTTGCAAATTAAAGGAGTAGAGCTTCCTCTTTCAAATTGAATTGGTCTTCTGGTTAATGATTTTAGTTTTTGTTTTTTAATGAATCCGTATCTTGAAACTCATTGACTTCTGGTTCTTTTAGATACGCCTCCATTTCGAAAAATACAAAATATTTGATAATTGAAAATTTTGGACTATTTTGATATGAAATCCGTCGCATTTGATGTTAAAAAATAGTATAGAAAGTTTTAAACATAAGCATGGTTGCTTTAATAAAATACATATACATTTGTTTGTTAGGTACAATATTATATGAATGGACCGGATTATAAAGATGTATTATTATATTCAGATTTTAGAAATAATCTAACCAGAGTTTGAATCTGAAACCGTTCGTTTGTAGGCGCCTCATTCTTCGCCTTTGGATAAGAAAATATAACAATATCTAATTTTTTTAGCAGGAAGTCATAAGAAACAATATTTATTCCTTTTTAAAATTCTACTCTTGTTATAATGGGGAGTCATTACAAAATTAAAAATAATGAATTCCCGTACGTAATCCCTTGTTTTGATCTGTTACTTAATAGGCTCTAATTAATTACTCTCATTAGTAGCACATCGTTGGGATAGTTTTTCAGGTATTGTTCTATACTTATTTATGTGTTTTATCTTTTAGAGTTACTCCAAATGTCCAATATAATAGTTATATTACAACAGCTTTTTATTTAAAAAAAAAACTTCCAATTTTTTTTAAGAAAGCTGAATAAACATCAAATAACCCACTCATAAGGTGCTTTTCCAATCCTTTTTTCCTTATATTTTCAATTCTCCAGCATTAAAAAAACCAAAATCCATATTTCAAAAATCAAATGATCAGACACTTAATTAAATTTTTCTAAAAATTACTTCTCCTCATTAGGGAATTTTCTGTTTACCGCAAGAATATCGTAAAATATAATTAGCTTTATCGTAACTCCTAATTACAAAGGATCGTTTTTTATAATAATTATGTCAAATGTAAATGTCTTAATAAAAACCACTTTATAATATAATTTAAAAGTCTAAAATAAAGTCATTCAAAACGTACATAACCCAAAAACTTAAATGCAATTTTATACCAAAAAAAAAAACCCACTTTTTCTCACACATTTCCATATTTAATTCTATGGAAATTTAAAAAAATGGGAGGGAAAAAAGAACTCCTTCAAGCCAAAAAAAAACCAAATTGTAAAGTAAATTTTAAAATTCCAAATTCAGTTTCATGTTTTTTGATACTATTCTGATTTAGTTCTCAATTCAATTTATTTATTGTTTTTATTTTATTTTTATTTTCTAAATTACAAACAGAAGAAAATTCAAAAAAAACTCTTTTTTTTTTATTTTTTTCAATTTTTAATTTAATTTTTATTTTTTATTTCTTCGAATTACTCTAAGTTTAACAATATTTGTTCTATAAATTTATTCTTCTGTTTTTTTTTTGTTTTTCTTTATAAAATTTTTTTAATTTTCTTATTCCTCATTTTCCTGTTCTGTTTTTTTTTATTTATATCTGAAGATACTATATACATGCATTCATCATATATACAATAAGAACATAAGTACAAACATACGTTCCAATATTATCCAATCCATCCCCAAAGTAAAATATACAATATATACGAGAATGTAAAATGTTGTATTAAAATAAACAGGTCATCGCACTATGCAATTTAGGACATCAACCTCGGTTATTTGGGTTATTAAAATATATATATACTTGTATATATATATTTTTAACTTAACTCTAATTGCTGCTTCTTCTACTTCTGCTTCGCTCTACTCTACTGCAACTCTATTATATCATTCCTGTATATTGCTTTTATTACATACTTTGTTACTAGTACACATTCATAAGTATGGTATATATTATGTATGTATATAAGGAAAATATACACAAAAAAATCAAAAAAATTTGTATTGGATGCACGTAACAAACAGCAACAACAACATAATCATCATTATCATCATCATAGAACTTTATACTATATGTATATACATATGTTAAATGAAGTGCTATTACGATCATCATCGCGTATAATCAACAGTAAAACAAGAGCAGCTCTTCATCATTAAAAAACATAAGAATTGGGATTTTGTTCTAATTCTTAACTTTTAGAATAGAAAGAGAAAAAAAAAAGGAATTTTAATAAAAAAAAGTTGAAGATGATGATAGTGGTAATATTCTTGTATTATTTTTAGATGTATGTATGTGTTTGATGTTATTTGTGTTTCTGGTATTTTTTTTTTTGTAAATGATTTAAAGGAATGCATGCAAAGTTTGAAAAAAAACTAGGAATGATGCATAAAAATAGGAAATAAAATGGGTTGCAATTAAAAAATAAAAGAGAAGTTTGAAAAAAAAAATGAAATGAAGTCAACTATCAGGTTGAATAGAATTGAATAATACTGTAGAAAAATTGTATACTTCTTTTCTCTTCATTAATATATATATACTCGTATATATAAAACAAGTGCACTTAAAAGGTGTTGAAATATATACATATATACAAAATAACATACTTTTTGGAATGTTCTAGAAACTTTTTTTTTAACTCTTTTTATAATTTTTAGAGCTTCCTATAGAAGGGTTTTTTTTAAGAATTTTCTAGTTTTTAATTTAGAATGAAAAACTCTTTTATGAAAACTTTATGATACATATGTATATATTTGACCTGTTTTTATGTTTTAATATTCCTTAAATAAAAAAAAAATAGGTATATTACTTTTACAATTGAAAGTGATGTCTTTTGTGGAAATTAATTCTAAGCGCTGAAGACCCAAATTAGATCAATCCAATTAAAAAATTTAACATTAGTAGTACCTATTTACCACTAATTATGATTCTTTGATATCAATACCTCGTTCCTACTTTAAAACTGAAGAGGAGGTATACTTTGCATGAATTAAATTACTATTATTTGAGTTCTTAGACTTAATTTAAATCTTAACTGAATAATTTTATTTTATATTTTAATGTTCGTATAAGAAAAGTCTATATTACGTCATATAAATATGAGTATATATAAATTAAAATTAAACTAGAAGTTGTTAAAAATCTTAAAAAATCCAAAATATGCTTTTATTTCATAAATATTTTTAAGTAAATTTTTTATTTATCATTTCAAAATTAATCAATTCATTTTTTTTTTTATTTTCAGGTGAGTTACAAAATAAATTCAATTAAAATTTTAATTATAACTTAATCCGACACTGGTAAGTACAAATAAAATTTAAAAAAATTTTATGTAAAATTTCATAAGTATTAAAATTGGAAAAAATTATCATCCTAAATGTATGCAATATGTTGTTCAAACGTATAAAATTTTCTCCTATGAATAAATTTACAGTATTTTCATCATTTCGAAAAGTATGCAATATTTTTTTTTTAATTTGAAATAATATGATGAAAACTTTCGAAAAATTTCATTTCGTAAAACTTTCAAATGACATCTAACGGAATTTTTTGTAAACTATACTTTTATATTTTGAAAAGCTTTAATTGTCTTGTTTAAAAATTTTATTCTTCGAAAAGTTCATATTCGAAGTAAAAATTTAAACTTCTAAAAATAATTTCGAAAAGCTTTATAAATTTATTTGATATTTGAAAATTTGAAAATTTAATTTTTCATTTAGTTCATTCAAAAACCGTTAAAAGCTTTTTTTTTTAAAGAGAAAATTTTCCTCACCTATTAAACAGTAATTTAAAAATGTTTTATTTTTATTCTTCTTGTATTATACGTCCATTCGCACGTAGCATTTTTTGAATGTAAAATTGGAAAATAAAAAAATCAGGTCATATTTGGCGCATGCCAATTTTCGTAAATAAAATATTTGAAAAAAAAAAAAAAAATTCCACTAGGTTATTTTAAGGAAAACTTTTTGTTTTTTTGAAAAAAGTTTTTTTTCGGAAAAACAAAAGCTTTTAAATTTTGTGAATTTCTATATTGAATATGAAATGAGTGCGTTTAGTTATATATCTATTGAATTTTATATACCTATTATTATAAGTTTGTTTATATACTTTGTATTTTGTAACGATAAGCATACACACATTTTGATTATATAAATATAAGTTTATTTATTTTATTTTTGTTGTTGCTTTTCTTTTTTTTTGAAAAAAAAAAATAAAAAAAAAAATCGCGGACGAGGACAAAGGGCAATAAACTCAATCAATGACGATATCATTTAATATGAACTGTAGATGCAATATGCATTTTATGTATGTTTGATTGAATGTATGTATGCAAATAATTGATATATATGCGAAAATATTTGAAAAAAAAATTGCATAAAATAAAATTATATTATTAGATATATGTTTTGTAAATTTGTACATAGCTATTTATATATGTAGGTAGGTATTTATTTATAAAGTTATTTAAATAAGAATCAATTTTATTTTATTTTTTATATATTAAAGTTATTTACATGTAATAAGAGAAGTAGATAGATATTATATATAATAGTAATATTAAATATTCTATATATGATTTTATATATTAATGATAATGATGATAATGATGTTGATGATAATGATAATGATGACAAAAGAAATTATTATTTTAATCCTGGATGAATCATTGAATTATTTATTGAATATGAAAATTTCTAGATATGTATTTATTTGTGGGTATATTACATAATTTATAGGTACTTATTAATGTGTATGCACGTATGTGTATATATATAATAAAATGATATTTTGTTATCAAGTAAATTTATTGCAATGTTTTGACCACAAGAGAGTTATTAAAATTTAAAATAAGGGCATAATATTTTACTTAAAAATTTTATATTTTTTAAAATATATTTTTAAAAAGATACTTGAATATTTTGTTAATTTTTAGGTAAAGGGTGTCCTTTCTCCTTTTATTTGATGTTTTGTATAAATTTTTTAAATACGTGCACATACACATTTTTCCATTATTTAAAATAATAGGACTATAATCAGTTTAAGACCTAATTATAGAAAATAAATTGATTTGTAGGTGAAGTAAGTAGATGAAGATTTTCAAAAAAATGTGTAGGTACGACAGTATCCCTAAACAAGGGATCAATTTGGAGTAATATGAAAATATTTATGAATAACCAATAGTGAATTAAAATAAAGTTAAATAATGGCTGCTTACCGTATTTTACATTATCCTAAATTGTATACTTTAATTATTCAGAACACCTGAATTTAAACGGAAGTTAGATCTTGAGTATTTCTAATAGTTAATTGATATAATTTACCTATCCTGAAACACGATAATCGTCCTCTGGATTTATGACACTTTAAGGTTAGGAAATTTAGTACTTTGATGATCTTTGGGATCTGATAATATATACTTCCTCCTAGTCTTTCCAATGTCTGTTTTAAAAAGCAACACTTACAATGCGTAAGATCAGTTAGACTTCCACCTTATTTTTACAAATTAAAATTCACAATTTAATATTATTTATTAATAATTAAAATTTTTCTATTGAAATAAACTTTCTTCCATTTTTGTTTGTCTCAAAAAATAAAAAACACAAAACCTAGAAAGTATAGGAACAATACAAAATAAAGATACAAAATAAAGATTTCTTCGTTAAAAACCTCAACCATTTTGTTTTTTTTTTTTTTAATTATTTATATTTTTTTTAATATCTCATCAGTCATCATTTAAAAACAAATATACCTATAAACATATATATATGTATATTTTCACATTAATTATTACATATTTAACCAAAAAAATAAAAAAACAAATTTCCCCAAAAAATTAAATGCCAAAAACACTAAATTTTTTATGTCTGCTACAAAATACTTAAAATTATACGCAAGCAACAGTCAAATTAAATAATGAATGACTCATTTTTAATGAATTCGTCATTTTGTACCTCTTTAAATCCAAAAAGCAAAAAAAAATAAAGATCTGATTTCATGTTGTAAAAAATTTAAAACAGCAAAACAAAACCACATAATAATATCTTTTTTTTTTGTTAATAATAGTAGATGGATACACTGTGTACACACACACACAATAATTATGTTGAAGAGGGAAACATATTTTATAAGAAGTGTATGCAAATAAAATATGTGGCGATATGATAAAAGACCTAGAGTCAAAACTATCCTATGAACTAATGACTCAAAAAACCAGTGAAAAATCCCGAGGAATTATGACTCCAGTGAATTAGAGTCATAAGACCCGCTTTAAAAATGAGGCATTACTCCCCATTATATTTTCAAAGATATGTGATTAAATTTTAAACTGTATTTCTGTATATTTTTCTATGGAAGGTCTATTAAGGTCTACGAAAGTCTTTTTACATTAGGTTATTGACGTTCTACATTACGAAGCTTATAAAAGTTAGATACATAATCATAGTTGTACCTTTTTCCAAAGTATTTATTAATTTAGGCTTATTTTGCTTTTTATTTTACTAATGACAGTGGAAAGATCGAAATCCACCCCCATTGCAACTGTATGATGTTCCATTTAGGTAATGTGCTACTTTAACAGACTAAAATTACAGCCCTTTTTTAATCGTTTTGGGACCTAAACTTTTTAAACTTTATGTCGGGACCTATGGTACATATGTACAGTTTGATTATTCGGATGGGAAAATGGAAGGATTTTAGGAATTTGGTTAAGGATTTTAGGAATTCGGATTTTTGCTAAGATTTTGGGAATTTGGTTGTGATTGTCGGATTACATGGAGATTTTTAAAAAAATGTGTGGAATATTTAGAAGAAAGCTTTTAATCTTATTATTTAATTTAATTAAATCGTATACATATTAAACATTTGGGACTTTTTTCACTACACCATAATATATATATATTTATATATATATATATACTTCAAAAATTCACATAATATTTATTTTAATTTTTCTATACAAATCCAAAAGAAAATAAACAAAAAATGAAATTTCGCACAATAAAATAAAAAAAAAAATTTCCTCGAAAAAAAAACTAAAAAATTAACAAATATAAAAAAATGGAGTATGAAAATAAAAAAAAAAATAAGCAAATACAACATAAATCGTTAAATATAAAAAAAAAACCTATTTTATTTATTTTTTTATTATTTTTATTTTTTTTTTTGAGGTTGAAGACCAAAAATGCGTTAACAATTAGTTCTTAGAAAAAAATTAGAGTTGAACCGCTTATATTTTACATATACGTTAATTCGTATATCGTATATATATATTTTGCATAGATACAAACATACATTTGTATTTATGTTATATATATTTTAAAGATATATATACATACATCTACTTATTTATAATAACTGAAATTCAAGATAACAGTCATAAAAAAAAAATAGAAAAAATAGAAAATAAAAAACGTTTTGTTCTAAATTTATTTTTAATATCGTTCAATAGCCTAAAAACTGATCATAAAGTATGGAAAAACTCTATTTTTTATTTTTTTTTATATTTTTTTTTATTATGTTCCGCTCCACTATAATAAATTTTGAAAAATAAAATATATATATAATATTATAAATGAAAAATTTAGAACAATATTCTTATGGTTTTTTATACCCTACACCTATAGAATAGGTAAAGGGGTATATTAACTTTGGTATGGTGTTTGTAACCACCTAAAGGAAGCGAGCTAGATATGGAAAAGTATATATATTTGTGATCAGCGTAACCGCCTTAGTCGATATAGCCATGTCCGTCCGTCCGTCCGTAGGCACGATAACTCAAAAAATAATGGAGCTATCTTGATGAAATTTTAACTGTAGGTTACCAGGACTGAAAGTACGGCGGGGATTGCATATGGGCGAAATCGGCCCATGGGTTCGGATTCTGGACCTTTTAATCGGTTTCAGGGCTAACGAACAAATATAAAAAATCACGATAACTCAACAACTAATGACGCTATCTTCATCAAATTTGTGCTGTAGGTTACTAGTAATGAAAATACTTCGGGAATTGCGTAAGGTCGGGATTGGACCATGGGTTCGGAACCTAGAACTTTTTGATCGAATTTAGGCCAAACGAGCATAATTCCGAAACCAATGAAGATAGAACCTCCAAATTTAGTATCAGGGTGTCCCTTCCTATTTCCTAAGTGTCTTGTGAATTTGGGTCCCATTGGAGTAGTGGGTCGGGGACCAGCCACACATTTCCGAAGACCTTAAAGCATATCTTTAAAATTAATAAAGATAACAACTTGAAAAAATGTAGAAGCTTCCAATTTGCCACAAGGGTGTTCTTTACTATCTCTTGCGTGTTCCCCTAATTTGGGATCAATTGGAGTGGTGGTTCTGTACCCCTCTCAGACCTCCCAAGTTTTAAAGGCTTATAATCGAAATTACTAAAAATAGTTACTTAAAATTAGGATAGACCGTTCAAATTGTGTACAAGGGTTAACTAGTACTATAAGTACAGCGCGGACTATATAAGGGCGAAATCAGCCCAACGGTTCGGATTCCGGACCTTTTAATCGATGTCAGGGCTAAGGAACATATATAAAAAATCACGATAACTCAACAACTAATGAGGCTATCTTCATGAAATTTGTGCTGTAGGTTAATGGCAGCGAAACTACGGCGGTGATTACGTACGGTGAGGATTGGACAATGGGTTCGGAACTTAGAACTTTTTGATCGAAATTAGGCCAAACGAGCATAATTCCGAAACCAATGAAGATAGAACCTCCAAATTTGGTATCAGGGTGTCCCTTCCTATTTCGTAAGTGTCTTTGAAATTTGAGCCCCATTGGAGTAGTGGATCGGGGACCAGCCACTCAGTTCTTAGGCCCTTAAAACATATTTTCGAAATTAATAAAGATAGTTACTTGAAACAAATGTAGAAGCTTCCAATTTGCCACAAGGGTGTTCTTTACTATTTCTTGCGTGCCCCCCTAATTTGGGATCAATTGGAGTGGTGGTTCAGAACCTCTCTTAGACCCCCCAATGTGTAAAAGCTTATCATCGAAATTAATAAAACTAGTAACTTAAAATTAAGATAGACCGTTCCAATTGTGTACAAGGGTTAACTAGTATTGAAAGTATGACGGGACTGCATATGGGCGAAATCGTACCATAATTTCGGGTCCTGGAACCCTTGAAAAGTTCAAGGACTAACAAACATATATCTTAAAAACACCATAACTCAAAAAATAATGCCGGTATTTAGATGAAATTTAACAGTAGGTTACTAGTAATGAAAGTACCATGGGAATTGGTTGTGGTCGAGTTTAATTTCAAAGTCAAAGAATATATTTCCTATGTCCTATGTGTCTCCGAAATCTAGACTTAATTGTAGGGGTTCAGCTATGTTCAAAGGTACTTGCTGCATTTATGTAAAATTTATTTTTATATTTAAATGAATTATATGAAAAGGTGTAAATTTTTAATTGTATTTTAGAAATACATTTATTGCATATTTTGGGTTTATAAGTTTTTCTATTAGGTATATAAACTAACCATTTAAAGTAATTGCAATTTTTAAAAATTTGGGTTATTAAATATATTATGCTTTGATTATCTTTTTATCACAAAATTTAATAATTAGAATTATTTCATTTTGTAATTGAATTGGAATAAATATATTTTCATTTATTTCAAGTTTGTTTGTTTTTTAATATTTTTAAATAGATAAATTAGTAAGATTTTGTAATATTTTTTAATAGATAGTGTAATTAGAAAATGTTTTTAGTATTATAAAGTTAATTTGGTTAGCTATGTCTTACGATCAAATTAATAACAGCTTTTATGGTGTTAAAATGACTTATGGATATGTCCTTAAATTTGAACCAAATAGGTGTAGGGTATTTCTAAGTCGGTTGCACCGACTGACTGTTTCTTTACTTGTTTTTTTATTACTCTAATCTTTTTTTCTAGATATTTTTTTATTTTCAGTTTTTTGTAATTTTTGTATTTTTGCACCATCGGATAATAAAAAAACATTCCAAAAAAAAAAAAAACGTTGGAATAGAATCATTTGTTTCCAAGTGAAAAGAGACAATTCAAAAAAATAAAAAAAAAATGATAACAAAAGATAGGTATATAGGTATATAGGTATATAAAAGAAAATTCATTTCCAATTGAAAATTTTCCCCCCAAAAATATTCTTTTTTCTTTGTTTGAATTTTGGCAGTTCAAAAAAAAAAACAATTAACAAAAGTTAAGAGTAACACATTAGCGTTTAACTATATGAACTTATTTGTATTATTAATAACTTTTAAGTTTTGATAATTATTCAAAAAAACAAAGCCCCTATTCTAGAAAAAAGAATCATTCAGTTTTAATTTCTAGTTCAAAAAAAAATTAGTTTTTGCTTTTTTGGAGTTTCTTTTATCTCTTTGATAGTTTAAACCTACACTACTATCCTTGGTTTAAAATTTAATTCATTGATATGATCTATACAAGATAGGTATTGCATATATTTATGGTATTATAGAATATACATAGTACTCGTAGAATTCTTAATTTTAAGTACAAAATGTGGCTTAAACCACATGACTTAAGCTTGATAAACCACTTTGACTTAAGTCGGCTTAAGTTAAGTAATTATTTAAAATGACTTAGGAATTTGAAATTATGACTAATTTAAGTAAAAGGTAAAAAGTTAAATGAGGAATCATTAAAGTAATTACTCAAAAATGATCAAGGTTTAAATTAAGCGTCAAAGATTTTATAAGGTTACTTTAGTTAAAATTCAAAAATTTTTGAAGATCATATAAAGTTTCACTTTGAAATTTAAAATTAAAAAATAAATTAACTGATTACTGAAGTTAGAAATGAATGAGTACTATATATTGAGTACTTAACAAGTACTTTTTTATGGAAGAATTTCAATAAACAGAAGAATTCCTTGAATATATTATTCATAATTTTTTGCATAAATAAATTCTACTACAATTCAAATTTAATTAATTCACATATTTTAAGTACTTACTAATACAGTACTTTCATATTAAAAAATGATTACATTATTTGGTTTAAAACTATTGCAGTTTTTATTCATATTGTCATTCAAAATCCAATTTATTTGAATACCAGTTTTTTGTTTTTGAATGATTGGCAAGTATCGAACAATTCTTGGTATCATTATAGATATAGATATAAATGAATTAAATTACGTAAGTACTTATTTATACAGTACTTTTATACTAACAAATGAATACTTTAATTAAAGTAATAAATGACAATTTTTTAATTTGCAATTCGTTTTCTTTAAGTTTCAATATAATTAACCATTTTTTAAATACATGTTTTAGTTTTTTTGAATAAGTACCAACTATCTATTCTTGTCATTCCTTGTTTCGGAAACTATTATAGAAGAACCTGAACCTGTCACCAATTCGACCTTTTCACCAAAAATATTTTACAACCAACAAGCAATTTTTCAATTTTTTAAATCATCTTATACTTATACCTACATTTTATAAAATATAAAATTAAATATTGTACGTGCGCATTTTCATGTCCTTTTAATGTCCTTAATATTTTCCATTTGTTTTTTTTTTCTGGGTTCTAGAACTTAAAATTTTGAAAAAAAAACAAAAGAACATTTTTGTCTACATTTTATAAAATATATAAATTTTACAATTTATATACATACACATATTGATAAATAAATAAATAAGTAAATAAATAAATGAATAAAAATTTAAATTTTATAATCAACATCAACATCATCGCCATCATCATCATCACAATTTTTTCATTAATATTAATAAAATAGTCACGTTGTCAATCATTTTCTTTTATTTTATCAATTTATTTTTCAAATATTTTCTTTTTATTTTTTTTTTTTGTAATTTTTTTTTTCCACTTTGTAGCTCAAAATAACTCCTATAAATAGATATCCCTGAACATACATACAAACACACAATATTAAAACTATGTTTAAATTTACTTCCATACAAACTACCTAAATATGTTTAGATACATTTTGGCAAATGTTGCATTCATTTCATGTGCAATATATATATATATACATTTTTCTAATGTAAAAGCAAAAAATAGTGTATTGAATTCTAATTGCATATAAGTACACATGTATGTATGTGTGTTTACTGCACTCCTTTAAAAAAAACCAACAAACATTCTATAGTACCTATCTTACACTATAGTACATTTTTGTATATATATATATATATGTATATAAATATATTTTTAAATAGAGAACTAGATTTCAATTTATATTTTCATGCTAAGTATTATATTTTTTTTTTTGAATTTAGATATGTAAGTATGTATGTATATATATTTTTTTCTATAAATATATATGTATATTTGAATGTTTGTATATTAGTAAATTTAAAATTTATATAAAAAAAAATTAACGTATATATTATATATACATAGTGTATATATTTTTGTATATTATAAATATGGGGGGAAATATGAGGTCAAATCAGGCCAACGAACTTTTAAAGGCGAACTTTTTTTTCTTATTGTTGTTTTTATTATAGTTGCTGTTGCATTTTTTTTTTTATTTTTTTTTATTATTTTTTTTTTTCTGTTTCTATTTTAACGGGGGCGCTCGAGTTCAGTTGAGTGAAGCTCTGATATTTTTCAATTTTTATTTTTTTGCAAATTTTTTACTTTTTTTTTTTGTGATTTTCCTACGATGTGAGAATGAATGCAATTTAGTTTTATGTATATATATATAAATATATATATATTTATAATAAAAATTGCAAAATAAATTCGTATAGTTTTCAATATGAATGAATTGAGCAAAAAAAAAAACAAAAACAACAATAAAAAATTGAGATGTGTGTATTTTTAATGATTAAAAATTTAAAATAGAAAATCGCGACAATATTTCTATTTTTTACTTTTGTTAGTGTTTTTTTTTGCATTCGATTCAAAATATAAAATTTTTGTGAATAATATTTATTCGTTTATTGCATTTTGCTACTTTATTTCAATTTCTATTTTGCATCATTATTTTTTTATAGCATTTGTGATAATTAAATAGAGTATAATTTTAATAATGAGTATAAGAAGAAGTAGAGGCAACTTAAATGTTTAAAAATTCCGAATTAAATTTATTTTGAGAATTAAAGAACTAACTGTTAAAATATCATTTTTGAAACATTTTACTAGTTTTCCAATAACCATGCATTTTGGATAACTTTTAACTTATGAACTAATTTCCATTCTTCATAAATTACTTTCTGAATTAATTTACAATTTTAATTTTAAATCTAATTAACATTTTCAAATTAAAAATAAGAAATAACGGTCTCAAATTGACAAATGTCACAAATTTACAAAGTTCCTTTTTCAAATCTGACATTAGTAAGCAATGAACACTATAGAATTTTTCAGTTTACATCCCTGATACTTTAAAACTAGAAAAAATTTAAAACTATCCTTCAAATGTATACAAAAAAAAAACATTAAAAGATTACTAATAAAAAGCAAAAGTACTGGTCCTAGAAAGTACTTGACATAATTGTACAAATTATTATATAATATTATTATATATATATAATTTTTGATTAGTTCTTTGGTACTTTTTAATCTTTTGTTATGTTAACTGGTATACAATCGATGGTTAAGTAGAGTTCAAGAATAAAAGAATTGGATTAAAAAAAATATATATATATACTTTATGAACTTATAGTTTATGAACCCTATCAAAAACTGATTTGAGAATTTTTTCATCTTTTGAAATTTTGCAAATAATAAAAAAAACAATTTTTTCTATAATTTCTAACAATTGATCCAATTTTTATTTATTTTTGGATAATTTAAAATAATTATTTTATAATTTAATGAAAAAAATAACAAATTGATTGTTAAAAAATTCTTAAATTATCAATTATTCGAAAAATTATTTAATAATTATATAATCGATTTATTTGAGTTTTTATAATATTTGCAAAATGTATTGAATTTTTTTTGGCACCCTCTAGTAGAGGATCTAGTAGATTTAACAAATTTCGTATCGATTATCGAGAATATCGATTCATATCATATCGATTAATCGATTTTAAACAAAATCCATTCAAAATCTTTCAATTTCAGCAAATTTTAGCAAAATTAGTCAAAATAATAGAATTAGAACATTAAGTAATAGAATCAAATAGATATTAATCAGTAAATCTTTACTTAAACAAATATATTTATTGGATGAATCAAAAATTTTATATCGAATATTTCGATTAACAACATTTGTAATTATCAATATTTTCCTCTTATTTTTTACTCAATATAGTGAAAAAAGTTTTCTTTAAAAAATTTTAAATAAAAATTAAATACATAATTACTCTGTATGTTTTTGCGAGAGTTTATAAAGTAAAAGTTGAAATTGTAAATCGAAATCGAAAGTTGTAATTATTTTTCTTATTTTCAATTAATCATACAATTATTTATACGAATTGATTGTAAAATATTGAATGATTGCATGATCATCATGATTTATGAAATTTTTTAAAATTTTTATTTTTTTATATTATTTTTCTATTTTGCCAATTGGAGAAGTTTTATCTATGTGTTTAATATGCAATTATTGTATATTGCTAAAATAAAATAGAAATTAATAGATTTTATTGAAATGATATAGTTTTTTTAATTTAGAGATAATTAATTACTTTCAATTTTATATTTATAATGCATTTTAAAAATTTATATTACATTTGAAGTTAGAATTATTAAAAGTTTAAAGGAAAGAATTGTTTTTGTGATATTTATTAACTACAATTTAAAGGTTTTTAAATCTAAAATTTTCAAAAAATTAAGTAAGGAGTTAAGCTAGTTTAGAATAGTTTATTAGATTAAAAATTAGTTTTATTTAAAGGATTCTTAAATTATAATTTCAACTTGGGGGTTAATTGAAAATTTTCAACTGAATGTAAATTAACCCTAAACTGAAACATTATAATTTTTAAAAAACTGAACTGAAATTTTTATACCTCTTCATTTTTAAATTACCCATTTGATATTTTTATTTTTGAATTCCAATTAAAGGATTTCCAAATTTTAAGATGCTCTATAAAGTTATGAACTTTGTCACCTCATAAAATTATTTAAATTTTCTATAAATGGATCTTTCTAACTTAAAACATGTCCGATTTTGTAATGTTTATTTTTAAATTATAAGTATACCCTCTAATTTCACCAATTTATTCAACCACTTAATTAATAACATAAAACAACATAATATATACTAATTAGTTACAAAATACAATTAGAAAATTATGTTTCAAACTTTCCATTAATGGTAACAGTCAGCTATCTTTAAAGTACTCGAATACTTTTTTTTTATATATTTAAATGTGTTTTTTTTACTTTTTTTTAAAAGAGTTGAATGACTTCTGGTATTTTTATGTTTTGTTTTCTCTTTTTGTTTTTTGTATTAATTTTTTATGTATAAACAATTTAAAAAATTTTCTATAATATTATGATGAAAATGAGATATTTTTTTTTTTAAAAAAAATATTGTTTATTTTAATCCTATAATAATGAACAAAAAAATAAAAAAAAAAAAAGAGAGTGAGGCACTTTTTTTTTTAATAAAACAAAAAATTTGACCTCCAATTATGCTTCAAAACAACATGTAACACAATAACGTAACGAAAGAGTCAATCAACTCTTATGTTTTCTATATTTTTTTTTTGTGTTTTTTTTTTATTATGATTTTTAATTGAAATTGACTTTTAGAGGTACCAGTTGATCAGAATTTCCGAAATTATTAAAATAAGTATTTCAGATTGTAATTAAAAGAGTCATTCATTCGGAGTCAACAAGTATTACTTGGTATAGTAAAATTTTAGAAATATTGGTAGATAAGTACTTGAAGTGCTAAGTTATTAATTAGTTTGCAAAACTTCATTTCAATGTTTGTAAACATTTCTACACAAAATATATTTAAATTTATAAATTAGTCATAACACAATGAGTTATTAGAAAGCACAATGTGTCATTAGAAAACATACTGTATTTCTTTTATAGACGGAATTGTGAATCGACTCTTTATATTTGTTTTATTCACCTTTTATCATTTTAAAACTACACGGGATAGAGAAATGCTTTATTTTAATTAGGTTATCTACGACAATTCGTGAATCAATAGTTAAATATATTTTAACCTGTGGTGAAAGTGATCTTTTTCATACAGTGTATTCACCTTTCAAGATATAATAATAATAAGGTTACGCGTGCTTCAAAAGCAGTTTTATTAAATGAGATTATCATGATATAAACTAGTAGTAGAAAATCAGTAAAGTAAATCCCTATGATAAATCTACTTTAGTAATTTTGTTCCATACAAAAAACCGAAACTCTGAAAATACTTAAAAGCACTTCGATTAGCAAAGAGTACTTTGACTATGCTTGTCAAAGTACTACTTCGATAGTACTTAGAGCTGCCACAATTAAAAGCAATATGAAGAAGAACTGCTATGTTCTTCTATGTTCTGCTAAATTATAATTTTAACCGATGAAATCAACTTCAAATCATACTCTAATTCATTGAATCACTCATTTTATTTATTTTAATAACCGATGAGTCAATGAATTCCAATACTTTTGTTTGAGTTGTTTGTATCATCTCATGTTTTCTTTTATTAAATGTTTTTTTTTTTATTTAAAAACTATTTTCTATATAAATATGTAGTTTTATTAAAATTTTGTAATTGGTCATGATTATTGTTTATTCACTCATTTGTTTACCTGACAATTTTAAAATGTTTATTCTATATACACCTCTTTTCTCCTCAATTATGTTTTAATTTCTTTCTTTCTTTTGATTTTTTTTGTTTAGAGGAAACAGTTCTGAAAAAAAAAACAAATTACCTAAATTTTTATTTTTCACCGTTTTATGCTCGATATTAGTGATTTTATTTTGTCATAATTTCATAGAAAAAAAAAATAATAAAAATAACAACAGCAAAAAAAACAAAAATAGAAATAGCTCATGTGTCAATTATAGGTCGGTGTACTCTCTTGTTGTATAAAGACGTTACCAATTTTTTTTTTTGTAAATTTGTTGTTTTTAATCATGCATATGCTATTTTTTACACATACATATATCACGTGAATTATATATATATATATATATATATATATATACATATGTTAAAACATTAAAAAGAAAAGCAACATAAATTTAAATTTATATGCAAAATGCACAATATAAAAAAAATAAATTCACCACAAAAAAAATTTTATAACCTAAAAAAAAGGGTTGAGCTCAGTAAAAAAAAAAAATTTAAAACTAAAAAAAACAACAACATATGACTAATCAGTCAGCTACCCAGTCTATGACCAGTAAGTCAGTCTGTACTGAAAGTAATCACTCATTCAGTCATATACCATTCACTTGGTTTTTTTGAGTCAGTTACTTTGTCAGCTAGTCATCATATGTCATAATTTTTCATACAGTACTGAGTACTTACAAAAAAAACATGCAACATAAAAATGATGGTGTCATTTTACATTATACATAATAGTACGGATATACATATATATAAATAATAAAAATCAAAAAAAATTTTTCTTTGCTTACTAATCAAAAATATATAAGTAAGTAGTAACAAAAAAAAATTTCTTTGATATTAAAAATTAACTAAAAATTTTTATGTAATGCTAATTTTTTTGAGGTTTAAGAATCATTTAAATTGGGTCAAATTAAAACATAATACGTAATCCAGAATCATAATACGTAATTTGAGAACTTTTTCTGCAGAAAACATAACGAATGTCTTTTTTATAAACTTATATGAACCTTTTTCTTTTGTTTTTGAAGTTTAAAATTAAGTTTTGATTAAGATAACTTATATGACAACGTAGATAAGTCATATGACAGGATACTTATAGATTCTGTAGTAGAAAATTCGTCAAAAAATGGAATCCACACTATTTGGCATTATCATATATACATACCCACTTCTTACGTTGCACATCCCATATAATAAGAGTTCAGAAATTTTTTGACAGCTGTCACTTTTTCTCTAAAAATGGGAATTCCTTCAAAATAAAAGAATCTACAATATTTGACAATTTCATATATACATACCCTTTTCTTGTGTTAAACTTAATACATTAATAGCTTAAAAAGTTTTTGACACCTGTCATTTTAGTCTGAAATTGGATCCATTTGACACTACTATTTGACATTAATTTTAACTAATTCATTTAAAATTATCATACATAAACAGCTTTCTTTAATTTACATGCCAAATATAATAAATATTTTGACATCTGTCAATTTTTATCTAAAAATAAAGATGATAATAAATTTAATTCAAACTTAAACCAACTTTCCTTAATAATAATAGAATTTAATATTTAAACAATTGATTACTCGAAATCTATCATAACGTTTGTATTTAATCTAGACGATATACACGGTCAGATATCATAAACGAATTTTCAATTAAATTCCATAATTTCAAAAATATGATTCTCCTAGTAGAAAGAAAGCACAAAACAAAAATGAAATTCATTAACTAAGTATAGGTTTTACTTTTATTAATTCTCATCAAATTAATTAATTGTTATATGAATAATTTATCTATAACAGTTTTATTTTCATAATACGTATCATAAAAAAAAAAATAAGAAGATATTAAAAAAAAAATTACAATAGAATATATATTATAACGGAAGTTTTAGCACTTCCTTAAAAACTATTTCTATATTTTTTTATAGCATGCAATATAAAATTCTTTATATAAATATAAATTATCGTTGCAATTTTTTTATATTCTTTTTTTATTTTTTTGTTTTTTTTTATTTATAATTATTATTACAAGTTAACAAATAGATTATTAAATAATATTAAAAGACGGATGTTCTATCCAGAAAACCTAACCAATTATAATACCAGAATATTTAAAATAAAATGAACTGGAATATCATTAATTATATTTTTAATGTAATCAGTAATCATTAATCATTAATTTCTTGCATGAGAGTTAATCATTTATTCAACTACTTGAATTTAAGTGTTTTGTAATCAGTATTAAACCGAGTACTTGAATGAATCTTTTAAATTTTTCTAATGAACTTGTACTCATTTACCACATCTTCGGACTAAAAAATGTGATTGTAAAACAGAATAACGCTGCGTACGGGTTAAGAGACATGCAGTAAAAATCAAATGTCAGAAAGATTTGTTAGACAAAATATACTTAATATCTTATGTAATAATGTTATGTCATTTGATTCTAATAACTGACACTTCATATCAAATTTTTTATTAATTAATCATAACAACCATTTTGTTTTATATTTTTCTATTTATTTTTTATTTTAACCAAAAACAAAATGGAATTATTCATTTAACATTCAATTCAAATATTTGTCATATTTTTTTAGAAAAAAATTTTTTATTGCAAAGTTTTATTTAACGCAGAAATTGCATGCAACCAAAACAAAAGTCATAATATTGCTTTACGTACAAACTTATTTTAAAATTTGTAACATCAGAAAAGTGCATACAATTTTGGCATGCACTAAATATTTATTTTTTTTTGTTTTTATTAATTTTGTTTGAAAAAAAAATACATTATTAAAAATGGAACAACAAAATGCAATATAATGCAATCTATGACGTTGCCATATTGTTTTCTTATTTATTTATTACCTGTACATACCATTGTATTAGATCATCCATTCACAAGTAAAATAAAAAATAAAATAATAAAAAGTGGAAGTAGGTAGGCTGTTACATATTATTTAAAAAAAAAAGTTTTTAATTATATAGGAAATAAAAAAAATGAAATTAAATTTCTTAATTATTAGCTGAAGTTGATTATTTAAGAACACTTTATTATTGAATAATTGAATTAAATGTAATTTATATGAGTATATTAGGTTACAGTATAATCTGAGTTATAAAATTTCAATTTTGACTTAGATTATTTAATTTATTTATTTTTAATATTACAAATCACATTAGATTTTGTAATAGTACTAAGACCATATGCTACCAGGGCTATTGTTGCTTCGATTCTATTATTAAACTATAAGTATTACAATTTATTTTGTTTATTTTATATATTTTATCATTCAAATATTATATGAATCGAACTGCACTCCCTCAGTTAATTAGTCAAAGTTTATCGACTACACAAACAATGCTTCTTGTATTGGGTAAGTTTGAATTGTTGAAATAAATATTGCATACTTTTAGACGCAAATTTTAATTTATTTCTATACCATACATTTCGTTTAACACCACAAAGAGCCCTTTTGAGTTGCATTGTGAAGATTAAAATTGAATACAAAAAATGGCATACTGTTAGACCTTAATTTTTATTTATTTCGTACCAAAGATTATTTTACATGGAGGTTCTTTTTGAGGTTCATTGGGAAAGTTACAGTTAAATACAAAATATTGCATACTTTTAGACGTTAATTCTTATTTATTTGTATACAAGACGTTTTAAAAATTTAAAAGCTTAAGAAACTTTGGTAAATTCTAAGCAGGAAGCTCAAAAATAGGTTTTTTAATTAAAATGAGTGAAAGAGTATACATATGCATTATATATTACACATATATATATAGCTTTAACGAGGAAGGATGAAATAAGTACACAGTACATAAGTTAATAAATTTGTTCTATATGAATTTATAAGTTTTATGGCCAACTTCAATTCCCATGTTTCTAACTATTATATAGAATGTATTTGTAGGGTATGTGAGTCATTTTTAATAGCAATTAATAAAAATAAGTACAAAGGAGTAGTTTGCACTTTTAAACTTATATACTTTATTTGAATCGAATATATTAATTAATACTTCACTTATTAAATTAATTTTTCTTCATTATTCACCTAAACACTTTTTTTTTTCATTTCCTTTTTTTTTAATTTTAATTATTGTCATTAGAATTGATGATGTCCTATAAAACAATAAAACAACTTGACTCTTATTTTTTTTATTATTTTTCTTTTCAATTTCTACATTCATAATTAGAATTTAAATATAAAAAAAAAAAAAAAATGGAAATCTAATATTTGTTTGTGTGTTAGTATATTATTAAGAGTATATTTTTCATTTGTTTTTCCACTTGCGTTTCTTTCTGGATCAATTTTCTACTGTTCTTAAACGTACATTGACCTTTTTTATGTCATCATATACGAGTAGTTTAAAAAATGAATATGGGGGAATAAAAAAAAAAAACTTTTCCTATATATATTTTCTTGTGTTGTACTGTACTCCACAATTTTCACAACAAAATCTTCACCAGGAAAACTTTGAAAATAAAATAAAAAAATCTAATTTTATTTTTTTTTTTTTTTTATTATTTTTTTTTTATTAATTCACACATTTTCATTTTCATTTTCTTTTTTTTAATTTTTCCTCGTTTATTTTTTTTTTATAATTTTTCCAGAGAATCTGGAATCTATGACAAGTGGTTGAGTTTGAGTACAATATCCTATTTTTTATTTTTGTATTTATTTCTTCCTTTGTATGTGTATTGAAGTTGAATAAGAAAATGTGCATCCCTTAGAGAGAGAGGGTGGCAATAAGGTGAATAAATAAAGTGGATGAATGAATAAAAAAAATAGGGATGAATTGAAGCAAAAAACGAGTACACAGTACTGAATATATAGTGAAGTTTTTGTTTATTATCGCTCGTTAAAATCTAAAGTTTTATTTTTTAAGAATATGTGATGGTGTTTTTTTTTTATATGTAGAACACGTAAAGTTTTACACACGGGATAAAGCACATATGTATAGGAAAAAAAAACAACAACAAAATATGAACAGGGAATAAGGAATAAAAAAAGAAATGAGCGTTAGAAATTTTAACATGGTTGTATCACTATCGAGGGAATATTCAGTAGATTTTCTTTGAAAAGGAGTTGGAAAATTGTGATAAGACAAATATAGGAAGTATTTGTTATAGTTAACTCTACCTTTACCATTTCCATTCCCACCAACTAAAGTTTGATGAAGTATATATACCTAAATAATATTGTTACAACACATGTTCAAACGTCTTATCAGTTGATATTTAAAATATTATGATGGAGGTAAAAGTATAAATAGCAGGATATTGGGAAGGATTCAATTTATTTTTGGTTTTCTTTTGTTTCATGTATAGAATAAAATAGAATTTTTTTTTTAACTCATATGTGATGTACAAATGAATGCTTGGATGGTGTATAACATACATATATCATATGTAGATTGCATAGAATATGAACATTATTATAAAATATGATTATAAAACTAGTAGAAGAATATTCAAAAAATTATATTTTAATAAAAAAAAATTCAAAAAATAAAAAAATATGAAACAAGAAATTGAAATAAAATTCCATAAGTGTTACTAGAGCGAAAGAAGAGTTGTATACAGTACATAAAAAAAAAAGAAAAAGAATAAAATCAAAAAAATAAAAAAAAAAATAGTTAAGATAAAGAGAAATAGATAAAAACCGATTATAAAACCAAAGCATGAAAAGTGCATTGAACGAATGAAATGCAAATTCATTTTTCCTGAGAAATTTCCATTTTTTTTTATATCTAATTGTTGTTGTTTTTTTTTTTATTTTTTTTATAATAGGTTTTCCTTCAGTATATAGAAAATATATATATATATTCTATATATATCTATATATATCTATATCTATATATATACAAAAAAAAAACAAAAAAAAAAGGATTTTAATAGGATCACATATGTGCATATGAGATTTTAAAAATTCATTATGTATTGTGGGATAGAAGACCAGGTCTCTAAAGGAAACTTTAGATCTCCAGGATAGTTATAATTTTTGAATCCATCAGTCGCATTCGGTTGTCATAATAATAATAAGTGCATATGAGATTTAAATAAATATGTATATATATATCTATTTATAAATTGTAGGATAGAAGATCAGATTTCTTAAGAAAACTTTAGGTCTAAAAGAAAGTCTGTCTTTTTAATTGAAGAAGTTTAAACGTATATAGATGCATTGGATAATTATAACTCCATTTAATAAAAATCTCTTATTAAATCTAAATTATCTTAAAGGCCTAATATATAATAACAAAAATATACAATTTTAAAAAATTTTAAATTAATAAGTAAAATCATATTAAGAAGTTCTGTAAAATGACTAGGTACTATTTTATTTTTAAATAATTTTCAAATTGTTTTATATATAATATACATTCTAATGTATAAGAAAATTTTCAGTCTTTATACACTTGTTTAAGAATGTAATGCTCATGTAATTATATATAATTTTTATTTTTATTTTTAATTTTTCTTTTATCTGATATAGAAATATTGCATGCAATAATTTGTAAAAGGTTCTTTTCTAATTAGGGTTTAAAAATACTTTTAAAATAATATTATTTCTTTTTATTACTATAGTTTGCTTCTTTTTTTATATTAGAAATGCTAATAATATGTTTTACTCTATATATATATATGCATTACATATTACATACGTATACACAATAAAAAAATTATAATTTAAAAAAGGATATTAACAAGAAAATACAATGCTGAGTGCAGTACTATTGGCGCCTTAAGGATATGCAAATAATCTGTTTATTATGAAATTCAAATTTCTTACATTCTTTTGTTTAAGTTTTGCTTTTTGATCCTTTATTACTTGACTTTTGAAGTTTTATGTTTATTGGGAAATAGGTTTTTGTCTTTACTAATGTCATTAATATATGATAGAAAATGTTATTTTGTAGATTATTTTAAGGTTTCTTTATTTTTTTCATGATTTATTAATTTATTGATCTCAGTGGTTTAATATTTATTGGGTTTTGGTTTTTGTCTTGGCTAATGTCATTAATATCAGATAGGGGTTTTTGAGTTTATTGGGTATTTTTATTTTTTTAAGGTTCTTGTCTAAGACTAATTTCATAAATATTTCTCTTAAAAAAAATTTTAAAATACATTTTTGAGATACATTTGCAATTAATTTAATTTAATTTTTTGAATTTCATACGATTAGAAAAATAGTAGAGGACAATAAACTTCTAAGAATGATAAAAAAAAAAAAAAGAAAAAAAATCGTATATCAAAAACAAAAAAGTCAACAAATCATTTAGAATCGAATGTGGCATGAATACGAAATATTTGAAATTTCAAGAAAAAACAAAAACAACAACAAGAACTTCAAAGGAATAAAAAAAAACCATGATATTTTGTTTGAATTTTTTTTTTTTTCTCATAATTTTAATATTTGTTTTTTTTTTTTAATTTAAATTTTTTTTTTTTTTTTGTAACATATTATGCAGCCCAATAATAATAATACAGTACACAATATAAATGTTGGACTATAAAGTTTATTGAACTATGAAAATACTCAACACAATTTTCATTTTATTTTTTCTTATTTTTATTTTTTTAGTAACATACAATATTTCAATATTGCATTCATGTGCCTAGAAACATTTTTTGATGTATATATGAATTGAATTGGATAGTAGAAAGAACCCTTCCTTGCATATAAATTAAATTAGATTTATTATTAAATTGTTGTTGTTGTTTTTGTTTTTATTTTTAATTTAATATGCAATATAGAAATTAAAGAATACACCTTTCAAGAAAGTATAAAACCTCGTATTTATTAGAATTTGGAGTTAACATATTTTTTTTTTTATTTGTTACCTTCTTTTGTCTAAATATGTTATCGCGAACGCAATCAACTATTTTTGTATATTGACCAACTATACAGTAATTGCATTTGAACCTATTTTTTTTTTTTTTTTTTTTTTTGTAATTTTTTATATTTTAAAGCAGTAGCAGTAACACCTTAGAAAAGATTTCGATAAAAAAATAAAATAATAATGAACTCTGTTGGTTTTGTTTTAAATTAAAAAAAAAATTAAAAAATAAAAAAAAAAAGTGTTAGAAATCGTTACTGATTACTTTTAAGTGAACATTATGGAGGCGATTTGTTATATTTTTTTATTTTTTAATTTGTTTTTTTTTGTTTTTTTTTTTGTTTGTTGGTATATTAAGAGTTCGACAACCCGTAATATAATGCATATGGTGTGCTTTTATTTTATAAAATTGTAATGGTCAAAAAATTTTAGATACTAAATCTAAAATAAAACGCAGTAGATTTATTAGTTTTATATATTTAGTTAAATTTTTTTAACTATTACTTAAATATTTTAAATACTTACTTACTTACTTAGGTGGCGCTACAGACCATGAAGGTCCTGGGCCTGACGTAGCGTTCCTCTCCACCTCGCTTTTCATGGCAGCTGTAGTAAATGTCGCATTTTCGCTTTTTTAGTGTACCGGTTCCTTTCCAACGTATTTCCCGTAACGCAGTAATATCGGCTTTATACTGCGTGAGAACCTTTTCCAAATTGTTAGATGCTCCTGGGGTGTAGAGTGTTCTTACATTCCAGGAGCAAATTCTTAAATCTTTGTCCTTATAGTTGTTCCATGGTCGTTTTCCGTGTAATCTATTCGTTCTCATATCCGAGGCATTTTCGTCATTCATAACTATTTGTTGGTTTTTATGGGTAAGGTAGTTAGCCTTACGCCAACCCCCAGACTGGAGGCCCGTTGGGTTTGAAGAGTTGCTTCAGAATTTGCCATATAATGCGTTGAAGTTCTCATAACTATGTTACGAGTTCAACTGCATTATATAGCGTTTTCCTACTTCCTGAGACGCCAATGTATGTGGCCATTCAGGTTGCAACTATTCTTCCCTCCTCCTTTCTCAACCGGGCTTGGGACCGGCTACGGCGGAGTTAATATTTTAAATACATTTCTAAAAACAAATTGATTGCATTTCAAATATGGAAATTAGTTGCATTTTTCTATAACTAGATCAAATATTTTAATAACGTGTTGAATCTGGTTTAACAAAACCAGAGCACTATTGCCATAGCAACTAATCTCTAATCAAATAATTATTTTTTTTGGTAAATTTTTTTTTTTGCACCAAACCCGTATTAGACGACATACCAAAGAAGTTTGATTAGTAAAAAACACTTACTTATCAAAAAATATTTTTTGTAAGTGGTTGATACAATAGGTCCCAATTCTATGCTATTATTTCTGAACACCAAGTACAAATTTTAACCAAATTCGAAATTTAGGGGATAAAATTTAATGAGTTAATCAAATGAGCTAAGTAAGTAATAGGAGGCAATGAAAAGACTGGTGCGATTGAATATTTGAAAAAATACAGTAGAAAATGCAAATTTTGTGTCTTATTAACTTATGACATTAGTATTTAATAACTTAAAAAAAACACTCGATGTAGTTAGGCCTGCAAATGATAATTGCAAACTATACTTTACTTCACTCAAATAACGGAGGAGTATTTTATAAAACCGCTATCCATTTGAATGTGCAAAACACATGAAATGAACAAAACACAAATGAAATTGAAAGTTATTCAAAACCCCTTTCAAGTATGCTATACTTTTCTTCTTAATTAATTTTAATTTCTTGAATAGATTCAGATTATTCTTTTTTTAAAATCAATTTATATTTATATCATAAACTTTTCAATAGCCCTTAGTTTTATTAATAATTATAACAAATAAAAAAAAAAAATAAATAAATTGGTTTTTAGATTAAAAAACGCGACAACTATAAATAAATAGAAAAAAAAAAATAAAAAAAACAAAAAACAAATAAGCTAATGTGTATAAAATTTAAAATATAAAAATAAAAATATAAACCACACATATTCGTGGTATTAGGGCCGTTGACCATCTAATTAGGTTGATGTCGCGTCTAACTTCAATTATTTTATTCGTGAATAATTTTTTTTTTTTGCTATACCATCACACATTAATAATCTAAAAAATGCATTGAATAAAATGCATAATATAAATTATATAAATGTGTGTAAATATTTTTTTATAATTTTATAAAAAAGGTATGTCTAATATTGATATCAGAATAAATTAAATTTATAATAGCATATAAAGTTATGTTTGTTAAATAAAAACTAACAAATAATAAAAAAAAAAAAATATTGACAATTAGGAAAAAATAAACTGTACTTTTTTTTATATATATAAATACATACAGTGTCAAAATTGAATGTACAAAGTAATATAATGAGGTAGTTTGTATTATACATAATCCTTGTTATTAAATATACTGAAACACATTTTTTTGTCCTTTGACATGTGTGAAGGATGCAAAGCAATTTCTCTTAAAACTCAGTGAATTCCGGTTCTGAATTCTCGTATTGCCTTATACATTCCTACAACTTCAATTAGAATAGTATAAGCATTACTTTATTTTCAGCAACTGCAAATACACAGTTTTCGCCTTGTCTAACTTCATTAGCGGGTGAAATATGCACGATAAGATCCGATTTTATAATAAAAAGCTATACAAGCTCAAATGTTTCAGTCTAAAACTTACCATGTATGCACCAACACCATGTATGATTATATAATTAATTAAAATAATCTATTCAATTTTGATACAATGTGTAAATAAATAATATTAACACTCATCCATATGCTACCTAGCATATACAATATGTATTTGTATACAATTAGCTTTAATATTTATTTTATTTGACATATTGTGGTTGACAGTTCTTTTAGTTTTTTGGTGTTGTCAATTGTCATTCATTCATTTTTTTTTTCATTTTAATTTTATTTAGGGTAACCAATGTTGATTTATTTTTATTTATATATTTTGTTGTTTTAACAAAATTAAATTAAAAAAAAAAACAAAACTAAATAAATAACTTTATATACTTAGATTTATATATTTTCTTAATTACATAATTGTCAGTTTGAAATCTAATTTAATTTTTTTTTTATTTTTTGATTTTATACATTTAATTAAAATTTACGTTTTTACTAATTGATTAACGAATTTAATTTAAATTTATTATTAAATAAATATTTATTTTTAATTAATTAATATATTTTAGATTCAAAAATACAAAATAAATGAAAACAAATAAATATAAAAATGGAATAAATAATTGAAAATCACTTATAATTAAAGTATATAAATAATTAAAAAAAAAAAAAATTATTGATGAATTATCAATTAAAAAATTAGTTTAGAAAATATTTTATTAAAAAATAAATGATAGTTTTATTACCTACTTTATATATATGCGCCATTTTAAAGTTTATTGACTTCTTGTTAATTTAAAAATAAAATTTAATTGAAATTTGATTTAGTTTTTTGTAATAAGTTTTGTAATGCATTTGGGATGCATAAAAGTTGCATAAAAGGGAAGGGTTTATCTTAATTAACAGATGGGTGGCACAGTGGTTGAGTGCCGACTATTCATGCGGAAGGGCCCTGGTTCGAATTCTAGTGAAAGTGAAAAAACTTTTCGGGTTTTCGACTCGACTCAGCTACCATTCGCCATTGGGTTCAAATTAATGGCATAATCAATAATTAATAATTATAAATCTTTAATAAAAAATACTTAAATATAAAAATATAAACAAATGCAAAATATAATCAAATAATTTCATTAAATAAAATGACTCGCAGATATAGAATACCATATAAGTAAAATACAAAATATTGAAATATAAACAAAAAATAGAATTGTAAATATTGAAAATCTAAGACGTTTCAACATGTTATAAGGCCTAGTATTATCTCATGTTTAAATTGTATGTGGAATTCAATAAGACCAATTCTAATAACACGAATATAATATGACCCCCTGTTCCAACATGTACCTATGGTATAGACAGGCTTATTAGCCTAACAGTTGAACAGTTAGCGCATAAAAAAAAAAAAACAAAATTAGTTGAGTCTTTTAGTTTTGACACTAAATTGCAGCTTGGAAAGACAGAAAGTGAGCAAGCGCATATTTTGGGAAAAAATTTCAAAGATATGGGATTTTGTAGCGGGCCAATTTGAAAAGTGACATGTTAGCATTGACAAGTAATATCGGCTCGCAAAAAATCGGTAACAGAAAAATAGCTCGCTCACTATCTACAAGTTCGACGATTAAAATATTGTTTTCTATATCAAAATGCACAAAATCTTTTGTGTCTAAATTTTTTCAACAAAAATCTCAAAATTCAGGGAAAATTCAAAATTTTGCAAAAAAATATAATTAAAACTATAATTAATGCAAAGCAAATTAGTATTTTTAACAAAAACGCATCATTTAAAAGCACAATTAGACCATACAAAAATTGTCACAAAATGACATTTTTACACAAAAAAAAAATAAAAATGTCAATCTTTTTTTTGATCTGCAATTTTATGGATTCATTCATTTTACAAAAATAAAAATTGTTCCATTTTAATTATTTTAAAAATATTAATTGAATACCAAGACAAAATGTATAAAAGTTCTAATTATTATATTCATAAATTTTGCATATATTTTTAACAGAAAACAAAAAAAAAAACATGAAAAACATTATTTTTAATTTAACTACACAACAGAACGTAAATCTTAAAAATGTCACTTACAATTTTCTACATACATTTTCTTTTACAATAACAACAACATTATGTTTCGAGCAAAAACATCATAAAATTTATGTTTTTATAAAAATATTAATTAATATACTGGGGTTTTTAGATGAACCATTTCTTATTTTTTTTTTTAAGTTTTAATATAATTAATATTTCCGCAATAATTCTTAATTTAAATAGACTGCAAATTATTGAAAAAAAAAAAAAATTAACAACAAAATTTTACATGCAAATTTAACGCTTTGACATATTTTTGGCGCGCATTCATCTAAATCACTTCTTCTTTATTTATTATTTTTTTTCGCTAAATTTTAATGGATGCGTCGGCATATTTTTTTTTTTAATTTTCTTCTTTTTAGATTTAATTTTAAAATTAATTAGAAATGTTTTTTTACTTCAAAAATAAATTATTGTAAATTTAAAAATTTTAAAAAAATGTACCTACAAAAGCAATAAATAAAATTTTGGGGGTATTCTACATAATAATATAATTAAATAAAATGAATATACTTTCATTAGTATGACAGTCGATTTAACGCTTCGTCATGGATTTTGCGATGACATGTGGTCTATTATAAGCTTCTACAAAAAAAATTTAAATAATCAAAAAAAAAAATGCGCACATGTAATTTTAAAAATTTGCAATTCAAACATTTTTTTTTTGAAAAAAAAAAACTGACCTATGGTAAAAATATAAAAGAAGAAAATGAAGACAGAAAATATATTTTGAAAAAGTTTCAATTTTATTTTTGGTTTTTATTTTGTTGTATTTTTGTAATTTGAGAATTTAATTTTAGTATAAACGAAAATGTTGGGCGTTTTATATATATGCATACATAAAATATAAGTAAATTATAGTGTATATGTATATTTAAATTAATGAAAATTTTTAAAAATATAATAATTTCCCGTTATTAGAGAAAAACTAAATTAGACACCACCTTCTTATATTTTACAAGCAGAATTTTAATAGATATAAAGCGATGCGATATTATTATCGCATTGTAATTAATCAATGATTATTCAATTCAATTGTCATAAACGCATATTCATTATCTTTATTTCATATTTATGCATTCGTAATTATTCATTCTACTGTTGTTAGCAAATAACAACTCCTTGTAAATGATGACACACAAGGCTATGTATCTATACAATATTGATATATATATATATGGATTTGCAAATACTTATTATTACTAATAACTAAAACTATTTTTTGACATTTAATATATATAGTACTAAAAAATAAAGATTCACATATTTGCAATATGGAAATTATTTTGCGCTCTACTAGCATTTTCTATTTAATTTTTTCCTAACACTTAATTTTTATTTTGCATTTTTTTTTTTTTCTGCACTGAAGTGCAGTTTTTTTTTTCAAAGAAAAAACAAAAACAAAATAAAAATGGTGTTCCAAAAAAAAAAAATTCATTATAAGTATATGTAACAGAAACGGTCAATCACCGGGAAACTGTTGTTTGTTATTTTTATTTTCTAATTTCTTTGATACTTAAATGAAACTAGAATTAGCTACTAACACACACTAGTACTTAGTGTAATTTTGTGCAAAAGCACTGTTATTCAATTGACAAAAAAAAAAAAATAAAAACAAAATTGGTTTTTTTTTTCTGCCTATTTTATATGCACAACACAAAGTGTTGAGTTTTGTTTTTTTTAATCACACTATTATCATAATTATCATTATCATTATACACACAATATTTTTAATCAACACTATTATACTATTATCATTGTCGTTATTTTCAAAAAAAAATCCCTTTTTATGTTAAAAAAAAAATAAAAACAATAAAAACAAATAAACGGCAGAAAAAGTAAAAAAGAAAATTGCTAATGTTTATTTTGTATTATGCTTATGCACACACATTGTATGTCTTCACAATATATATGATTTAAATAAATTTTCTTCAAAAAGTGTGTGTCTGTGTATGTATGATAGAAAGAGATAGAAATGAAGAAAAAGAATATAAAAGAAAGAATGCATCATCTAACGCATAACAAATTCATATGCAAATTAATTTTTTTTTTTATTCTGTCACCCTCTTTTTGTTTCCAACTCCTCTTCTTCACAATCTTCTTCAATCTTCAGTGAGTTTATGTGAAGTTATTGCATTTTTATTCTATATATATATATTTATTTTATTTTTATTGTATGGTAATGTTTGCCAACAACAAAACAGTCAATTACTTGTCGTCAGTTAAAAATTGTTTTCATTAGCCATTCAGAATGAATGAGTTGTTGTTGTTGTTGTTGTTTTTCTTTTGTAGTTACAAAGTGTATTTTTAATAAACCGCACATTCACAATAGAGAACGATGCATAAAACATAATAAATTAATAAAAAAATGTATAGTAATACATGATATTGATTATTATTATATGCCTTATTATATGATAGTACTTATACTATATATACATTATTATGTACATATATATAATAATATGTTGAAAATTGTTGATTATGATGATTTTGGCGGAAGTGTCTAAGAATATTGAACTTTCTTGGCAAAAATAAAAAATTTATAGTACAATCCTATTTTTATATGCATGCATTTAACTGCATGCATATTATGCATATAGAAAAATATTTGTATTTTTGTTTGCATATAAACATTGTAGGTCTTTCTCTTTCTTTTTCTTTTTTTCTGTTTTTGTTGATTTTTTAATTTTTCTGTCTATGTTTTAAACCAATTGTTTGCATTTTATAGCAGGTTACTATACTCCGTATCTAATATTTTGTTTAGAATTTCAATTGCGTGCATATTTTTAAAAAATGACAAAATGCGAATAAATGTTTGTTCATAGTGTTGCAGAAGAACAAATCAAATGGTGCAAAGTGCGTTTCAAAAGAAAAAAATACCAAATTGCAAGAAAAAAAAACGGTAAATGTGCTACGTTACGTTAAAATAATGTCGGTTCATAAAATAATAGGATATTAAAAGTTTGTTGCTCTTGTTATGAGGGGATAGCATGTGCCATCCTAACACGTAGACCATTTTTAATAAATTATTCTAATTTTTTTTTCTCGTAACATGAATTTTTGTAACGCAATGATGATTTTTTTTGTAGTAACATTTCCCTCGATTTACGTCGTTTTTTTTTAATTCTCAGATTTATAAATTACGATGTAAGAAAAGGACATATTACAAATTCCTCAGTTTATCCCAACAATTCATCATTAAAAATTTTTTTTTTTTTAAACAAAAATAGCCACCTATTGAAAAACGAACAGTAGTCGTATGTACACTCGTATATTTGAAAATAAGGTAGTAAACCTTTTTTGACATATTTTTTATACACAATTCACGTACTCATTTGTTTTTTTTTTAACTATCATTTTAATGTAACCAGGAAGAAAACGATTAATGTGTACGTTACGTATATTCATTTATATATTTAAGAATTAAGAATAGAACAAATAAAGTTTATTGTTCCATTAAAAACAGAATTTTTGTTTTTTTTTTTTTACATACTGAATTAAAATTCGAGAAGATTCCGTACTATACTGAGTACACACTGTACATACTGACATACTGACAATCATAAAATAGAAAATACCCATACCATATGAAATTAAATTGAATACCTAGTTTTTTTTAAAAAAAAAATCTTTACGCATAAAAATAAAAACAATAATAAAAAAAATTTATATACGTGTTCATTTAGTACTACTACTGCAAGTTTGCAATGAGCTTGTATTAGTGTTATCAATTATTTATTACAAAATTATATTATTATTATCAAATTTAATTGATTGTTGCATAATTTTGTATGCAAATGTTGTATATGTTGCAAAGGTTCATATTAGTTTGAATATAGAAAAAAAAAATCAAACGGTTAATTTTTTTGTTTCTTGTTATGCTTTTTTAATTCAATAGAAATTTTTTTTTTTATTTTGTTCTATTTATGAAAAAAAATTAAAATAATTTGAAATTTGTTTTTAATTCCTGGAATGTTATAGGTATTAAAAATTATAGAATTTAATTAATTTTAAATCATGATTTTTAGTATATTCCACAACACTTCTATTGGGAGCGTCACATAATCCCTGTTTTGTAAATCCTTTTTTTAAAATTTCGTGTTTAGAAAATTGGGCGTCTTTTAAAAATTTCATTTTTAGAAAATCTCATTTTTAGAAAATCTGGATTTTTATTGAAAAATCACGTTTATGAGTAGGTTACCAAATCAGAATTATCAGCTTTTTCCAGAATAAAATCTATCTAAAACCATATTTCATAAAAAATAGATTTTTTAAAAACCAGATTTTTAAAAACCAGTTTTTTTAAAAACTAGATTTTTTAAAAACGAGATTTTGTGAAAAAGGGATTTACTAAACCAATTTTTCAACCCTAAACCGCTACTTCAATTATGTGCCATTTAATTCATTTGAAAATCAAGTAATCTGTGCATGAATTTGTGAAGAAAAAATTTTAAACTCCTTATTATTCTAAATTCAGAAAGTAGACCTAGAATTAAGGAATGAGTAGTGGCAGTTTCAAAATGGATTGTGCACAGTTAAAATGAATTATAAATAGATTTTGGGTAAGATAGTCAGCACCCCATGATTAGATATAGTGTCTGTTTCAAATACATACTATCATTCAAGGCACTGGTAATTTTTACCAATAGATAGTTTTGAATAGATCTTATGTGGGGATCATTAAGGAAATACAAGATTTTCTTACGAACCTAGAAATTTTTATTAAATGAATAGTTCTGTATGATAATGGGTAAAGATGCGAACATTTTCAAAACTAATTAATTTGATTCGAAATGATCGGTCTAAACTTACATTGTTCTATAACCCCCTTAGATATATTTTTAAAATACTAAACTATACTATTTATAGGAAACCTTATCGAATTTTCATATAAAAAAAGTTTAAACCATGAAATGTTAAAGAAAATTAAATATAGGATTAATACTTAAAACTATTTAACTACATTGTCGCATACAATGTCCATAATATTATGTGGTAGAATACAGTGGTAATATACAGTGGTAGAAGCATATTTTTCAAAAAAAACTTTATTAAAATAGTAGAAGCAACATATTATTAGATTATTTAAGTAGTAATAAATTATAATAATGAATAGCTGCTAATAAATCATTTTGAAAATTGTTTTTTTTTTTTAAATCCGTTAATAATCAAATTTATTTCATTTTTACATAATTGCAATATTTTAAATAATTTTTTTCTATTATTAATATGTAATTTATCTATTTTTGGAGTACTTTATATGCTATAAAATACAGTTCTTCAATTTAATATATATATAGTGTCTTCTTTGTGTGCAGTTTATACCAACCAGTATAATAATTTTAAAGATAAATGATTTACAGCACCTGATGTTATTATGTTGGAAAAATGTAGGTAAAACGGTAGATTACATTAACAATATTATGTCATCCATTTTTGAATGCAACTTTAATAGACTCCAACTGAATTAAATAAAATTTAGTTTTGCAAAAATGTTTTAAAGTTAAAGCAATGAAGGATGCATATATATGATGCAGTAAATCTAAATTTTAACAGATGAATTTTAAAATCAATATAATTTTTACATTAACAAATGGACTATATAAAAATTACATAATAGATGACTCTTAAAAGCAAAGTTATTTAAGAAAGTGAAAGTTTCCCAAAACAATTACCTCCTCCCCCTGCATTTTATTTCGTCCTTCCTTTATAACTGCGAAACTTTGTATTTTAAAATTCGAAAATCGATTAACATTTACTTCTTATTTGTAAAAATGTTAGGGTTTTTGACCCAAAACATCATGTACTACTTGTTAATTCTCATTCATATTTATTGTTGTTTGTGGTTGACTCTTATATACACTGACAATTCAAATTAAAAATAAAAACCAAAAAAACATAAACAGTACAACAACAAAATAAAAAACCAATATGGTAATGTGGTATAAAGTTCGATAGTTCAATTTATGCAATTACAGTTAAATCTGTTTACAAAATGTAATTTGCCACTTTTTACTAAATTGATTTACGGTATACTTTTTATATTCGATATTTTCTTATTGTATGTATATATATATATGTATGTATATGTATCTATAGTCTGCTTTGTTCTATAAAGCAATCCTATTGTGTATATTAGTTGAAACATATTTATAAAATTGTTCATATACGTTCATATGTGTATCGTGTGTATGAACTATAAAATGCTAATAGGCTGCGCGAGTGAACGCGAGTGCATGCACCTATGTTGCACTTTTTTTCTTTTTTTTTTTTTTTGTATGGAATATTTGCACATTTCTAATGTTTTTTATTTTTTATTTTATTTGCAACATTTTCCACGAAAATTTTGTATAGAATTTAAATTGAATTATAAATTAAATTAAAAAAAAAAAACAAAAAACATAACAAAGTTGTAGTGCAGTTAACAACAAAATAAAAAAAAAAAACAATCAAATCAAATTTATTGCACTATCAGTATCGTGTTATATCTATGAATTGTTTGTGTCTTTTATGTTGCATTTTGTCTTTCGAATTTATGGTAACATTATATTTTGAAAAAAAAAAAAACAAAACTTCAATTCTATGGGTTAGGTTTAAAAAAATACTTTTATTGAATATTAAATTAGCATGATTTTTAGAAAACAAAAACAAAAAACTAAAAATCAAAAACCAAAATAATTGAATGTTAGAAAGAGAAAGAAAGATAAAAACAGTAAGGTTAACAAGTCCGGGTTTGGCAATACCAGCAGTTACATAGCAGTAGCAAAGTAATTTAAAAAACAAAAAACTAACGAAATAATAAAATAATAGTTTATAATAATAATGACAGCACCTTGTATATTATATTCAATATAAAATAAATTCTAATTCGTTATGAGTTATTGAATGTGAGTGAGTGTTTCATGTTTTTTAAATTTGTATTTTTTTGATTTTTCAGTTTTTTTGATTCCTTGTCGTATTGAAATTTTTAATACGAGTATTTTTTTCATGATTTTACTGTCTTGTTGCCTTGTTTTTTTTTTTAATAGAAAAATTATTAAAATTTTAATTTCGTCACACGAAATTTTCACAATATTGCAACAATTTTGCAGTTGTAAAAAAATATTTTTTGAAAAAAAAACAAAGACAAAAAACAAAAACATAAATGTGAATGACTGACTTGATGAAGTGAAATATATATATATACAGTAAAACACTTAAAACAGCCAACTTTGACATATATATAATTTTGTCCTATTGTGTAAAAACTAAAATAAATTAAAATTTTTTGTTTTTTGTTATTAATAATTTAAATATTAAAAGTATATATATATAGATAATTTACAGAAATATTTATTAAATTAACTGTTTAACTGAAAATTTCAGTAAAAAAAAAAAGAAATAGAAAAAAAAAATTGATTTAAATTTTGAATAGCTGATGTTTTGTTGCGTAAAATTAAATTTAACATATGACGTTTGACTTTTGACATTTAAAACAATAATATGTGGAAATGTATTTTGTAGGTTTTGTAATTATTGTATATTGATTTTAAAATAACAGAAGCCATGTTTATATGTTTTAAAAATTCGTGATCAATGATAAATATTTCGCATAATTTAATTTGAATGGGTTTATTTTGGCAATTTTCTGTTTTAAGAATTAATTTAATTAGAAATTAAAATTACTGTATAAAACCTCATTAATCGATGTCTTATTCTTATTCAATTGTTAGGATGATATTATAGATTATACCACAAAATTAAATGTTGTAAGAGAGGACATTATTACATTCTTATTATTATAATTGATATTAATGAATTTTACGTACAATTTAAACATGAGATAGTACTAGGTCTAATAGCATGTAGAAATTTCTTAGATTTTCAATAGATACAGTCTTCCAAGTTATACATTGGAAAAATTTTAAATTTGAATTATAATGTATTTTTGATATTGCGAGTTATAATATTTAATTTTTAATTATTTGTTTATATTGTTATATTAATGTATTTTTTATTAAAGATATATAATTATTAATAATTGATTAAGCCATTAATTTGAACGTAATTTGCGAATGGTAGATGAATAGAGATGAATCGACCTTATAATTGTTATACCAGAAATCGAGCCCAGGTCTATTAAATAAAAGGTTAGTACTCTATAATCACAGTGCCACCCAAACGTGCTAATCGTCATCAACGATATTTTGACAATATAAGTTGACAAATTTCAGTAGCTTTCCATTTACCCATATTAAATATCTGTTAAGTTTAATACACCCTAGTTAATTTTGCCTCTTTATTTTTTCTTTTGTCAAAATTATTAATCAAACTATAAAATTTATTTTAAATTAAGCATTGTTGTTGTTAAGGATAGCATATGCTATTCAACACGTAAGCCTTGCGGCCCATAACATTACTATATATATATATATATTTGTTTTATTAATTCCAATTTTATTAATTAATTTTTATTTATCATTTCATTCTATATTTAAATAAAAGATGTTTACACAACCCTGACGTTTAAAATTTAATATTTGCTTCTGTTTTTTGTTTTTTTTTTTTTTTTTTTTGTAAAAAGAACAAGTCTACAATTAATTTCTTTGTTCAAATAAATTTCTTTTTTGTTCTGTTCTGTTCTGTTCTGGTATCCAATTAGTGTGCTTTTGTTAATTTTTAGAGAAATATGTCAGAACTTTTCTGATACACTTATGTTTATTTAATAAAAATAATAAAAAAATAATAAAACTAAAATGTTATTTTTGGGGAATATAATTTGCACAAAAAGTTTCTTTTTTTTTTGTTTTTTTTTTTTATTTGTTTAACTTTATATTTTCGCAAATTAAATTTTTTTTTTTTTGTAGTTGATCTTGATCACGTTTATATTGTCACCTGTTGAATAAATTGAGATCACATTAAGGGCAATGAACTTATTTCGCATACAATTTTTGTTTGTTGTTTTCTTAAATTTGTTTTCGGGGTTAAATTTATATTAAAAATATGTTATTTGCAATTTTTTAGAATGACGGATGAAAATAAAATTCTGTTTTTTATACTTTGTTTAAATAATAATTCCATTTTTATTATTTAAATTTTTTATAATATATATTTATAAATATCAAATTAAATAAAATATGAAGACGTCATACTGTTATTAAATTGGGTGTGATTAAACTTTTATATTCTACTTCGAGAGTACTACAAAACTGTTTAAAATTAACATAAAGAAACGACATGGTTTTTTTTTTTGACAGTCGTGACAGTACAATTTTTATCTGTCAAATTAAATAATAATGAAATATATTGGAATTATTCATTTGTCGTTTTAAGTTTTAACGAAACCAAAAGAATCGATTCAATTTAATAAAAAAAAAAAAATCGATTTCAATTTAACAGAGAATTTAAAACAGCTGTACCCTAAAATGGAAATCTAAAATAATAATTATTGCAATGTTTTTTTCACTTTAATGTAATCATACAAATATCTATAACTTCTTACTTAATCCATATATACCTATTTTTACAAAATACAAATTTTAAATATATTTCATAAAAGTCTGACTAACTATACAATTCACCAGAGGTATGCATTAACAGTTATTTTGGCTTAAAAGCCTTGCAAAAAAAAACAGAACTGTATTAAATTGAATATTACCTAACCATATAAACAATAACTTGATATAAACACCAAAAAAATTAAAAAATAAGACAAAATCAGCAACAAAGTTTAGGCAACATTTTTTTTATTTTTTTCCTTATTCTTTCACTTAAAATAAAAAAAAAAAATTGTGTCTGACTTTAAATCCTTACAGTTACAACATATAATATCATGATTGCGAGTGATTTAATTCATTTTAATAGGTAATTTTTCAAATTCTTTCAAAAAATTTTTTTTTTTGTTACTATTGAGTTTGGAATTCGTTTGTTGTCTATTAGACTATTGACCATATGGTAAAGCTATTTAAAAAAAAAAAAAATTATTTATTTTTTATAATGAATTACAAAATGTGGGCATTTTTAGTGTTTAAAAACAAGATTTTCAATTTTCCATAATATGGTATTTTTCATTTTTTTTTTCCTTGCTTAATTTTTTTTGTTTTTTTTTGGTTTTTTTTGGTTTTTTTTTTTTGTTTCAACAATCAATTACAAAATCTCATATGTCATATGACTCATGTAAATGGTATTTTCATTCAAAAAAATATGTAATATAAAAAATTAAATGAAATTAACTTTCAAGTCTTAAATTATAAATTTACTTTAGTTACAGAAAATTATATTTTAATCGTTATTCGAAATATATTAACAATTTAATAAATTTTCAAATATCTTATAAGTGATTCATTATTGTTATTTAAAAAATTTCGAAACTTCGAAATTCATAAAATAATATTAATCAAAAGATTGACTGAATCTGACGGATAGCTTAGTGGTAAAGTGGCGGCTTTTCCAACGAAAAGTCTCGGGTTCAAACCCTGGTCGGATCATATCTAATAGAAATATATAGTGTATATTACAATAATTTAATCAGTTTATAATAATATAAGTTCAAATGTCAAATCGGCAAAGGATTAATATTATCAAGCAATATTTACTATTGTCTAGTATTACAAATAAATAAATAAATAACATTGACTGAAACATACTTTTAAAATCTTTACACAATCCTGATTTATATTATAGAGTTTCCAAAATCAGTTTAATTGAGCTCAAACTTATATATATATATATATATATTTACCGTATTCGTATATATTTATATATATAAATACAGGTTAATTCTTATTTTGTTTACAGAAATTCAGATTATATTCTGGATAAAATAATAATCGAAATATATGCACATACATACATATCTACCTATTATACAGTTTTGGTTTTTTGTACTTCTGATTCACTTCCGTTTCTTAAATACCTTTAAGGTAAAAAAATATCAAAATAAATCTAAAAAAATTGAGAACAAAACATTGGTAACAAAAAAGGTACAAAATAATAATAATAATAAAAAAAAACAAAAAAAAAAAGAGTTCATCTTTTTAAAAAGTTAAAAATGAAGGCAAAAGCAACAATAATTACGAATGGCACAACAAACAAACAAAAAACAAAACAAACATAAAATCAAATTATTTAAAGTAAACAAAAATATAATAAGAAGCCATCGACCGCTTGTTGTTGCCAGAAACATCTGAAGTACAACAACAAAAAAACAGAAGAACAGAATAACAAATTTTTTTTGTTGCAGATGCTCTTCAACTTCAAAGAAACTAATTAAATACCACAATTTATATATATATATATACAAGTATATATTGAATACTTGTTGCATTTGTTGTTGTTGTTTTTGCAAAATCAATAAAATGATGACAGTTTAATTAAATGCTTACCTTATAGTATTTTCATAACATCTAATCAATTTAAAATTACACGCCTACCTACTGCTAGAAAAACGATAACATTTTCCTGAATATTCTGGAATCTGGATATTCTAGAATAAATTATAATTTCTAATTTTTTTTTTTGTTTTTTTGATTATCTTCCTGTTTCAACTCATCTTTTTCATTAGTTCTTAGAGCGCTACTATCTTAGCTCTAACTATCTTAGATGATTTATATAATAATTTGATATTATTTAATCATATATATATAAGAGTTTAAACTGTGATATTAATCTTGCGGATACATTGCGTGTAATTAATTACAAAAAAAATAAAATAAGTGCATGCAAAATTGTAACTAACAAAAAGTATGCGCGATTGTAATAATAGAGAATAAATTATATATATATTTGAATTCGCGAATTAAACTTGTTCAGCACAAGTACATATATTTATAAATTGGAAAATACCATATCATAGAATAATAAAATAAAAAATAAAAAAATAAAACTACAAGACTAGACATCAGATACTATAATAAACTATAGATGGTTTTTTTTTATTTTTTTATTTTAATTTGCTTCTGAAAATATCTGACAAGGTAAATTGCTTGTAATGCAAGCGATTGTTGGTTATATTATGTCAACGTCGTCGTCGACGTCGTCGCGTCAAAAGCAGAATAGCATGTCAATTTTCATTATTCCTTTATTATTGTTTTATGAAAAAAAAAAAAAAAAAAAAGTCCGGAACAGTTTGTTTTGATTCTTTATATACAATATTATTTACAACAAAAGTTTGTATGATATAAAAGGTACAACAACAACAACAATATAATAAAATGAAAAGCAATTTTCCATCAGATTTAACTTTGTTTTATTTTCTGTTTTTCATTATTATTATTATAAAATATTTTTTCAATTGTAGTCGTCTGTTGTGTTTTGACGATACAAAACAACAGAATCACATGAATTGTATGTTTTTTTTTGTATATATATATAATTATATGTTTAGGGGTTATATTATATATTAGTAGTAGAGGTATGTATACAATTGAAACGTGAAAGTACCGCTCAGTGCATTGACTTTTTCAAAAGAATTCACACTAAAAAATATGATTGACAATGATGACGGCGTCGACGAAAACGACAATGATTATATGTACATACATATATGATCATTATCATATTTTTACAACTCAGTTTATTTTTTTTTTTTTTTGTTTGTTCTTTAAAAAAGAAATTTTTTTTTTCATTTTTAATGGAACCGATTAAATATTTACAAAAGATTATAAAAAAGTAAAACAAAAAAATAAAATAAGAAAAATTTAAGAAATTGGCGATATGATGTTAAAAAAAAAACAAAAAAAAATTGTGAAGAAAATGATTCAATGGATGAAAACAAACAGACGTTATGTCTGTTATCATTTTATCCAATAAGCGAAAAAAAAAAATTTCATTATAAGTGGTTGACCTTTGAAAATTTTATTTTATTATTTTTTTGTTTATTTTCTTTGATAATTTTCGTTTTGATTTTGTTTGTATAGAACAAACCAAAAGAATCATATTTATGTATATAGGTCTACTAAATATGTGTATAAGATAACAAAAGGAAAACAAAGTGATTTTAAAGGTTAACGGTTTAATTGTGTTTTGCTCCTTATTTTATTTGTAAACTTTTGCGGAATTATTGAACTGAGGGCTTGTCTGTTTTAAGTATAAATCAAGGTATCATTTTTTATTTGATTTTTTTTCAAATCACATGGTTTCAATGAAATTTTAATAAGCGCCAATTAAAAATCAATATAAAATCTATTAAATCTCAATAAGCGCCAATTGAAATTCGATATAATATATTCGATAAAATTTGAATAGCCTTAGAAATCAATATAAAATATGAGTTTTGAATAGTCCATGGGGTAACTAACTAAGCTTTTGTCAAAAGTCTCATGTTATTTTTTTAATATCACAATTTTACATTAATAATATTACATAACATCCATCATAACAGTAAATCATTAAATCTGAAAAACAAATCCTATTCAGCAATTGCATATTTTTAGGTTTCAAAATAAAAACTACATTCTAATATTATGAAAATATTACCTAATTTTTTAAATTAAAAACTTGAAATTAAATCCCAACTAAGTTTCAATCAAAAACTCCGATATTTTCTTTTAATTTTACAATTTTAAATTAATAACATTACATAACATCCATAATAACAGTAAATCATTGATTTCGAAAAAAAACAACCTACTCAGCAATTGCATATTTTTGGGATACAAACTGAAAAACAAACTACATTCTAATATTATGAAAATATTACCTAATATTTAAAATTATAAACCAGAAATGAAATCCTAATGAATATAAAAAAAACAATTTTTAACAACTTTTTTTTTTATTTTTTAAATTTATATAACAGAAAATATATACGTATATTTATTCCGTTATTAATTACAGTAAATTGCATAATCTGTTATACAATACCTTATATTTCTTCCTTATTTCAATTATATTTTATCTTTTTCTTATTTTCCGTTTTTTTTTCTCTATTTTTTTTTTTATACTCTACTACTATTTTTTATGCAATTTTTTTTTTAACTCGTATTTTAGTTTTTATCATAATCATCATGTCGTTTTTTTTTTTTATCATAAACTAGAAATTCAAAATCTAGAAAAACCAAACAAAAATATAAAATTTAAAACCTGGACCTATACCAAAAAAAAAATAAAAAAAAACTTGTTTTGATCGAAATAAAAAAAAAAAAAAAACACACAATCTTAAGGAAAACCACAAAATTAGTTAATATTTATTTAAAGTCAAAATTAACTGCTATCAAAAAACAAGAAAAAAAAACAAACTCTATAAAACCAAACCTGTAATTTTTGTTCCTGTACAGTGCATTATATGCACCGATACAATTAGATTGTGATATCTTCGTTTAAAAAGCGCACATAAAAATCAAAATTAAAATAAAAAAAACAACCATATCCCTAACAAAATGAAAGAGTAGTAGTTTTTTTACCAACTTGTTTTTATTACCTAACTCTTCTCACAAAAAAAAAAATTAAAAATACAAAAACAATTTGAAACAAATCCAGATTTTCATACCTACTCTAATTTACTTACAAATAGTAACCATAGCATTCACACTCTATCACTTCTCTTTCTCTTATCCATCCCACCTTCTGTTCTCATCTATTCAATACTTGTGCAATGAGTACTAAAGAACACGTCATTATTTTTTTTTTATAAAAAAAATCATTCTAACAATTCTAAAAAATTCTATAAATTTTCAGAATTCTTTTTTTTCCAAAAAAAAAAAAAAAATTACATATGAACAATTTGTACATACACATTATTACATACAGAGAATACAACCAGTAAATAAAAAATAAATTCCATGCATGCAACACTATCATCATTTCAAAAAAAAAAAAAACCGAATAAGAACATAAAATAGAACATAATCATCATTTACCTATATTTATTTTTACATTCTTTGTTAATTTTACTTCTATAATTTATACCTTACATTAAATAAACATATGTATAAATTACAAATGTACATACATACATATAATTATAAATATATGTTCTTTAATGAAGTAAAGAAATTATACCCCAAAAAAAAATACTATATATACACTTTAAATGATTGTTATCTTTTAATTTAATATAAATCGACAAAACTCAACTTTAATCTAATAATAGTTGTTGTTGTTGTAAAACTGAACCAAACCAATATAACATGGCAGCACCACTTTTATGAAATGATGGCGTCATAGAATCTCCTAATAAAAAAAATACATACATACATATACTTTTCAGTTATAATGAGAATAAATTGATTGCGTTGCATATGCATATGCATATAACACCCGATAATCAACATTAAAAAAAAAAACGTCATCACAATCAAACATCAACAAAATTTTTTTTTTTAATATCGTAATCGTTTCATATCATCATATTATAATCAATATCAATATCATCATTTTTGGGGGCAATGCACCTTAAAAGTAAAAGAAAATGAAAAAAAAAAAAAAAAATAAAATTAAAATCGGAAAAGTAGCAATCCCAAACAAAATAATAACAACAACAACAACTGGTATACAATACAATAATAAAACTGAAAAAAAAAAAAAAATGAAACAACAAAAAAAAAACTCAACTCAACTCAACTCTAAGACTAATTTTCTCTGCTGCTTTTGCAACACACAAAAAAAGTTAATGAACTAACAACCATCAAAGATAAGCTGGCAAGTCATAAAGCAAAACTTTTTTTTTGTTTATTTTATTTTTCTTATTATTCTTTTTTTTTAACTCTTTTTTTTGTTTTTTTTTTTTAATTTTCTGTTTCATTTTCTATCTCTCTTCTTCTTCTTTCATTTTCTACAAAACTTCAAATATATTTTCTATACAGTAGTATATTCTTTTTTTAACATTTATTCTGTTATGTTATGTTATTTTAATTTTGGTTTTTATTTTTGTTTCCAATTTTTATGTTGCCATGGTTTAAAGTTGGAATGTTAGAAGCATAAATTTGTGTAAAAAAATAAATAAAAATAAAAAAAAAGATATAAATATTAGTTTGAATTTTCTGCCAATTTTTGCTTTCTCTCTCGATTAAAAAAAAAATAAAATAAAAAAAAATTAAATTGAAAAAAAATGAAAAAACAAAATAAACATAGAAAATATGTTATTTTACTATAATATTTATATGTATCTTATCGATACTATTTAACACTAGTTGAATATATGTATATACATTTTTTATTATACATTTTGTATTATATTTGTTATTTATTAAGCAAGAAAATTAATTGAGTTTACAAAATTAATTAGATAAAAACAGAAACTAAGTATAGGAAAGAATTATAATATGATAAATGAATGAAGTAATATAATATGTATGTATTTAATTTGTTGGATATAATTTAAAACGGTGTTTATATTCGGTATTTATAATTGAAATGAAGTCATTTGTAATGCATAATTGGTACATTGTTTAATTTAGATAATTAAGTTGCTCCGTTAAAATAAAGACTCGAATGCAAGGGCTAAGAGTTGCAGTTTAATTACGTAAACTTAAGTATTAAAACTATATATTAGGTAAACTTAGATTGTAAAAGTATCTTTGGAATTGACATTCAGTAATATGAATAGATCAAAGCAAATGCTTTAACTCCAAGTATTGAAGCAAATGCTTCCAAATATATGAATAAATGGAAGTGCTTTCTTCTTACTTTGAAGTATGGGCTTCATATCACTTGAGCTTGAAGCTTATCCTTCAGTGATTGTAGCACATGCTAATTTAAAATAAATAAAATAAAAGTAATACTTTAAGCTAGAAACCTTTAAAAAATTGATCTACATTTCAATGTTTACTGCTTATTTGAATTTTGGTTTAAATGGCTGAATTTGGGTATTTATATGAATTTAGATATTAGAGTATTTTGTAGAATTAATAGGCCGAATGCATAAAACTAAGCTTTATTTAATTTTGAAATTTTAAAATTGCTTAAAATTAAATGAGTCAATTGATCTTGGCTCGACTCTTTATTTTAATTGTCAAATTTATATTCCCTCTAGTTTCAAATAAATGATTTTTCTTCAAATTCATTTATAAAATAAAAATAATATCTTGAGAATCTGAGGAAAAATACCCTCATGATAACTTCAAAAGTCATTGAGTTAAATGTCTAAAATAGAGCCTAAACTCAATTTTCAAAATGTGATTTAAGTTTAAACTTAGTTTTATGCATTCGACGGACCTAGGGTTTCAATATTTAAATATTCCAAAACGTACAATGATAAACTTTCTGTGAAATGTCATATGTTTCATTATAATTTGTTCTACATCTTGCCAATTAAATTGAGTTCGATACTTAATTATCAATAGAAACTTCAAAACAGCAATTCTGAAGGCTATGTTCTTTTGCTACCTTATTTTTATTATTATTATTATTAATGGAAGCCTCTACCATCTAACAAGTGCTATCAAATGTACTTTTTATAATACCTTTGATTTTTCGAATCTAATTACCAAATTTTAAAATATTAATCCAAAAATCACACTTAAGAATCACAATATCCTATAGTATTTTAGAATACTTATTACAATTTTTAAAAAAAAGTCTCACCACTTAAGTAGATTTTAAGTTAAAAAAAAAAATTGCAAAAAAAAAAATTACAAAATAATATATAAATCAATTTTAAATATATAATATATACATATATGAAGTTAAATGGGGTTTTCCTAGTAATCTAAATCGCATAAATTTATGCAATATATGACAAAATATAAAAAATGTCTAAATTTTCTTATTTTTTTATTTTTTTCCTTTTTTATATTTTTTTTTTCTTCTTTTAAAGCATCTGTAATCTATACAAGATGTTACATACTATACATACCATATACATTATACTATATATATTTTACAAGAATTATTTCCTGGACATGATCAACTTCTTTTTTTTTTTTTTTTCAATTTTTCAATTTTTCAATTTTTATTTAACATTTAATATTACAAATATATATATACACATTCACATACAAAATTACATATATGTGATATGTCATAATTTCAAAACTAACAAAAAAGGAAAATTCGAAATAAAACTTTCGGAAAATTTTATATTGCATTTTGCAAGGATTTTATGTAATGTAATATCATAGTTGTGTTGTTGTTGTTATGTTGTATTGAGTTGTTGTTGTGTTGTGTAAGAATCTAATAAACATATTATATTGTACACAACAATTTTAACATAATGTTATAGGTATGTACAAATATATTTTTTGTATATTATGATGAAATGTTATATGTTACACAAATCATATGGTGTAAAATATACACTTATATATATATATATATATATATAGAAATGTATAGAAGTAAAAAAAAGAAATAAAAAAATACCGCGAAAAAATAAAAATGTACGGAAATGATTACTAATCACGAGTAGATATGGAATTTTTTTTTTATAAAAAATTTCCACCTTTTTTGAAAAACATCAGAAAAAGAAAAAAAGAAAAATAAAAATAAATAAATAGTTTTTCTTTTCTTATATAATTATTACGGTGAAATTAGTTTTTCCATTTTGTTTTTGTTTTTGTTTTTTTTTTAAGTTGTTTTTCTATGTTGTATTATTTTGATCTGTTGTTGATGTTATTTTATTGTATATCCGACGAGGTCATTCACTTTAGAGAGAGAAATTTCATGACTTTAAAAGGTCTTTTCTTTTTTTATTTTTCCATTTTTTTTTTGTTTTTCTTTTTTTTTTTACTATAAAATTATAAAATGATAGGTATGGTGTGATGCAATGAGGGGAGAGGGATAGAAGGGAAGAGGGTTGATGTATAACCGTACGTAAAAGTTTAAACTTTAATATGGATAGATATTATATATACTTATATTTTTTTTTTTTTTATTTTATTTTGTATTTTCTTTATCTTTCGTAATAATAGAATAAAGATAAATATAATAAAGCACAAGTAAGGTAAGGTATGCACCACATTAATGTATCTATAGAATATATAAAAACTACTAGTTATACTAGTCACTAAATAAATAATATATATATATATATTGTGTATTGCAATATATACGAGTATATGTATATAGATATATATATATATACAAAATTTTACATCATTAAAATGTTATTTTATATATATACAAACATATAAACAAATAAATATATAAAATAATAGATTTACTCAGACAGTAAGTACGAAACAAACTTAAAGATTTATATAGGTGAGGAGGATAAAAAAAAAAACTACAAAACAAAAAAAAAACAAAAACAGGAAAAAAAAAATAGATAGTTAGTAAAAAAAAAAAAAATAGTATCTATAGAAAGATGGCGCAAAAATAGAGAAAAAATAAAAATAATAACACTTTTTAATGATGATAAAATACAGGTAAAAAAAAAAAACAAAATACAATATTTTTAAATGAATATTGTATATAATACAATATATAATATGTTTGTATAATTATGTGTCTTAAAAGTTAGTTAAGTTACTTACTTATGGTATGGTTCAATTTAGAAAAACAAAAATACGGAAGTATTTTTTGAGAAAAAAATATAAAAAAAAAAATAAAAATAGTATAAAAAAAACTTGAAGTAAAATATACTAGAAAAAATATTATGCAATAACACTGAAGTTGAGTTAAATGCGGGCTTTTTTTCCATTTTTTAGCTTGTCTTTATATTTTTAAGTTTCTTCGGCATTTTGGAATGCAATATGCAACTTAAACTTATAACGTAATCATTTTAGAAATAGATTTTTTTTCTTTTTTTGCATTTTTGATGATGATGGGTTTAATGAGTTGTTGTTAGATACATAGATACTTATATATATATACATATGTACATATTGCAATTGCAATTAGAAAAGGCAAAATACAAAATAATAAAAAGAAAAAACATCAGTATGTTGGTAGGTAATAAAATTCAATTTATAGTTAGTTTAGGAATATATTATTACGTTTTTTTTTTTAGTGTTAACAGTATAATGGTTAGTAAAAAAAAAAAAAAAAACAACAAAACAAAAAAATAATAATAATAAAACATCACCTATAATGAAATAGGAAAGAAAAAAAAAAGCAAAAACTTGATGTGCAAATTTTTTTTTTTTTGTAACTCTTTATAGAAAAAAAATAAAAAAACAAATCTGTAACGGTTAATTGGCGCAAGTTTTATGTTTATATTTTCTTTTTTTTTTATATTTCTTTAAGTTAAAAAAAAATTTTTAATTTTACTTCCTGGTGTTAAATTATGATGCAAAAGAAAATATATATAGGTACTAGATAATAAAATGAAGTTAGCTTTAGCGCTTCAAAAATGATACAAAAAATAATAAAAAAAAAAAACAAACAACAAAAATAAATAAATTGAGGAAAAACTTAATAATATTATGCAAAAAAAAAAAAATACAAAAAAAAAATTAAATAAAAAGTAGTTTTTCCATTCGATATTGTATTATTAGAAATTGAGATGTGGGTTAATTGGGTAAAATAAAAGTTCAAAGATCTTTAATTTAAGATAGTTATGGTGTTTAGGTTTTTCACAATTTTATATACTTATATATATTTGAATACTTAATTATGTTTAACATACATATAAGAATAATAAGAAATAAAATTAAGTAATAAAATGTTAATTAGGAAAAATAAAAATGACTTGTACACATTATAGGTGTATATTTTCATTAATGGTTTATTACTTTTCTTTGAACTTTAATTAATAAATAATAACTATAACCAAGTAATTTTAAATGCATGTAAATAATGATGTCTTAATGATGTAAAATACTAATTTTCCCCTATAATTCAATTTTTAAATTATATTCTCATAAATTAAATTATAATTATTATTAACTTCATCAACTTTACTCTATATTTTATTAAATTAATTTAATAACTAAGTTTCCCATCCATAAATCTAATTTCCTCATATAATATCCTTAAAATTTCCATTCATTTTTCAATTAGTCATTTAATATAGGGATTTCCCCTAAAAAAGTTTCCTTTTTTATGAAATAACATTAACCCTTTTAATAAAGTTTTTTTTAATACTAATTACAAAATAATTACAAAAAAATAAACACAAAAATAAACTCTCATTCAATTTTTCATGTCCAAAAAATAAAGAAAAACACACACACATAAACAAAATCATATAAACTCCCCATGTTAATCCAATCTTTTATACTTTTTTCATATTATTTGAAAAAAAAAAACGAAATTCATAACATTCAACCTTTCAATTCAATTCTTTTTCAATTTCAATTAACATTTAGAATTTGAAATTCTAAAACTGCAAATAAAAAAAAAAAATTATTACGAAAATTCTAGACATCTCAAATCTCTGATACATGTATGTATGTGTGTAACAATGTATGTAAAAATAAAATTCAATAAACTCTACACTCATCATAATATTGGATACAATAATATATAATATGAACTCTACTATAAACTGCATCCATCAATTTGTTAAGAATTTTTCTTTTTCATTATTTTATATGTATGTACAAATGTGTGTAAATTCTTTTCATATACAAAAAACGTTACATTCATTACGTTCAAGAAAATTTTGTTAAATAAAACAAAAAACAGAACAGAATAACAACAAAAGAATAAAAAAAAAAAAGAACTGAATAACACCACAAAAGTTCAACAAACTGAAATTGGGTCAAAGCAAGTCACAACCCCTGGCTGAAATTGAAAATGAGAGCGGATCTAGATTTTTTTTTTTTTTTATTCATATATTTTTTTTTTTATTTTTTGTTTTTGTTTTTATTTTTTTTTTTTTTTTGCTGTTTATTTTCCACTTTTGTTGATAGTAGAATAAATTTTAAACGCATACAAAAACACACACGAACACACGTATCATGCAAATTGAATGAATATTAAGTATAAAAGTTTTATTGAAAGAAAAAATTGAGTGAGTATTAGTGAGCTTAAGTATAAAATAAGTATAGGCATATATTATTATTAAAAAAAAAGATTGAAGGTATTTTTTGATACTTTATGAAAGAATTATAAGAAAAAGCTTTTTGCTCTATAGAGAAAAGAGAGGGTGATGGTGATGAGAGAGTGATAAGTGACAGTATATTAATTGTATGGTATATATAATAGTATTGGTAATTGGTAAGAAGAAATAGGTATAAAAAAAAATCTACAAAACAGAATGAAAGAAAGAAATAGGCATTAAAAAAAAAAATTTGTATGATAAATGTTGAAAATATTCACGTGAATAAATAGAAAAAAAAAGAAAAATCAGAAAAAAAAAAATTATTTTTTAAGAATAAAAAACGTGCAACAGAAATTGTGTGTAGGTAATTTTTATTTTTCCATGTTGGAAAATATTTTATATATGATAATTTAGGTATGGAGAGTTGAATAAATGTGTGTGCAGAGGGATTCTTTGTTTTTGATAACAAAAAAAGGATTCCTATTAGGTGCTTGTATATGGATCGAACTTATATTTTATGTTTAAATTAAATATTAATCCTTTCTTATATGTGGTAGAATTTTTAACTTTCTATCAAAATGATATTAATTAATCCAAATGTAATAATGAATGTGTACTGATTTACTGAACATTTTATTAAGTCAACATATCCTTATTTAAATTATTTTAATAGCTCTTTATATTCTTAAGTAATTACAATGATTTTAGTATAAATAGGATTTCCAAAATACAACTTTTAAACTAGATTTTAATTTAAACCAAGTCAGATAATTTTTTTTAAATGTATGTATATATTACACGAAGTTTGAGTCCTTTGAAGACTTTCATAAAAATAAAACCAAAGTTGATTAAGTCCAACTTTTTCATTTATATCTAAATTCCATCCTTAGAAAATTTTTTAATATCAATTACCTTATTACTGAAGAAATCACTGCATATTAGTATTTGGTTCCGAGGCCCAAATTGAAAGAAAAAATTGAGAATATTATAAAATTAAGAAGTTTTCCATACTTTAATAATAAAATAACAAGAGGAATACTTATAATGTTTTTGATTTGAAAATACATCTTTTATTTCTCAATTGCATTTTCACTATATTTTCGAATAAGTATACTTTTCATTTTCCATATTTTTGTTGTTGTTTTTTTTTTTTTAATTTTTAAATTAATTTTCTTCAAAATTAATATTCAAAAACATATTTTTACACCTATATAATATGTATATTTTATGGTGTAACTAATACTAAAAAATATTTTTTAATAACGAATATTTCAAATCCTTAATAATCCCTTTCCTATTTTTTCTATTAAAGAAAAAAAAAAAAAACAAAAATCATAAAAAAATTATAATATTATAATACCTGTTCATGGAAAAATTTATACTCTCGTCCTATTATTCTTATATCTACAATCATATACTTTACATTATTTAAATATAAGAAATTTTACTTATAAATGCAAACATTCATACAAATCACTATTCTATTTCAAGATATTTTATAAAATATATTTTATATATCCTTTCTATATATACATTTTTATACACTTATACACATAAATGTATTTGTTTTTTTTTTCATATATACAATATCTACAAACTATACAAATAAATACAGGATTATATAAAATATAAGGACACTTGCCTGGAATTGCCCTAGATTTTCAGGGATGACTTATATTAAGGACATTCACCTTTTTTCATTTTCTTTTCAAAAAAACAAAAAAAAAAACAGAGAAATATATACATATACATAATATAAAATATAAACAATATCATCATTATCAACATCATTATCAACACCTATCCTAATGATTATTATCAATATTATTATTAATATAACATGAACCATCAACATTATAAACAAACAGATGTTGCATTGGGTTGTGTTGCTGTAAACATAATTACAGCAACATAATAAGAATACATACAATATAGAATAAAATGTCAGAAAGGAAGTTATATTGTATATGTATGTTTGTATGTTTCATAATTTCATTTTTAAAAAAAAATTTTTTTTATTATCCTTACAAATATGCATATATATACAAACATACAAACACACACATTGTATAATAATACAATAATAATAATAAAAATTAAATAACATGGGAGTTACTTCTATTGTATTCTGTTGGCTCTGTTCTGTTTTATATATTTCAAAAAATTTTATTTTTTTACAAGGAATAATCTTAACAAAAGAAGTTGTTTTTTTGTTTTTTTATACACAATTCCGTTTTTATAAAAGTAATAATAAAAAAAATTATAAAGAAAAGGATTACCTGTATCCTATAATATACTTTGTATAAAGACTAAATAATACATAAAGTGGTGCTTTAAATATTTAAAATAGAACATTTTCACATATATGTAAATAGAATTGTGTCTAATCAGAGAAAAGGATTTGATTGTCTGTTGTTGCTTTCTGTTATAAATCCCTTGTTTCATGAAATAAGTGTTGCCGGAGTTTCTGATACATTTAATCAAAAATAAGACTTCTATTCATAAACTTGTAAATGTAATATTATATAGTTACTTCCTTTCAAAATACCATCAATGAAATTTTGAATCAGTAATTAAGGATTTGATTGAATCCAAATTTTTTATATAATTATTTTTCCAATTACACTTTGTGTATTTTAATTCTCCGACTTTTTTCAATTAAATTAAAATCGCAACTCTGTTACTGTAAACAAAGGATTCAAAGGAATTATTCAAAAAAAAATTTTAATTCTTTTGTAGTCTTAGTATTGTGAATGAAATTGAATCCTTTATATTTGAGTTTTTTTTTTATCGTATTTGGATTTCAATCTAATTAAAAAAATACGTGCAGTATAATTAGAAACTTCTCATTAAATACTTATTCAATTTTAAAATTTTATACCCAGCTAATACAAAAAAAAAAAACACAAAATTTTGAAATTTTCCTTGTATTCAAATTAAAAATTTTATTTAAAAAGGACTTTAGGATTCAAAATAAAAAAGTATACAAGAAATACTTCTACAAATTTTTAAAAATTCAAAATCCAATTCAATTATCACAGGTAAAATAAAATTATCAATTAAAAAAATAAAAATTTTCCTATACTTTTTTTTTATTCAATGTTTTTCTTTTTCTAATCTACAAAATAATAAAATTTTCCTTTTTAATTTTTCTCATTTTGTTATTTTCATTTTCCAATTTTCCATCTCTTTCTAATGTTCTAAAGGGAAAATTAAAACTCAATATATGGAAAAAAAAACTATAAAATAAATAAAATTATAACACAAAAAATACACATTATGTTGGAAAACTACCATAATAATATACATATATATATATATATATATACATAGTACATACATAAATTATATACATATTAAAGAAGAAAATTGTGCCAGTTGAAAGGTTATTCTCGTTCAATGACCCAATTTCAGTTCAGTTCTAAAAATAGAAACTACAACAATAGAAAAAGAAGAAGGAAAAAAAAAAAATAGAAAATTAGAGTAAAATTCTAAAGGAATTTTCTTATCAATATCATTATAATCATCAACAATATAAATAATCATCATCAACTATATATAATATATATTATAGCACTTTGTATATATGGTATATAAAAGATAGGGTTTTTTAAAAAAAAAAATTTTCTTACAGTGGGTTTTTTTTTTTGAGTTCGAAGTACACTGAAAGTTTTTCAGTTTTTCTAGAAGAATATTTTCCAATATAAAAGTTTGCTTTTAATTTTTACGTGCTCTCATTAGAATAAATAAATAGTATATATGTATATATATATTATATATTAATTTGTATATAATATTTATATTTATGGATTATAAACAACAACAACAAAAAACAAAATAAGGTTTTTAATGTATATATATGCTAATTGTCACGTAATGCATTTATTTTTATATTTTTTAAATATTCATTATATATATATATTCATTATATACATATATATATATATCTTGGGAATTTTATTTTTCACATATAGATAATCTCTTAAGTGAATCATTTTAAAATTTAAAAAAAAAACAGGATCTCTTATTATATATCTATATATATATACTTATCCTCATCCATAATCCTTGTTGAAGGATCCTTCTAAAATATACGAAATAAAATATTTAAAATGTTTATGTAAACCCTAGTATAATTTCTAACCCACTAATCATCAATTTGAAAGTAAAACCGTAAAGTAATACAAGTATTTATGTACTATATACATATATATGTATATAAAAACCCATATAAATATTTTAAAATGATTAAAAAAAGTATCTGTAGATTCTAGAATAGTCAAATTAAGACGAACGAATTCAGGATAAATATTACGCATAATTTTTCCTACAATAACAACACATTAACAATGAATGAAAATATTTTTTAATAGAGTCCTTGTTCAATGGAGTCCTTTTAAATGTATTTTTCAGATTTTATTTTCAAAATATTTTTTAAACATGTTTAACATAAAATTAATATTAGGTTACGTTTTCCCCAGATTATAATAAAAGTTGTTTTGTTTTTTTTTGTTTTGTATTTTAGATTAGAAAAGTGGGAATTGGTTGGTTTTAGAGTTTTTGATTTTAAAATCAAGTTTTTTAATTTTTAATTTTAGATTAATTTTAGTTGTTGGGATAACAGAAGGTTTATGTTTAACTCCAAAATGATTGAAATATATGGAGATAATCAAATGGTTTTAATTATTTTAAAAATTTTGAAATGGGCATTTATTAGATAATTACAGAGCTAAATTAATATGTTTTCATTTAAAATTCATTGATTGATAAAAATTTGACTGATTATAAAAATAAGTATGAAAGTTTTTTTGATCCTTTAGAAACTTTGAATTATAAAATCTTATAAATATGATTGATAATCTTTAAGATTTATTTTATAGATTTTACTGTTTTATGGACATTCAATATGGAATACGTTAAGAATGTTAGCTTTAAAAGGACCCTATTACAGCAGACACTTATCGCAAATCAAATATAGTATTTTTTTTTATTTTTTGATAAGTGATTGTTCCTTACAATTCCAATTTCATGGATTCGCTGTCAAATAGAGTTTTAGCGCAAAATATCAAAAATATTTGATTAGTGATAAGTTGTTCTTGCAATAAAGCCCTGAAAATCTCTAATACTTATAAAACTATCTTAAGTTCTCATAGATTAAAAATCCTGTTTCAAATGTGTTCTTTTTTTTGAAGAAAAATGAAAACACTTCAATGTTGTATAATTTGTATAATTTTGAAACTCATCAAACACATCTTCTTGATTAGTAAAATTTATTTCTTACATTATTATATTATACATTATTAATAGAATATCCGCCAAATTTAATTTAATTTTAAAATAATTTTATTCTATTTTAAAAATATAAAAAAAATTTTAATTTTAAATTCTCATTCATTATTTTTTTTATTTTTTTCTAAAATCAAAATAAAGAAAATTTGTTTTTACTATAGCATTACATGTAATACTTATATATATATATATATATAAGTATATTGCCTTAATAAAATAATATGTAAAAACTAAGTATGTATATATTAATTTATAAAATAACAATATTATAGAAGAGCCCTAGAAAAAGTTCATAAACTTTACAAAAAACAATAATAATAATAAAAAAACGAAAATAAATAAATAAGAAATAAAAACAAATTATTTGTAATCTTGGCTATTTTCCACTTACTTAACTTTAACAATTTTTTTTTTGTTTTTTTATATACACATCTTCACTCCATTGAATCACGTTTTTAGAGTTTTGTTTTTTTGTTTTGTTTTTTTATTTAGATTTGTAAAACCCAAATACATCAACCCTACAACTAAAATAATAAAACAATTCAACACTTTTTAAAAGAAGAATAAAAAAATTTAAAAAAAAAAATTGCAATAATAAAAATAGTAAAAAAATAAAAAAAAATTGCAAAAGAAATAAATAAAGAATTCACTTAAAATAAAAACAATTCGATTCGTAACGAATTTAAATTGAATCGAAAAATGTTTATTTTAAATAAAATTAAAAATAAATTAAATTTTTTAAATATTGTCATATATATACATAAAATTTGTATCCTATATATATTTGCATACATTTTGTATTTATACCCGTATGACTATATAGTCAAAGGGTATAATAAATTTGCCATTACGTTTGTGACGCAGAGAAGGAGGGGGGGTAGATATAGACTCAAGTGTATGGATCGGATCAGAATCGAAAAAAAAATCGATTTAGCTATGTATGTCCGTCCGTCCGTCTGTCCGTCCGTCTGTCCGTCCGTCCGTCCGTCCGTCTGTCCGTCCGTCTGTCCGTCCGTCTGTCCGTCCGTCCGTCCGTCCGTCTGTCCGTCCGTCTGTCCGTCCGTCCGCACGATAACTCAAAAACTAAAGAGTATTATGACGAAAAAAGTAGTTATATTGATGCATGACAATATGCAATCTTTTCCAGGAGTTTAACCAAACGGTCCAGAATTTTGGGGATAATATATTCCCTTTCTCAGAAATATAGGGATTTTGACGAAAATTGGGCCAGTTTAAATAATTAAAAGAAATATTAATTTTACTATAATTTTATTAACTAAATTGATTTCATTTTATTAAACAAAAATAGATTAAATAACCAAAGTTTCGCACCAATGAAATTCATAAATATTTTGGAAAAAAGATCAACTTTGATTTTTTAACTAACTTAACTCACTTTCTAATATAGAATCTAGCACTGCACTCTGGAAAAAGGAACAATTTTGATTTTGAAACCGACCAGCGACCAGCCCAATGTAGAAATATATAATAAAAGTTTCGATTTGTAAAATTATAAGACATAAATCATAAAAGGACTTATGACATTTTTTTCTAAGGGACTTATGTCACTTTGTGTTATTTTACAAAATTTCATAAGTCCCATAGGGACTAAGGGACTTATGACAAAGGGAGCTGTGACATGTCACCATTTATTTATTAATAAATAAGTTGATGTCAATAAAAATAATAATCTAGTAAATATTAATAAGGGTATAAATCATTCAATATTTGCTTAACCCCTTGAAATGTTTTTTACTTAAAGATTAAAATTTTTTTTTGAAAAATTGTTTTTTTTAAAATAATTTAAAAATTTCTATTTTTGGAAATTTTTTTTAAAATTTAAGTCGTTAATGAATTTTTTCGAATTTATACTTTTGGGAGCAATTTATAAATTTCATTAGGAAGGGGTTTTTAAGGTAAAAATATATTTACTTATATATGAATCATTTCAATAAAAAGTACAGCTATTTAACCTTAAAAATTTTTCTAGAAATTCTTTGTGAATTCAAAGTCTGATAAGATAAGATATCAAAAAATTAATCAGATTATGAAAACAAGTACTTATTCCTTCAAAATTAAATATTATTTAAAAATAAATTAATCTTATCTTTAATGCTTTCTTAAGAAATTATTCTAAGTGTGTAGGCGATTAAATTGTTTCCTAACTTTCCTTAGTGAAAATAAATATATCAACAAATATTTGAAAATTATTTATATATACAATTTATATATAGTATATATATTCCTTGATCCTTCTTCATTCCTTCAGGTGTAATTACTGTAAGATATAGAGATGAGTTAAAGGTGAGTCAAATTTGTATAACTTTTAAATCTTAAGTTGAGTTCAGAACTGTAACGTTTGATCCGGTATACCTAAAAAACTATGCAAATCATTAAATTTCAATCTAACAAATATATTTCAATTTCTTTCAGATATATCCTTCAAATATAGTTTCACTTAAATTCATTAATTTTGAGGAAATATTCATATCCTTATTTTTACATATCCATAAATTATAAAAAAATTCAATGAATAAATTAAAACATAAAATTACATAAAATATAATATAATTTATCATTCATATTCATTGAAAATCCCAAAATTTTAATTATTCTTATTTTACCTTTACATAAATTTATTTTTTAAATTAAAAATGTAACTATCAAATATAAAAAAAAAAAACAAAAAGCAACAACATAAAATAACCTATATTAATAATTGAACAGAATATAGATATATTATAATACCTATATCTCTATATATATATGTACATGTAATACATATCTTGACGTCATTTTCTACAATATGCAATTAAATGCAATATCCTAATTAATATTCAACATTAATTAAATTATGTATAATATATATATGTTGGGTAGGGTTTATTTGAAAATAAATTTTAAATAAATATATATATATATATATATATATATATATATTATAAAAGTATATTTAAGGAGTTCATTTAATCCCTTGAGTTATTTCTATATTACTTAAAAACTAATTACTCTATATAAAATTATTTTAATGTATTTTTAATTTATATATCTTATTTTCTCTATTTTAAAGTTATATACTTATATTTATTGTGTGTCCTCAAAATATCCTTTTTTTTTTTACAATGCACGCATATTTTATATATGTTCTATATACCTCTATATACATATATGTACATATTTCTAATTATATCAATTTTATAAATAGTAATTTTTTTATGTAATTACAATAAAATCGTGTATTATATACTTTTCAAAAATAAAAAATAAATAAGAATTTACCACATATCTCATGTGACACCATGTGATAATAACTTATGTATAAGTTTCATTGCACTTTTGCATATTTTTATAAGTAATAAAAAAAAAAAAACACAAAAAAAAAGTTTTAACATATTTCATTTCTATTTCTATTTCTTATTTTTTTTTTTTATTAGAAAAGTTCTAATTTTATTTAAAAAGTTTTTTTTTTAGTTTTTTTGTTATTTTTATTTTTTCGAAATTACGAAAGGGGTTTTTTTTTCGCAAAATAGAAAATGCATTTAAAAAAAAAACTCATTCGCATGCATGAATGTATGCAATTTAAAAATTTAGATTTTCTTTACAAAATTTAAATATAGGTATGTGTACACTTACTCATGCACATTATTTCATTTATTAAAAATCTAGTATAGTATGCATGTATAAATAAATTGCATTTAGTATATATCTAAATTGTGTGTATGTAATACAATTATTTATTTGTCACAAAATGTGTATAAACCTACGTATCTATATGAAAATTCTTTTTGCGAATATATTCTATTATTAAAATGAATATTTTACACTATTTACACATACACTCCCACCTAATAATTACAAATGTATATAAAATACAAAATTAAAAAAAAAAGTAAAAATGTAATAAAAAAATATAATTAAATATTTTTTTAACTAATAAAATTCTCATAGCAAAATATTAATAAAAACACAAATTATTTAGTCACAATAATTATATAAAAATATATATAGGTATACATACGTACATAGTTATATAAAAATAATAAAATAAACATATAGCTAAACTTATTACATATAATATTTGCAATTTAAAAATATATATATATATATATATATGTATGAATAAATAAATAATACAATATGTAACTTTAGTCAAATAACTAAAAAGTTCATAATTATACACATTATATACAAACATATATATAAACAAATTATTTCATTTTCATATAAATATATACCTACATATATATAAACCTATGTTATATATAAATGCATATAAATGTATGTGCATATATATGTATATGCAAAGCGATGATATAAGAATGCATTCTTTATGCGAGGTTATTGAACTTTCACTTTGCATTCTAGATTCTTTGCATTATTTATCTATGCTTTTTTTTATTCAAACATACATGCATACATACATACATATATAAGAAATATAATATTTTTGCACATGACGTCAATGATATTAAAGCTTTAGTTTTTTCGTTTTTTTCTTCTTGTTTTTCTTTCAATTTAAAATTATTATGTAGTACAACAAAAACATAAAACTATGTACTACAAGTACTATTGTATAATAGATGAAAAATACAACAACAACAAAAAAAATAGGCAACAGCTACAATAAAAACAACAACAAAACTAGAATATAAGTATATAATTTTTTATTATATTTTTTTTTCTTGTTTTTAAGAAAAAAATAACAGTGCATTTTGAGAGCTACAAAAAAAAAAAAATTGGTTTTTCTTTTTTTTTTTTTTTATAATAGAATAATAAATGAATGCATTTAATGTATATATATATATATGCAATTGTTTGTGTATTATATAATTATATATAAGTATATAGAATTACATATACATAAGGTACTCTGTGTGGCCCTGTTATTTTGGAGTCAAAAACCTCAAATGAACTCAGCTCAGTTCTTTTTACTATTTTTAAATATTTTCATTGTTGTTGTTGTTTTTGTTATTGTTGTTGTTGTTTTTTACTACTATTGTTGTATTTTTATAATGTAAGTATATTATTATTATTGCGCTTTACTGGCACTGGCACTGCTATGCAACTATCCATTTCTGTGTTTCTAATACTGATTATAATTTTTTTTTTGTATTTTGGTTTAATTTTTAAGTAACGATGATTATGATTACAATGATATAGTAACTTTTGATAATGATAGTTTTGATGATTATGATAATGATGAATATAGTTGAAATATATATACATATATTTATATATATTATATAATAATGATATTGATGAAAATTTTGATATTGTTTCATATAAAAAAAAAATGTATTTTTTGGAGGATTTTGTTACTATTATTTTCTTACTGTTATTTTAAATTTATATATATATATATAGGTTGTAATATATATATTTGAAAGAATGTTTGAAGTAGAATTTTTTGGTAAAGGAGAAAACCTAGAAAAATTGGAAAGAATAATAAGTACACAATATTTGGTGAAATAAAAAAAAAAAATTTATAAAAGTTTATCCGGGATTTTTGAACTTTGACCTCGTTTCAATAATAATAAAATCTAAATATAGATTATATACTTTTTATCTTATGTATATATATTTGATACTTATATAGGTATATAAAGAATATTATATAGGTAATACTATATATATATATATCACCAAGTACATATTAAGTTTATTTGTTTATTTATTTAAGTTATTTGAATTTTATATTGGGATCTATTAAAGGATAATAGTATACATGTACACGTATATACATTGTTATTTGTAGGGGATGACAAAATTATAAAAAGGATACAGAGAGGGAGAGCATTTTCATAAAAGAAAGGAAAATTTCCTTTCTATTCTGAAAAAATGCATATTCTTTGTTGCATTTGATGCAAATTATAATTTATATATTATTCGGTTTTTTTTTTTCATATTATAATGGAATTATTTTCTAAAATAAAATTAATTGGTATAATTATATAAAAAGAAAGTTTTAATAAATTTGGATCATTAGTTTTTCTGGAAAAATTTAATTGGATAATTTATTAGAAAAAGTTCATAATTATATTCTAATCGAATATTTTTTTTTATTTGAGATTTAGATTTAAGTTTATCATATACTTAAGTACTTTGAATTTGTTCAAGTTATTGAAGAGTTATTTAAAATAATTTATTATTTAAAAAAATTTTTTTAACTAATATCCAAAATAATGAGTTCATTAAACTTGAACTCTTAGGTTCATATAAATATAACTATTTAAACAGTTCGATTTTATGATTAGTGAAGACATAATTCTAATTTATTCATGAAAGGTGTGTTCTTAAAAAAAGCTGTAAATCAAAATTACACAAAATTAGGTTTTAAAAAAAGTGCAGAATATATATATATTATATGGATTCTAAGCTGTTAACCCATCCAATAGTTCATTATTGTAAATCTAATTAAGTTTTAATCTTCACAGATCATTCAAGGGGTCATATTCATTAATTTACCTAACCTTAAAGTAATATATTTTAAAAGAATGTTTGTTGTACTTGAAAAAGTCATAAAAAGATCAATTGCATATTTATTACTTTTCATATATTAATTACAGTCTTGCTCTTTTATATACTTATGAGTTTTTTTAACATTCAACTTTAGATTAAAAAATTTTTAAAATTTTTTTTACAAGTCATCAGAAAATTTTCACCTATTTGAAGGAATTTATCTGTTATAAAATATAAAAAACATACTTTAAAAATCAATCAAAATTATACGATTATTAACCAAATAAATATTTCAATTATACTTCTGAAAAAAAAAACAAAAACAAAATCCATTTAATAATTTTTCACTTCAACAAAAGCAAAAAAATTTTTCCTAAAGCTAAAAAACAAAAACAAAAATCCAAAAAAAAAAAAACGCCTTCTAAATCAATTATATTCAATTAATTACGATTTATTAACTTATAATAAAATCAAAATAAATTTTATAAACTTCATAATATACATATACAATATAAATATAGTTCTAAATTCAAACACACCTTGAAAATAACAAAAAAAAAATTGAAAAAAAAATTAAAATTTGTTCCAAATAACCTCAACTTGAACAACGATTCTATACTGAGTACAATACAAGATACAATAACGAGTATCTTGATATTTTTTTAAAATTGTTAATCAATAAGCAATAACAGTAACAAGAATAACAATAACGGCAGCTTTGTATTCTTATATACATTTTTTTTTTTTGCAATTTTACAGCTGCACTCAAAAAATTCGGTTTTTTTCTACCAAACTTTTAAAGCAGCACTATAACGATAGCGATTTTATTTTAAGCGCCAGCGTTCAACAACCATAGATTAAAACAATAACAACAACAATAATAGTATTAAAATAAAAAAAATTAGCATTATTTTAGGTATGTGTGTAGGTATGAAATTTTTGAATAATTTTAAATAAAAGTATAAAAAGACCGTCTATAATTAAGAATGTCCTAAAATTCATGCCTTGTCAAAAATAATAATGTCAAATTGGGTTTTTTATTTTTTGAAAAATTTGTCAGTCCCACATATAATATTTAAATTTTTGTTGAAGTTATTGTTGTTGTTGTTGCTAATGTTGTATTAATATTAAATATATAATATTTTAAGTCTTTGTTACAGCTTTAAAATATTGTTTGTGTTTTTTTTCTATTTTAATTCTTAATGGAAATACAAAAAAAAAAACAAAAAAAAAACAAGAAATTTTCAAGTTAACTCATAATTTCAATAATGTCAAATTAAAAAAAAAAAATAATAACAACAACAACAATAAAAAAAACCATGGTGTTAATGCACTTTTCATTGCCTTTAAAATTAATTCACGCTCACTTATATCGTTAGACTAAATTTAGCTCATAATTCAAATAATTATTTAATGCACTTTAAAAAAAAAAACATTCCATTATATATATATATATTATATATGAATATATATATATGTGAATATATATGTAGACATTGATTAAATAATTTTAATTTAATAGAACAAACTAGTAGCAAGCTTTATTGCAATTAATTGCATTGATCATGCATAGATGAATTTTTTTTTTAAGATTTTTTTTTTTTTTTTTTGTTTTTTGTTTTTTTTTGTTTTTTTTTTTTTTTTGGAACGAATAAAATCGAGCTCATGTTAAATTGCATCAGAATTATTATTTTTTTTGCTTCAGATCAAAATTTGAAAGTGTTATATAAATTTTATTGAAAGCGAATTTATAAAAAAAAAAAAAATTAGAAAAAAAAAAAAAAAACTGAAACAGATGTCGTATTTTTTAATTAAAAATTAATATCTACTTATGACACTTTTTTTTTTTTTTTAAATATAAGCGTTAAATTTTAGCACTTTAAAATTATATGCGTGTCTATATTTTTACTTTTTATATGCTTTGACTCAAATGTTGACTAATTCTAAATTAATATTGCATACAATTTTCATACTTATATAATGTTTATATAATTTATAACATTTATTGACAAAAATATTACACAAAATGTCTCGACTACTATAATTTTGAAATAGAAAATTTTGAAACATTAAAAAATTGCCTACATATTAAAAAAAAAAAAAATTATTATATAAAGTGGAAAAAAACTCAAATCAATTAGGAAATCTAATCAAAAAAAACAGTATAAGACGCAATTTAAGTTATAGTTTTATTAAAATTAGGAAATCTAATCAAGAAAATTTTTAAGACGCAATTTTAGTTGATAGTTTTTATTTTAATAAAAAAAAAAAAAAAAACATCAGATAGATAAGAATAAATTAAATTTATAATTTTTTTTATTTTGATGTATTATGCAATTATGAGAGATTCGATAGTTCAAGTGAGTTTATTTTGAATCCTTAAACTGTTCAGAGATGAAGAAATATTATTTATGATAATTAGTTGTGCTAATGTGGTTTGTACTAAACTTTTCTATATAAGGTCTTAGAATTTTATAATAGTTAGTGCTTACTAGTGATATTCGGTTTTAGAAAATTGTAATCAGTGTCGGGAGTTTTAATATATCTGAGATTTATGATGTGTGTGTTACATAACACCTGAGTGTATTTCGGGATATATCTTTCAATTTTATATATCTCCTTTAAATAGGTGTGTCCTTTCTCAATACATAACTAGATCATTCCTTGGTCTTTCAGAATGTTATGATAAACATTTTTTACAAATTTGTTGAAAATATTTTCACTGTAGCTTTACGAGGAGAAGAATTTTGAATTTTTCCTCGAAAAAAATTAAAATATTGCACAAATTATTGAGTTTTATATTAAAATTCTGAATTGGTAAACATTTGGTAAACAAAGCCCACAAAATATTGAGTTTTATATTAAAAATTCTGAATTTACACATTTGGTAAACGGAGCCCACAAAATATTGAGTTTTATATTAAAAATTCTGAATTTACACATTTGGTTAACGGAGCCCACAAAATATTAGAGTTATTTGTTTTAACATTTCCAGATTTAAAAATATAATCATTAGAACTCAAGCTATAACCAGTCGAACTAAGGCTTTTTATAAATCTCGGTTTCCGTAAATCTATATATAGCGTGTACTTATTCTAAATAAAGTCAATGTTATATGTTGCTGTAGAGATATTTATGATTATGGGAGTAATGCGTAGCTGTTATAAGTAGTGTGCAACCATAACCCTTTTTGGAACTAAACTTTGGGAGCGGGCATGTGTATAAATGTACAATTTGGTTCTGATAAGAATGTGAAAATATTATTGGAAATTGGGTTTGGGAACAACATTACAATATTCTGAGTTTCTGGAATTTTAAGTTTAATTCTATTTCGAAACTAGATACCAATGAAAATTTTATAAAATGTATTCGAAAGTTTAAGAAATTCTATTAAACTTAGTACTTATTCAATTTTCTAGCTTTTGCAAATTCAAAAAAGCGATTTTATAAATTTATAAAATGAAGAAAATTTAGAAATTATTTTTTTAAAAAAAAGACAGACGGAAAATGAAAAATTTAAAAAGCAAATAGAGCCCAGCTTATACTGTTTTGAAAAATACCTATACAAATTTATTAGAATAAATAAATAATTTGTTCTTTATACTCTAAAGAATTATTCAGTTGTCTGACCGATAGCTAGTGGCAGCTTTTCAATCGTGGCAGCTTTTCAATCCAAGAGTCTCAAACCCTGGTTGCAACATATCTAATAAAAAAAATATAATGTATAGGTATTACAATAATTTAATAAGAAGTCCAAATGCTAAATAGACAAAGTATTATTATTATCAGGCAATCTTTACTAATGTCTAGTACTACAAATAAATAAATAAATTATCCAGATAACCAAAATCCCAAAAATAAATTTTTTAAATCCCAATAAATTCTTTTTAAAATCTTTAAAATTTTACAAAAAAAAAATCCCAATTCAAAAATATAAACATAAATTGTTCTACAAAATTAAAAAAAAAAAATTATCACTTTGTCACTTGTTATCCAATTTCTCTTTTTTTTTTTTCAATAGAATATCTTACATAGTGATAACAAAATGTTTCTTATGTTAGGTCTAGAATCCAAAATATAAAAAAAAAATAAAAATGATAACCACCATCGCACCACAAACATAAAAAAAAAAACAAAAAACAAAAAAATGCATTGCATTCTTAACTTTGCTTCATACAAAGAACACAGAGAGAGAGAACAGAACAAATAAAGCACAAAAAAAAAACAACAACAAAACAAAAAAACAAAACAATAAAAACGTGCTAATAAATCGAAATAATATGACTGACCGCCTTTCGAAAAAATAATACATATATATACATACATATACATATATTTCTTCTTATTAAAATTACAACAAAAAATAAAATTTTAATAAAATAAACTTAAAAATAAATAAATAAAAATAATAATAATAATAAAAAAAACAAAAAAACGTCATATCATTTGCAAAGTACAAAAATGAACACCACCAATAGGTTGAATAACATTTTTCTAGGTTAAAATGTACAAAAAAAAAAAACAAAAAAAGAAACTCAAAAAAAAAAAACAACAAAAAAATTAAATTCATTATGTTCCCAACACAATTGTATATACATATACGAAATATGAACAGAAAAGCAACAAAAAAAAAAAAACAAAAACAAAAAAATACGTATAAAATACAAACTACACCGTAAAATGGGGTCACATATTATTCTGCTTGTTTGCTTTGCTAATAAAAGCTCATAAGTTTCTCTGTTTTATATATTATTATTATTATATTATATATTCATTTCATATTATTTATTTATTTATTTATTTATTATTTTGTTTTTTTTTTTGTATTTTAATTTAATTTTTTATTTAATTATTGTACTCTCTTATAATTTATTATTTTATTATTATATATATATATATATATATATACATATATATCATTATAAAATAAATTATTAAAATAAATATACCGCCAACACTTTTTAATTCATTTTCATATGTTATAATAATTGTTTAACTTCATTTTTTTATTTATTTAATTTTTACTTTGTCTCATTATTTTTTTTTTTTTAAGATTTAAAAAATTGACAAAAAAACACAAATATAATTTTACAAAATTTAAGTAGCATAGATCATGTCAACATAATATAATAGTTGAAAATTGAAATATGTTCTAATATATTACATCTATTCAATTACGCAGTCATTATTTATTTTTTTGATATTAGTTGATATTGCACATACCAATTTTGTAACAAGTTCGAGTTTTAATGGGGTATATTTAAAAAAATATATAGTTAAATAGTATTTTATTTAATAGTTAATTAAGTTATTATTTAATAATAGTTAATATTAATGTTTTCCATTGAAATTAGAAATGTCAGTTTAAATTTTAAATATGGATTTACCAATCACAGTTTCTAGTATAAATTTTGTTATGCAACGTTATTTGTACTCGCAATCTAGAATACAGGTAGGTTTACTGCGTTTTTACAGTTATTATTAAAAATTTAAATGTTACCAAGAAAATTGAAGGCATAGCTTTCATTATACGATAAAAATGTAAAATTGCATATCTAAAGGCGTTAAAAAATTTTTTTCTTTTGTAAATGACAAAATAAGTGTGAAAAACACAACATTGTCAACAAAAATAAGTGTGAACTCTATTACAACATTACTTCATTCAATGCATCAATAATGGGTAAACTATTTTAACACGGATTTTATTATGAATTTGAAAGTTAACCACTTAATTGAAGTCATGGTTTTCAATTTATGTTAAAATTACAAAATTGCATAATTAAAGGCGTAAATTAAATTAATTCCCCTATAAATGATTATAAACGTTGCATTTAGAACTAGAAGATATTTTAAAATTCAAAATTGAAACTTAGCTTTTTAAAAGTATGATATCAAAATCGGGTTTAAGTAACTCAATCAAAGGCTAATATATAAGAAGAAATTTAAAGAGTTAGTTCTTTTTGATTAAATTTTATATTCTACCTATCGTCCTTTTCAAAATTAGATATTTTATAAATAGAACGTATAATCTACCAAAATGCTTATTAGAGCTATCAATATATGAGCGTATGCTCAACATTATAAATGAATGACATTGAAAGTTAATTATATCATACTTAAATATATAATTTTACTAAAATATACTCATTTCATAAAATCAATTACAATTTAGTGTCAAGTATATTAAACTATCATTACTGTAATAATGAATTAAACGTTAAGTTTTTTCAATTTAATTAAATACGTCAGCCACAAACTTCAGTACATATTTCATTTGCCTATTATATTAACATTAAATTGTCATCATACTGTTATCCTTTCATAAATTACAAAAAAAAAACATATTCCTATAAAAAACCATATTAATTAATTTAATTCAATTTATCAATAATCCTTGAAATTTATTTACTCAAAATAAAAAATAAATAATCAATTTACTCATTACATTAAAAAGAAAAAAACCCAACAACATCATTTACTGCAATTTAAAAGCTTATTATTAACTTAACGCACTTTTTTTTTTAAATGAAAAAAAAACAACAACAATAACAACAAAATCAAAAAAAGCATCACATAAAAATAGTTGTGTTGTTACCTACCCAACTAAAAAATCCAATGGTGTGCAATTCCCTCTCACTTTCCTGCAAAACTTGATTTCAAAATGAAAAAAAAAAATATATATTTTGTTGATTTTTTTTTTTTTTCACATCTATGTATCTTTCACTATATATATATATATATATATTTACTCTATCTTATATAGTTAAATATATACATTTATACAAACGTTTATACAAAATTTAATATCAGAAAGCTTTTTTTCAAATAGTAAAAATGAAAAACTTAAATCTCATATAATTTTATATATATACATACATATAATATGTAAGTGTATATAATACTTTAACATAGTTTTCAAGGGTTACTATATAAATAAAACATATATAATATGTACTATGCTGTTTTAAAGTAGTAGAGTTCATTTGAGTTCAAATCTTTTATAACTTGTGCCCAAAATCTACAAATCTATTAAATACAATTTAAAGCAAAAATAAATTTATACATTTTTTTTTTTTTAATAATAGGCGTTTAAAAGTTAGTTATGTTTAAATACTAAAAAAATGTTAACATAAATTAATGAACAAAACTATTATTTTAGAATATTTTGCTAATTTGATTCTTGTTTGAATATGTCGTTAACTTATTTGGTTAATAAATTTACAAGATATATATATATATTGTATGTAATAAAGCACATAATATTTAAATGACAGCCCGCATATGAAATAACAATATGTTGTTATAAAAAATATTAGTATGTAATAATCTTACTTTCAACACCCAGTAGTATGTCAATACTTTATATATATATATATATTTATATTATATTGAACTACAAGATAAGTTCATTAGGTTATAATAATTTTACAAAAAACAGCAGCAGCAGCAACAGATCATAAATCTTTTAATAAAAACCTATTTGCTGGTTTTAGAAGAGTTGTTAAATGTTGTTTTAAAATTTATGTGTACAACACACTTCTAAACTTATTTTTGATTTTATTTTGAATTAAATTGTATTTATATTTTCCAAATAAACATTTAGAATGTTTCTGACAGAAATTTCAGTTAATCTTATATGGAAACTATCTTTAACATATTGTTTCCCAAAATCAAAATTTTACCAAAATATTATTTAATGTGCAGGCAATATGTAAAATGAAAATATACTAAATACCATGCCTCTTTTCTTGTCCTTCCTCTATAATCCTTTTCTATCTCTTTCTTTCAAAGATACAATTCATTATATATGTATATATATTTTACATATATTTATTTATATAATATTTGGTAAATCAAAGTTTCATACTAACAAATGCATTTGATATTTTTTAATAATTTATTAGTTGAATACATATTTGCAAATAAATATCAATAAAAATTTCATTTCATCTTTATAACTCACATCCATCACATCCAAATATCATTAATATTACAAATTAATAAATAAATATTAAAATGCAAAAAACAAAAACGAAAAGAAATAATAAAACCACTAAAAAGACCTCAATATTATGCTCTTGATATAACCATTTTATATTGTACATATATACATATCTACATACATAAATATTTACATATTTTATATACATATCTATACTTAAATATACCTACCTAATAATTACATAAAATTGAAATTTATTTATATACAAATATTGCTATACAAAAAAAACCTAATATTAAAATAATATCACATTAGTTTGTAATTGTGTGTTCAATTTTTTAAATAATGAAAAAAACACGAATGAAGAAAAGAGAAAGAAATATAATATTCGTTCAATATTATATATAAGAAGAAAAAACACAATTTTTTTTTTTGGTTTGTTTTTTTTTTTCTGTTTTGTGAGTGAGTGAGTGAAAAAAAAAAAGTAAGGTTGGCGACCGAAAATTAGGTCACGACAATGGTAAGTTCATTGAACTGGCTGTGCTAAAGCTAAATAAAATAAATAAATATTGTATGTATGTATATATATTTTTTATGTATATATACAAAAATATCTATAATAATATTATAAAGCTTTCAATCTCGAACAAATTTTATATATATATATATATATGTATATACATATATTTATATTATCGCCATCGCAATTTTTAGTTTCAATTTTTATTATATATGTATATTATTATATATATTATATATATATATATATATATTATAGGAATATTACTGGAATACTATTTTTCTATGATACTCTATATATTGATATTCGAAATTGAATTGAATTTAATATTTTCTATCTCTTTCTTTTTTCAAACAAAAATTATGCTTTTGATGAAGGGGAAAAGTGGAGAATGAGGGATTTGAGAAATATAATAATAATTGTTTTAGCTTTTTTGTATAATAATGATTTATAAATAAATATATGTATGTACACATTTTGATAAGGTAAACCACGTCAGTTTTTTTATCATTTTTCGAGATTTTTCGAAAAATATTTATATATGAAAAAATTATATTTTTGATTTTGCGTTTCGAATATCAAAAAAAAATAGAGACTTTTTTTTAATACAAATTTTTTGTAGTTGGCGCTTTTTTTGCAACTCGACTCTGTATCTTTGATTATAAATTCTCATAGTAGGAATTGCGATTTTTTGATTTTTTGAATTTTTATCTGTTGGCACCATGTGATGTTGCCAAAAAAAATACAGATGATGGAATAGACATGCTTTTGGGTTTTTTTTTGGTCTTTTTGCATAACACCAATTTATTAAAAAAAAAAAAAAAAAAACGGCTCGTTTTTAAAGTGTTAAGTGATTTTATTTTATATTTGGATTTTTAATTTATTTTCTGAAATTTTTGGTTGTAATTTTGGAAATTTTGCGTAAGGTGAGAGTTTTTGTTGTATTTTTTCTTTTTTGTATTTTGTATTTTGCAGCGATGATGAGGAGTAAATTTTTAGGGGGCGAGAGGGGAAATATGTATTATGATTGTACAAATAAAAAAAAAAGAGAAAAGAGAGATTCGAAATATGTGAATAATAGTAGGTGAGATATAGATCATGAGGAATATACGAATAATTATCAAAAATAAAATGATCTTTTATAGATGATGATAAATGAAAAGTGGAAGGTAGGAGGAAAGTGTATATCTATATACAAGTAGATATTATATATGTATATGTACTGTTTTTTGTATATATATCATTTTTTTTATTTCTTTATTTTGATTTTAATGAATTTGAATTATGTAGGACGTAGGCCTATGTTACGTTACGTACATTCATAACTTACCATTGTTTCGATTATTGTAATATTTCAAAAAAAAAATTATGACAAATAGGTAATAAATTTTGACATGCATTTTGTTTTTTTTTTTTTCCTCTTTTTTTTTGAAAAAAATTTTGCGGTTGAGAAAATTTTAAATATTTGTATTTTTTTTTTTGAATAAATTAAAATTTTTATGAGTTTTATTTTTTTGATTTAAATAGATTCAATATTTCATTTGTATTTAAAGTAAATTTGAATAATAATACTTAGTATTGTATAGTATAGTAAATATAAATGAATAAAGTTAAATAAAAATAATAGAAATTTTTTTTTTTTAGTATTATGTAATATTTAAAATATGCCTATATATATTTATATATGTACTCGTATATATAAAATATGTAATATAATGGAACACTTATGAAACTTTCTAGTTAACTTTACTTTCAAAATGAATTTTTATGAAAAGGGAATTTTAATTAAAATTTAATTTGATTTGTATATATATATTTTGTTTATAATAATTTGAAATAATTTTTAATTATAATTGTTTAATTATACATTAGGGTACTTTCATTTATTGTATTTATTTTATTTACAAATTTTTTTTTGAAAATTAATTAATAAACTTTTGATTGGTGATTTATTAATTTATATGTTGCCTTTATGAACTCATATTTACATTGAGGTTATTTACCTTTAAACTAATTATTACACTTATTATACTGTACAGAGTATAATAATAATTACAATTTATACAGAGTTATTTAAATAAAATTAATAATTACTTTAATATAAATGAAGGTGGTAATAGTTAAAGGTAAAGTAATCTTCACTTATAAACAATTCGAAATTACTTATAGAATATATAAATCGATTAGTCATAAACTGATTATAAACTAAAAATATGATTCATAATTCAGAAAACAAAATTATTCAAAAATTCTCAACCTATTTTAATATTTTTTTTTATTATTTTATAATGAATACTTATTTCTTTTTATTATGACAAGTTTATCTAATCTTTTGAAAAGCAATAACTATCTTTTATTACAAAATTATATATACTTACTTATCAAAATCAATAGTTTATACTTATCAGAAGTTTGATAGGAAATTAGTATAACTATAATCAAATGAAGAACTATTAAAACTAGAGTTAAACTTATCTAATAATACTTTCTGTATATTAAATCCCTTTAAATTTTTTTTGAAATTTTCTTGAAAATTCTTTAAGTCTGAAATTCTTTGATTAAGAACGATTGCATTATTTTTAAATAAAATCATTAACACCTACTTAATTTAATTAATAATCAAATAAAATATAAATAATACAATAAAAATTAACAATAGTATTTAAAAATAATAAATATTAAAATAAAATTCTATTCAATTATATGATTTATAATTAAAGTTATTTAAATTATAATAAGCTAATAAAAACGACTTTTTTTATATACATATTACAAACATAATATTTATACATATACTACCATTATTATTTTAAGTATTAAAATTAATGGTTTAATTCTTTTTTATTTTTTATTATAATTTTTTTTTTAATTGTTAATTAAAGTTTATTAATAATAAATTATCTCGATCATTAATTATTATTATATCAATGTAATTTTTAAATAAAAAAATATATATATATATATATATATATATAAATATATATAAATTAAATAAATAATCAGAACAAAATAAATAATAATAATAATATAAAAAAAATCGCTTAACACAATTCAATTCATATTATTCTATATATAATATAAATTTATTCTAAATGTGTAACCAAATACCCACATATATACACCCATTTACTATATATATATTAAATACTAACATTAAATTAATAAAAAAAAAATAGAAAATCTAAATAAATTAATTGAAAAAAAATATATAAAATAAAATAAAATTCGAAATAATTAAAATTAAAAAAAAAAAAAAAAATAGCAAAATTTTTAGAAAAAAAAAGAAACAGTTTCACGTTTTTCGTACCCGAAAACGTGCTCTAGCTGCCATATTCTAATACCAATAGTGCATATATTCTTTTTTTATTTTTATTTTTTACTTTTTTTTTTTTACATATATTCTTATATTTTTCTTTCGAATAATGTACTTGCATATAGGCATATTAACATGTAGTACATATATATATATATATATATTTGGATCCCGCCAAAAGGGTTAATAACCGAAGCTGCTGCGCTCTAACTAAAGTTCGCTACTGCGCTGCACTTTATTTAGTTCATAAAAATAATAAAAAAAAAAATTATATAGTTATTTTTTCAATTTTTCTATTTTTCCAACAATTTTTTTTTTATTTTTTGTTTTTCTTTTTTTTTTTTTTTGCCTATTGCATTTGCAACTGAATTGAGAAAATTTTTATACGAAATATTGTAGTTGTAGTGTATAATATTTGCAATAAAATACAAAAAAAAAAACAAAAAAAAAACAAAATGCAACAAATTCAAATAGAAAGAAAAAAAAAGCTTTTTTGTAAAATAGAATGTTGCTAGATATAATTTTAGTGTGTATATATACATTTACACTAGATATTATATATATTTTTATACATAGAGTTAAATTTGTTGCTGGTTTGAATGTTGCACATACAAACGGTTTTATGCATTTATTATATATTTATATATTTATATATATATACTTATGTATATAATAATCATTCAAGGAAAGTGCAATGAACCTTTTTTGCATCATGGCTGTTTGAATATGCGAAATAGAATAATAATAATAATAAAAAAAATAAAAAATAAAATACTTATCAAGATCTAAATTTGTTGTTAGTTAAATTTTTTTTTTTTTTTGTATATTAATATGCACATACTATATATATATATATATATATTTGAAAATGTATCTATAGATATAATATGTGTATATAATTTATTTTTAAAAATAATTTTTTTTCTATTATATTTCTTTATGAGTTGACAATTTATTTGGCGAGAATTATTTTCTTAGTTGTTTTTTTTTTTTCAAAATTATTTTATTTTTTTAAATAAATTTTCATTATTTATTGAAATAAATTTTTATTTTAATATATTTAATTATTATGAAATTAATGATTTTCTAACTTCATTTTTTAAAAAAAATAATAATTAAATTAATTCTCAAAAAATAAATTTATTATTTAAAAAATTATACTTAAGTTTGATATTAATAAGTATAAATAAATGCAAAGTTCTAATGGGGCTAGGGTATAGTATGTAGGAAAAATTGTGATTTTCAGAATTAGAATTAAAACGTAAATTAAAATTTTTCAGATTCATTAGATATCAAATTGATAATTGTTATTTAAGAAAATAAAAGACTTGATTTATATGTACTTATTAATAAATTTATCTATCTTTATAACTAATAATAATTTATTAAATAGATTTTGAAGGACCTTTTTAAGAATTTACACTGCTTGGGAGTATTTCTTTGAAAATAGTTGTTTAAAATTTGTTTTTAAATAGGTTCTCAAACTATGCACATACACTATCATAGAATATAATTAGTAAAATTTATTATTGTATTGAAAGGACTCCTGAAAGGATTTTCCAAGACACAGTTGTTAAGAAATGTCTTATATTGGAATGACCTTCTTCTTATGGGACATAGAAAGCTTCTTTAGCTTAATATCATTTGATTTTCTTTATTAAATATATTTTGAAAATATATAAATACATTTTATATATATATATATATATATATATTAGTTATAATTTCACTTTTATTAATCAATTTTTGGAATAATATTAATTCCAGAAAATCAAAAAAAAAAAAAAAACAAAAAATCAGAGATTGCAGATTATATGCAATTGAGTTTTTTTTTTTTATTATTTTGTTTTTTTATTTAATTTAATTTATTTCGAATTTTGTTTATATTTATATTTCATTTAATAATTTATTTATTTAGAATGAAATATGAATTTTGTTGTTTATTAGCCCCTTTTTTTTATAATTTAATTTTTTTATTCTTTGTTTTATTAAAAATTAAAAAAAAACAAAAACAAAATGGAAGTTACATAAGAAAATTGATATTTAATTTTGTAATTTTATATTATATCATTATGTTATTAATTTTAAAATGTGAATAATAATAATCACGAATTATAGCCAAATTCTAAATATGTTTAAAACTTTCTAAATTGTAGCATACATTAGAGTTCGATTATGTAATTTCCAATCTTAAAATATAATTATTTAAACCCGAGGAATAGGGAGATTATAGTATAGTATGGAATTATGGGAAATAACTTAGGGAAACCCACCCCCCTATTATAATCAACCCTTGTTAAATTATTTAACAGTCTCAAATATATTGAAATTTTTTTGAAACCTATTATATTAAATATCTTGTAAAACGGATTAGACCTAAAAATATTTTCCTAAAAGTATATATATATAATGTAACACTTTATTTGATTCCTTAGTATTTTAAAATTTATTTAAAATTACTTTATATATTGTTATAATAAGTACTTAAGTATTCACATTATTTTTTTTTTTGCAAAAGATCTTTGGCTTCTTAAGTATACTTTATCTTATTGCATAATATATTAAAAGATCATGCTCTGAATTTAATTTTTTTTATTTAAAATTTTTACTTTATTTTTGTCTCGTCTCATTTCTTTCAAATAATAAAAAAAAAAAATATAAAATTTTTTATTTATTTATATTTTTCTTTAGAAATTGTGTTTTTTTTTTTTTTTCGTTCCCTAGATCAGTGAAAATACAAAATTGCGCTAAAACATAATCTAAATATATATATGTATACATTATCTGTTTTCCACATAACTTATTAAATGTATCTGAATCTTAAAGAACTGACAGAAAAAACAAAAATAAAAATAAATAAATAATAATCGTCATCGTTTATAAGTTTTTAATGTTCGTCATCATCTTACATTGCAAAAATTTTTAAATTCCAACATCTTTATCATTCAATTTCCATCCGAATTTCTCCCTTTTGCCACACATTTCTTTTCTTTTATTAAGAAAAAAAAAAAAAAAAAACCAGCCCAAGAAACTAAGAAAATAAAGACTTGGCTAAAAACAAAATTCCGAAATACTCTAAAAAATCAAAAATTAAAAAAATTATCTGTAACAATAATTAAGATGAAAAAATAAAAAAAAAACCGCAAATCTTTCAGCCCATTAATTTTACACACATCACACCAGAGTGCATTGACACATTAATCTCAACTTTGCCCATACACACATACATAGGTACACACATTCATATACTATACATATACATTTCAAGAAAACGCATTTTTAAAAATTGCAAAAAAAAAAAAGTAGTATCAAATTATTAAACGCATATATACATATACACGTACTATGTATATATATAAAGTTGCATATATATATATGCATATTGTCATAAGTATATTATTAAATAAATATATGCGTTCATTTAAAATATATATATAATTTGCTGCTGTTTAGTACAACTCTATATATCGTTCATTTAAAAAAAACAAAAACATTTTTGCTGTTGATGATGTTGTTGAATATGTTGCTACCAAATGCCTGCTACTGCTGTTAGCAACAATCAACGAAAAAAATAAAATTTAAAATATAACGAACGAACGAATGTAGAAAATATAGTTCATACCTTTTAAACGCATATTATTGAGGTTTTTTTTAAACATTAAGTATGTCCACATTATTGCACACATATGTATGTTTTTTTTATTATTTTTAAAGTTTTTTTTATAATTATAGTGTGATATATATATACATATATATATATATAACATTAAATGCAATTATTAATAATTTTTTGTATGATCTTTTTGCCCCGTAACGCCTACAATTGTTCCGGCGGTGTTAAAATAAATGCGAATTTGATTATTATATAATCGTATTTAATCACTGTTAGCTGATTATTTATTTAATATATGAATTTGGCTGTTTTTTTGATTGATTAATTTTTTTTTAAAATTTAAAATTTTTATATTTTGTAGTTTTTTATTATGAAAAATTGAGAGCATTTTTTTAATTTTATAGATAGCCATTAATTATAATTTATTATCTAACAGATTGATTGTTTTTGTAGGATAAATTGATATTTAGATGTAATTATTGTTTTAGGTTTTTTTAACACGTTTTTAATCGTTTTTTTTTAAATCTAATTAAAGCTTATTATTAATCAATGGTTATTAAACATCTATAGTTATTAAACATGTTTAAAGATTAATTGTTTATTCAATTACTATTGGTACATTCTAAATAAATATATTATAATATTAAATTGTATAATTGAAGATCAAAGATTTACCCAAATTATTTGGAATATACTCAAAATGGGACTTATGTTATCAAAAGGTTAAACAACATGGGGATAAACTTAATAAAAATAAATTATTTAACTAGAATTAGAGTTCAAAGGCCTTTAACAAGGTCAGAAATATCTAATTTGTTGAAAATATAACATTGCATAATTTCAGGCGAAATGATAAAATTTTCTAACACTGTAAATGTTATTTCAAACGCTTGTTCCAACAATTATATTTACTTGTAAATATAAATAAAGCATATTTTAATGACCTTTTCGGGAAAATTTTAAATTTCATACATCTTCTTTTACAAAGTGAAACTATTAGTTATTCTTGAATTATCTAATAATAAAAATTTCAATCAATTTTATCAATTCAAAAACTTGACTCCATGAATTTCCATCAGATTATTTGAAAGGCCTTTAACTAAAAAAACCCTTTTCTTTCTTTGATTTACATACAATTCAGAACTCAATAAGTTCTAATCAAAAAGCAGTTATACATATACATAGTTTAAAATTAAAAATCCTTCATATTTTTCACTTTTATCTATTATTTGTTCATTTGTTTTTTGCTATATCATATAGACCTACTATAATTAATACTTTTTACCCCAAAATAATTTGTAACTTAGATATCATACAAAAAAAAAATAAATACAAAATTACAATAAACTTTTGCACTTAATTACTAGGTTTAGCTTATCGAAGTTTATAACTAGTAACTAACTAACAAAAAAACAAATAAAAAGTTGCTAATAATATATAAAGAAAATCTTCCATTAGAGAAAAAAAAAAAAGGTTAAATTTCGACATACAAAAAAAAAAATATAATAAATTTTATTTGAAACTTCAAGCAAAAACAAAAACAACAAAAAAAAAAAATAAAAACACAAAAACCTTTAAAAAAAATCAAAAGTTTTTTTTTTTACAGTGAAAAAAAAAAAAACACAATTTCAGGTTATTGAACTCTTTTCAGAGTTGTAAAGCTTTTTCTTATACTTTGTATACATACATTTATACATATTAATCTGCATATACTACTCTGTATATATATAAATACATAAAATCATATAACATTTTAGATTTTATACAAAACCCAACTCAAAAAAAAACAAAAAAAAAACACAAATCCTTTACTGTTATAACAGCATCAAAGTATTGCAATCTAAGTATACATATATACAAATATGTATATATAAATATTATGTAGGTACATAAGCATTTATACAATAATGAAAAAAAAAAACAAAAAACAAAATAGCAGTTATATCATAAATTTATACTTTATACAATCTCTTAAAACACACAACCCTATATACATACATATACACATTTGTACAAACGAACACCCAACATAAAACACACAACATTTTTTTTTGTATTTTTCTATACTTTTATACAAAATTTTTTTTTTATTTGTATGTTCAGTTGATTGTTTTTTATTATTATTATTATTATTTAGTTTTTATTATTGTTGCCTTCAAGTATACATAAACATTCAAACAAATGTATTTTGAAAAATGTATTTTTTACTAGGCCAATAACCGAATTCAATAACATTATAAAACACAAAACAAAAGCAAACAAACGAACAAACAAAATGATAACAAAAAAAAAAAAAAAAAAAAAACAACAACACACCTTTATAAAAACATACATACAAACTTGTGTGTTATAAGTAATGCGAGACTCGAAAAGCTTTACTATTTTTTTTTTTTTTTTTGTTTTTCTATTAAATTCGAATTTCATTTCATTTTCCGTGTCCTCCACTCTAAATATCCAAATACACACAAACTTACAAACTTAATAAAGTTTTCACTAATACAATGAAAGCAAATATATTTTAAATGTTGCACACGTTTTGTTCAATCAAAATTTATAACTTTCAAAGTTTTTTTTTTTTTTTTTTTGTATAGCAAAAGGAATTGAAAATTGAATTGTAAGAGTGTTTGTGTGTGTGTGTATAAGTTGCTTGAAATGCGAATACGAATTTGTTTCGAAAAATATATTCAATGCATATTTTTTTATATACATTCACTTCGAATTTCGAATTTCAATTTTTACTCCTTTATACAATAATCTTAGTATTATTTTTATATTATTCACTCATAAGCTAAACTAAACTACAAATTTGTATAGATTCAAATATTGTGAGACTTTTTTACGATGACAATCTGATCTCTCTGGACAAAATACAAAAATACAAAAAAACAATAATAATAAAAAATAAAAAAAAATAATAAAAACAAAAACAGCAAAAAAATCGTAATCGTAGGAAAGAAACAAAATATAAAAAAATATTATTTCTACCGTTTAATATTAACCACCGTGTTCATGTGTTCATTCGTAAATTGTTTGTCAAATAGAGCGGCGGTATTTTAATATTGCTCTCGTTTATATTTATATTATTTTTTAAAAAAAAAAATTTCCATCTCTGGAAAATATTAAAATTTAAAAAAATATAAGATAATTTTTTTTAGAAAAAAAAAATAAAGTTTAATATTTTTAAATTGAAAATATATATATATATATATATACTCAAATAAATATTTATATATATATATATTGGAAAATAATTAATGAAAAAAAAAAAATATTTAAAATTAATTAAAAAAAAAAAATTTTTATTAAATATTTATAAAAAAATTCTAAAATTGAAAAATAAATACAGAAGTTTGAAAAAAAAGAAAGAATTAAATATTTAAAATTTAAAAAAAACTGTGAAAATTTTTCCGCCAAAAAAGAAAATTTAATTAAAATTTTTTTAAATAAAAGGAAAAATTAATTATTTTAGAAAAAGAATTAAAGGATAAAAAAAAAAGAATATGAAGTAAAATATTTTAGAATACATTTAATAAAAAGTTATAAGAGAAAGAAAGTGAGTGGAAGGAATAATCACAATATTTATTTCAAAAAATAATAATAATAATTTAATAAATTAATTTAATTACAAATTACAAATTAAAATCAAAAATGCGGTAATCAACGGAAACTAAAGTTAACGAAGAATATTAATTAAAAAAAAAAAAACTCAAAACGCGTCGTTGTTTTTTAAAATGTTCCTTCACCGTTTATAATACACACAAAATCAAATCAAAAAATTATATTAATAATTAATTAATAATGATCATTTCAAGAATAATTTAATTTAATGGAATTTTACAAAATGTCCATCGCTTTAATCTAAGAAAATTTTTTGAAAAAATAAAATCTAGAAAAGTGATTTTTAGTGAAAAATTTTGAAAATTTTAATCTTTAAATAAATATAGAAAAAAATATGAATAATAGCAAAATATATTTATGGGAATAAATTAAAAACTTATATTTAAAAAAAAATAAATTCAAATTATTATAAATTAATTTAAAAAAAAAAATAAAGAAATTATGAATAAAGTCAAATCTATTTAATAGAAATTAATATATATATATATACACATATTGTATATTCTTAGGAAAATTTGAAAATTTGAAAAAAAAAATTTAATTACATTTAAATCTAATTTCAATAGAAAAATATTTTTGATCAAAAAAAAAAATTAAATTTAAAAATTTTTAACAAAAATGGGTTGTGCAATGCAAGAATTAAAAACTGAAAATCCATCAAAGATTTTACATCAATCAAATACAAATCCTAGTAATAATGTTAATAATGTAGATAATAATACAACACAAGCAACAGCAATAAATCATTTGATAATTATTAAAAATAATTCATCATCTTCTCCATCAAATTTAACATCACATCACCAACAACAACAACATCATCATCATCAACAACAACAACAACAGCAGCAACAACAACAGCAGCACCAACATCAACAAAAATCATCATCTTTATCTTCTGTTTCAAATGGATCATCTATTTTGTTGCAGAAAATTTCTCAACAGTCACCAAATCAAAAAAATACATCGATAATGACAAATAATAGTAATAATCAACATAATTATCATAATCATTATCATCATCAGCAACATCAACAACATCAGCAAACAACATCACAAATATCACATTTTAAACATCAACAACAGCAACAGCAACAGCAGCCTAATAATCATCAACGTCAAAATTTAAATTTAGTACAACAACAACAACAACTTCATCATAATCATCAACAACAGCAATCAAATATGCAACGAAATAGTCAACAATTAAAAGAACAACATTCAGCATTAGTTAAATTATTAGAATCAGCTCCAATTACAAAAAAGAAATTACCAATTGGTAATAATAATAAATTACAACAACAACTGCAGCCGCAACAACAACAACAGCAGCAGCAGCAACAACAACAGACACAGCCTAATCAAAAAATGAAAAATGATAATAATATGAATATATTAAGAAAATCACATAGTTCAATTGATTTAAAATCAAATACAAATAATAATAGTACAACATTAACAAAATATTTAACATCATCTGGAACAAATACAACCCAACATCAACATCAACAGCAACAACAGCAACAACAAGGAACAGCAATTCTAATTAATTCTAGTCCAATAGTTATTTCCTCAGAAAATGCCAATAATTTTAATATGAATATGAATTCAAATAATTCAATGGCTACTAAGACTAACAATAATTGTTATAATCGTTTAAGTCCTAATAATCTATTAAATAATGTTATAGTAGATAATAATAAAATTATTATTACAAAAACTTCAAATGATAAACATAATTATCAGCAGCATCAACAGCAACAACAACAGATGCAACAAGATTATACAAGTAATAATAATATATGTTTTCGTAAAAGACTGAAATCAATGTCATCATTAACAAATAATACTAGTTATAATAATAGTAATAATAATAATAATACAACTTCTAAAACACCTATTTTAATTGTTCAAAATCAACTATCAAATAGTTCCAATAATATATGCGGATCATCATTAAAAACATCATCTTCTTCATCATCATTATCATCGTCATCTTTTACTACTAATAATTTTAATATTGTTCAAAATTCAAATAGTACTAATAATATTAGAGAACTTAGTGAAAATGATAGTATTAATAATAATAATAATAGTAATATTAATAATAATATAACTGATAGTAATAGAAATGATAATAAAATAGAAGATAATAATTTAAAAAATGAAATTAAAAGAACTGAAAATATTACAACAGAATTAAATAATAAACAACAACAAAATAAAGATATTGATTGTCAAACTGAACAATCAACAGATAAAGAAATAACATCGAAATATTCATGTCCATGGAAAAAGATACGTTATGCCAGAGAATGGAAACGTTATAAGGATATGGAAACAGAAGAAGAAATTAAAAAACAACAACAACAAAAAGATCAAGAACAGCAACAACAAGAACAAAAGACATTATCTGATACCAAAACAACAGCAAAAACAACACTGAACAGCAAAAATGAACAAACCAAATTAATTGATAGTAAAAATGAAATTATTCTTAAAGAAAATATATGTGATAAAACAGAAGACATTGTTTTGAATACCAATAATAATAATGATATGGAAAAAGATGATAAATGTTGTACAAAACAATTATATGATGATATTGAAATGCAACAACCATCACAACAACAAAATACTTGTAATAATAATGATAAACAAATGATATCAATTACACAACAAAATACAAATAATTGTATTAATTATCAAAAATTATTTCAACAAGAACATCAACATCACAATCATCATCAACATTGTCGTCGTGATAGTTCTGATAGTAATTCTAGTTTATTAAGTTTATCAAGTCAATGTTCATGTTCATCGAACAGTTTAACTGGTAATAGTCCACCTTATCACACTCAATCATCATCAACATCAACATTAGCAATTGATAAATGTTATTGTAATATACAAGTAGCATCAACATCCAAAATGAATTGTTGTACATCAAATGGTTGTTCTACAAATTCTAATTATGATTGTTGTAATAATGATGATGATTTATGTTGTTGTCATCATGATTTACATGGCAGTAATGAATCAATGAATTATTTATGTAAAAAATTTGATGAAAATCTCAAATCTGATAATAATTGTAATAGTAATAATAATAACAATAATAATAGTAATAATAATAATTGTAAAGATAATACAAAAGAAACAGCAACACAAATTGAAAATATTTCAGATGATAATACTACAACTACTAATTGTAATAAGAATTCTAAATGTAACAATGTTAGTAAATATTTTTTTATAAAATATACTTATTATATAAAATTAAATATTTAATATAGAAATAAAATATATCTTTTAACTTTATTTTTCAAATTTCATTTTATTAAACTAAATAAATTATTATATATTATAACATAATATAATTTTTATAATTTAAAATATTTTTAATTTAAAAAACATAATTTCTTAATAAATATTTTTTTTTTCTTTTTATTTCAGGGTTTCTTTCGACGTTCCATTCAACAAAAAATTCAGTATCGTCCATGTACAAAAAATCAACAATGTAGTATTTTACGTATTAATCGTAATCGTTGTCAATATTGTCGTTTGAAAAAATGTATTGCCGTTGGAATGAGCAGAGATGGTAAGTCGAAAAAATATTTTATTTTTTACATTTTTTATTAAATTTTATTTAAATTAAAAATTAAGTTTTCAAAAAAAAAGAGAGCAGATTTGTACCATAAAAAATTCTTAATTAATATGACAAATTTTGTAATAGATAGATTTCAAAAATTTAAATTTTCTAATATTTTCGAATTAATTATTTATCAAAATTGATTTTTTAAAGTACTCTACACATTTCCCATATTAATAAATGATTCGTCTTTCATTCAAATTATTATGACGAATCCCGTCGGTAAATCATAAAAAAATATAAAAATAAATAGCGAATTACTATGAAAAAATAATCAAATATAATAAAAATAACTCTCGAACCAGACAATAGATGGCTCACAAGTAGATTAAAAAAATTACAAGGAATTTGTGTATCTTGTTAAAATTATAATGGGTAATTAATTAGTAATTTAATTATTAATTAGTAATCCAATGACGTAATAAAAATATAGAAATAAATAAAAATATAGAAAATATCACTAATAAAATATTTTTGATTTAATCATATCCAGTGTTAGCACACAGGGAAAAAAATCCAGTGTTAGCACACATTGTAAAAAAAATTATTTTTAATATTTATTCCAAATAATAATTCCCAAAAAAATTAAAATTAATTAATTAAATAATATAAAATAATCAAAATTAATTAATAAAATAATAACAGAATTAATAATAAAAAAATAAATAATTTAAAATTTTATTTCGAAATTATTAAAGAAAATATATAAATTAATTATTTTCTCCTTAATTTCATATTTAATTAAATCAACAATTACTCAATACTTGTATACTTTCGCTTTTTGAAATCATTAAAATTACAATAGAGAATAAAAACACAAAAAACATAATAATAATAATAATAATAATATGATAAAAAAACAAAATAATAATAAAGACAAATAAAAAATCACAGAACACATAAAAAGATACAATACATAAAAATAAAAATAAAATTAAAACAAAATAAATCGAATATTATAATTGTATACCTATATATAAAAAAAGAGAAAATTTCACTTTCACTCGATATACAACACAAAATGTCATCGACATCGAATAATTTTTATTTTATTTTTTTTTATTGTTTTTTTTTTTTTATTTTTATTTTATTTCATTCGTTTCGGTTTAATTCATTTTTATATTATCGTAATCTCTTCCATCTCGCATCCCATTTAAATTGTATCTTGCATACCAAAAACTGCTATGATTTCTCATCTTTTTATTTTTATTTATCAGATGGTAGTTTGTACTCGTACATACCAGATTTTAAAAATTGCAATTTTTTACCATAATAACTTATATTATGTATTTTCTCTATTATGTAATCGGAATACCTAAGTATAAAGAGATGAACACAACACAATTTCTTCTTTCTTTTACAATACAATTTAAAAATTACATTTTTATTAATCTTATATCTTAATTTTGTACTTAAATACATTATTACTGATGATTACACATGTAATGAAATTTAATAAATACAATGAATCTGAGAAAACAAAATTTAACAGTAAAACCTCTTTATAATAAACTTATATTAAATATGTAGGTAGAATAATTTTGAATACAATAAATTTAGTTTGATATCTATCTTGAAATTTAATTTACTGTACAGATTTTTCTTAAGTACTTTTGTTTTTAAAAAATGATTACTAGAAATGATTACTAATATATTCGTATGTAGACCATTTGTCAGAACATTAAAAAAGTCTTTAATAGATAATTTATTAATTAAATAATTGTTTATTAGCATGTTAACTAATTAATATGTCTTAAAAAAGTTATTCACCCTTATAATAAGTAATTTAATAAGTAACCAGTTATTCCTAGGCACAGTAAAATTAGTAATCAGTAAATAATACTCATTTAAATTAAAATGTAATTACTTAAATAAGTCTATCAGTTTTTCTATTTATATATTTATTATCCACTGTTTAATATTTTATGTTTTATTTAAACATTTCGATTTAAGAAAAAAAAAACAACAAAATAATAAAATAAGTACATAATAGAGTTTTTTTTTTAAATTTATTTCAATGTTGCCGCCATATTTATTGATATTTAAGTACCACCGTCGCCGCCGCCGCCATCGTCATCACCTCCTCCTACATAATCATTTTTAACATTTAAAAAAAACAAAAATACCCAAAAACCATTTCCATTATTACTATATTAAAATTTTGTTAGTAAGTATGTGCTCATCACTAGACGTCATAATCAGACTTTTTATTTGTTTTTATTTTTTATTTTTTTTTGCAATTCAATAAAAACTTTTTTTTTTTACGTGTAACAAGAGATGGTGGCTTTTTATTTTTTTTTTACAATTACAATAAAAACAAAACAAAAACCAAAAAAAAATACAGATTAATAAAATACAAAAAAAAAATAAAACAAAAAGTTGAGATTTGGTTTTGTGAGTACTTTGATGATTATTATTTCTCTTTTCTCTTGTACTTTACTACTAAAAAAAAAAAAAAAACCAAAATCATATGAAATTGAGTACAATGATAATGATGATTACAAAATTTTATTTGAAATAAAAAAAAAGTTTTTTATATTTTTTGTCGTCTCTTTTTGTTCCATTTACATTTAACATAGATTTGGTTTTTTTTTTTTACTATTAGTTGTCTAATATTTATTTTTTATTTTATTTTTTTTTTTTTTATTATTATTTTTATATTTCTGTTGTTTGCACAATTCCCTCACTCGATTCAAAAAACAAAAAAAAAAGTACCATAGGAAAAAAAATACAAAATATCCCAATATATAGGGCATGAGGTTATTGACCAGTAAAATGTTGCTGCAGTGTAGTATACCTGCTTGTTAAAAAAAAAAAATTTATTTAATTTTTTTTTTTTTGTCTTTTAATTTTACATGGTAGCACAATTTATAGTTTGTTTGAGTTGAGTCTCTGTTGACTGTTGAAAAAAGGAGTGAAAGAGATAAAATATTTCTATTATTTTTTTTTTTTCTATCATCGTAGTATTTTGAAATTTCTTAATTTTTATATCTACATAAGTCCATAATTTTTTTTTGTTATTGTTATTTATTTTTTTTTTACTATTAAATATTACAGTTATGATTAATGTGATGACAGTGATGACTACTACTTGTCAATTTTAAATTAAAATTTGTAAAATATGTCTAGTAAACCATAAAATATAAAAAAAATAAGTTTTTATGATGTTTAAAACCAAATAAATAGGGGAGCATTAGAGGGACAACTGTTTTTTTTAATAAGATTTTGACAACTGTTATTTTTTCGGAATAATATTTTGACAGTTAATGTTCATAATTTTGAAGTTTGTTTTGAGTTAAGTCATATTTGATTCAATTTTAATTAATATGACTTCTGTCATCACTTATACGTGTGATAAATGAACTGTTATGTATTTAATTAACCCTAGATTTCGTATTAGAAAAAAATTACTGTTTTTACAGTTAAATTTAGAAAAAGAGCGATTATTTGATGTAAGAACTTGCCTATAACATATATGGAAAAATTTACGCCTAGAAGTTGTCTAAAAAATTTCTTAACCTTCATGTCTTTGTTTTTTCTAAATGGTTGTAGGTACAAGTTCAAATTCTAGTTTTTAATGGGTTAATATTTTGTAATATTTAACTACTATTATGGAATACACTAATTAATAGAGTATTTAGTAATTAAATCCAAGTTTCTTTTTAACTTTCTTTTCACTTCAGCTCTTATAGCTAAAAATCGCATTGCTGGTAATCAAGGGGTTAATTTAATTTGATTTATTAAGTAAATTAATGTCTAATTATGTCTATAATAATATCATGGACTACAAACAATTTGGGAATTGAAAAATTGAAACTAAATGAAGTCATTTAAGATTTTTAAATACACACCATATTTTATATAATAAAAGTATAATATGGAATTTGTTTACAAATTAATAATTTGTTGCCTGTTTTAAATTGTTTTTTTTTTTTTTATTTTTATAACATGGTCGAGTATTACTTAAAAAATAATGACGAGATATGAATATTTTGTTATATGTTTTGATATTCATTTGAAAATGAAGGCATTTTATGTTTAAAAAAAAAAAAAAAAAAAACAAAAAAAATTAAAATTGATTTAATATGAAAAAAGTGAAAAAAAAAAATATAAATAAAAAACGTGAACTATATTTGTTATAAGGTGTTACACAATATATTTTTATTTTATTTTATTTTTTTTATATTTTATATTTTTTTGGGGCAATGACATACAATAACCTAAAAAAAAAAATTGTAAAATAATATTGTTGTAGTTTTTACAATGTTATTTGAAAAAAAAAAAAATTGTATTTTATGTATTATACAAAGATAGGGGTCGATATTTAAAACTAAAAAGATTTACTTTACGAAATATTTACTATATAAAAATAAATATAAGTTTTTTTTGAAATTTGTTCTACATATTATATACCTATTTGAGTCCATTGATAAGCTTCTATATGTTTATTTAATTTTTTTGTAGAAAGTAAATAAAATATTGTTTTTCTAAGTTAATCATATACTTTCTATAATGACTATTGAAATACATTTTTATTTTTAGTAAAAGGGTTTATGACCTCAAAAGAGTTTAATATATGTAGTATATACTACTACCTAACGTCAAGGAAAGTTAATATCGATCTTTTGTTATTTGTACTACTGTATCTATAAATATAAAATTAAAATAAATTCAATCACTTAAGTTTGAATCATTTATATAAAGCATTTTTAATATTTTATTACTAAATATAACCTAAGTACAAAGGGGTTAAAAAAGAGGATTTTTAATATCCTATTAAACAGTATATAACTTAGGTACAAAGGGGTTAAAGAGAGGGGAGGTTTTATCCTTGTAAAGGTGATTTTTAAAAGTCCCCTTAAATGTATATCTACAAACATTTCAAAACAATTAAATACCATAGCTACATACACATTTACATACTTTTAGGCTGTTTAAAAGGCACTTAAAATCATAATTTAATTTTAATTTGTTATATAATCAAAAGAAAACAAAAAACATTAATATATTTAGTCTCTTCCCCATAAATTGTCATTGTCCTCCTTTTTCGGTTGGTTGTGTATAGGTAATTTCAGTCTGAAAAGGAGTACGTGACATCTGGCTCTTCTTTTTTTAAATGAAAATATAAATAAAAACAACAACAAAATAACAAAGTATATAATAAAAAATTTTATTTTTATATCATTGTAAATTTTTGAGGAGTTATTATATTTTTTTTTGATTTTTATTGTTGTTTTTATTTTTTATTTTTATTTTTTTTTAAACACCTTGTAAAAGTTTCCTTTATCTATATATTATATACTCTGCGGCATTTGATATAATTTTTTGGTGCACATGACTTTGTAGATTGTTGTTCATTTATATATATACTTTTATAAATATATATATATACTTTTAATATTGTAAATTGACTTGACTGTAAACTAAACTAAAAAAAAAATGAGGTTAAAAAAAAAGAAATACAAAATGTATATTGTATAAATTTTACCTTGGAAATTGTCATTTACCTTTAGACCTATATAACGAAATTTTTGTACTGTTTTTTTTTTTTTTTTATTTTTTTTTTTGGTTTTATTTGTATATTTTATTTTCGTATTCGTGAAATTCTCTATTTAGCAAGGTTTTTCCTTGAAACCGTTATATGTATATACATATATACTATATCTTTTGATATGATAAAATTTTTCATTTTCCTTTTTGTGTTTTTTTTTTTGCTATTTTTCATTGAACTGAATACAGAATTAAAAATAAAATATTGTATGAAATTTTATTTATTTTTTTTGGGGGAGATTTCATGGCCTTTTTTTTTTTTTTTTTTGTTTATATAATTCTAAAATTAAAAAAAAAAAGTTGATTTTAACTTTGAATTGTTTAGAATTTATATAAAAATATATAAAAGTTATAAGTTTGAATTTTTTTTTAATAAAAATTTTTTAAGAGTACCTATACTTGTTCAAAGTTCCAATTATTGTTTCATTTGATCTTTTATAGTTTTTTATTATTCTGATTCAAGGATCTTAAATTTTATTTATTAAAATTTTTTTTATAGTTTTAAATTTATAACTTTTAATTTATATTATGTATTAGCTTATATAATTTTAGATTGAAATTTTGAACAAAAAAGACCCTGATATAAATTTAGAAACCCTACGTGTTCTATTTACTTAGTATTTGTTTCGAAATTTTTATTGGTTTTTAAAATGCTTTATATTTTATATACAAACATATAGAGTAAATTCTCTATACCCCGATTTATTAGGGTAAGAGTAGAGATCTTGAAAGAGTAGAGACCTCGAATCTAATCAAATATTTTAGTACAATAAGACATTATTAGTCTGAGGTAAAATTTGATCAGTTTATTAAAGCTAGAAACTCCTATTCCAAATGAAACTGCTTACAAGTAAAAGCTCATTGAGGTCCACAAGAGTCATATATAAAATATAAATGTCCTACGTCCTGAAATATCGTTCCTAATTTATATTTTTAAAAAATCATTCTAATATTCTATACAGGTAGTTATGATTACAATTACAATTTAATAACTAAAATAAAATATTTAACTCTAATATTCAGCAATTGTAAGTACATAAAACTAGACCGATCACAAAAACCTAAACTCATACATTATCTTATACCTAAAAAATATATATGTATATTTGTAAGTACTTATATTTAATTTAAAATTAAAAAAATTTCAATGTTGAAATTCCTTTATAAAAAAACTAAATTACATGATTACAGTATACAATATGTACATTTGTACCTTTCATTACAATAACAATTCATATTTAACAAGTACAATAACAACAACAAATTAAAAAAAAATATGAAAAAAATATTAAAAAATGTAGAAAAAAAAAAACGTCAGTCACAAAATTAAACAAAAACAAAAAAACAAAAAATTTACACATTAAATACTAAAAAAAAAAACTCTATACTTTACACTTTACTTCACTACAAAATTACAATACTATACACAATACAATAAAGTTTTGCTATCTCTCTGACTACTTTTTTCTTTCTCTTTCTCATGTAAATTTTATCAATTCAACTTTCTCTCCTCTCTTCAACATTTTTTTTTCCACCCAGTCTTCTCTTCAATCTCCTTTTCACCTAAGAAGTCCCACATCACATCAATAAAATTTTCTCTCAATACAAAATACAAAAAATTCGCTGTGTAAAATGTAAAATGTAAAATAAAAGCAAGGCAACAAAGTAGCTGAGCAGCGAGTAGCATAGCAGTAGTAGCAACACTATTGTATTAAAATGTAAAAATAAAATGAAAAAGTTAGGTTCATTGACCGGTTAAATTCGAAAACTAGGTCACAGCCATTTTTATTATCGTTCATTATTGTTTTTATTTTTTTTTTTTTTTCATTTTTTAGAGTACGAAATTTCTATGGAATAAATTTTTTTTTTTTTTTTTTTTGTAGTTTTTATTCAATTCAAAAAAAAATATTCAAACTTTTTTTTATATTATGTTATGTGTAACATTTTAGTGGGTATATTGTGTTGTACATTAAGGATTATGTAAAAATAAATTATGTATATGATACAAAATGATATATATATATGATATGTATATATATATGGACATTACATGAAAGATATATATATATATATATTAGCTCTTAATATTTATTCATATTTATTTTTTTGTACATAAAACATTTTTCACTGTTTAAGGCTTTTGAAATAAAAAAATTGGACAAAAAAAAATAAAGCATAAGAAGGAAAGAGAAAGATATAAAGAAAGAAAGAAACAAACAAACAAAATTGTGCACATTGTAAAATGGGTTATGTAGGTTGTTCAGTTTTATTATTCTGTTTTTTTTTTTGATGGGTTATTTTTAATGCGTTAAAATGTTTTTTAACTGAAAAGATATTTAGGTTTAAATTTTTCGAACGAATTTTCGTATATAAAAATTATCAAATGAAATATCTACAAGATTCAAATCATTTAAAATTTATTAATAATTAATTTTTTTTTAAGTTCCTATATATTTTTAATCCAATTTTTAACATAATATTTTATTTTATGAAATAATTATATCAATCTCCAAAATTTTTGAATTTCTACTCATTTTCTGAAAGATATTTTAAAAAACTTATTTTAATAATTTTCCTGCCTTACCTATATCTTTTAAATTTGACTGCTTATGTTCTATGCTCGAAACCTATTACATATGTATTTAAATTAAAACACCACTTCTAATAAACGCCTTCACAAAACGCATTATTTTTTAATGAAAGGGTTAATATTTTTTTTAGACCTAATTTAAATGTTTTTTTTTATTTTTTTTATGTATGTACACATGTACATATAATCTTTCTTTATTTTATTGCAAAATATTTCAATGATTAAATAATTGTAATTCTTTGAATGTATTTGTTGTATATTGTGTATTTTATTAATATTTAATTGTATATATATGCAAGCAATATATGTATGAATGTGCTTTTATCAAGGATTTTTTTTTAAATATTTGATATCAGTATTTTTAAAGTTAAAGCTTTTCTGTTTTCTAGGTTATAGGGTGGGAAGGAACAATAAAATAAAAATATAATACATAATAAGTAAATGTAGTATAAGAGGTTGTTGTAAATTTTTTGAAAAAAAAACAAAAGTTAAGTAGGTGCAAAATTAGAATTAACTGTAAAAGTTATATATTAGATTAAAATACTAGAATTGCTATAGTAAAAAACATTAAATTGGTACCTAGGTATACGATTTTTAAATTTTATACATATACGATAGATTTTGCAAATTATGTTACAAACTTTACAGACCTTAAAGTAAATTTTCTAATTTAAAGCTTTTTCATTTCAAATTTTTTAAAGCTTTTTATTACTATCAATTTAAATTGTAACATTTAAAATTATACAATATTTTTGTTTCTTTTACATAATTTCCAATATATATAATATTCAATATTTATTTAAATGTACCTATGTACATAATACTATATAATATTATATAATATTATAAATGTATAATATTTCTTATACTAAAACTTTTATTAATAAAATATAACATTGATATCACAAAAATATAATTTTAATATATACATATCAGAACACAAAGTAGAATACAAAAAAAAAACAAAACAAAAAACAAAAACAACAAAATAAAAACTTTAATAGCAAAGCACATCGTTTCAGCAGGTCTTTGAACTTAAATTGGGTCATCATAAAATTATATTGTATACAAGCAAAAAACAAAAATAAAAATAAAAACAAAAAAAACATTCCATATAATAAAAATCGAAAAATAGAACAATATTTTTTTATTGTTCTCTTTTTTTAATTCTCTTTTTCTTTTGTTATTTTTGTTTTTGTTTTTTTTTTTTATATTTTATGACTAAAAATTTAGACTACTGCTAACAGCTTTTATTTTACATTGAAATTTAACATTTAATAAATTTTAAATACTTATATAAAATTTATTAATTTATTAAAAATAAATCTAAAATTTTAATAAAATTAACTAAAACATGTGATTGTTGCTTATTTTGTAGATATATATGTATATGTATGTATATTTTAATAAAAGTTCAATTTTAGTTTTTTTTTTTTGTGCTTTTCTCTGGAATTGTTGTTGTTTTTTTTTTTTTTTTAATTTCATTTCATTGATGATGAGACAAAATTCCTAGAAATAGAACAAGATAAGAAATGGCTGACTGTTTAACTAAAATATACTAACTAGATGATGATATCACGTTTTTTTATCACATTTTTTTATTTTTCTTTTGTTCTTTTGTTCTGTTTATTTTATTTTTTTTTTAGGTTAAACTAAGTTTGGAAAATTTGCAAATAAATAAATTTTTACTTTTTTTTTATTAATTTATTAATTTTTTTTTAATATTTTTGGATTTGTTAAAAGTTTATGATAAGATTTGTTAAATTTTACTAATTTGTTAATTTTTATTTTTATGACTATATTAAAAATTAGAACGAATAATAATAAATTAGAAATATTGTAATTAAGAACTTATATATATATATATATATATATATATTTTTAATAAATAAGTTAAAACACTGAGAAGTTGTAGTAGAAGTAATAAGAAACTGAGCGAACTTCATGATTCAACTTAAAAATTGAAAGGATTTAGATTGTATTTATTCTTAGATTATATTTGCATATCTTAAGGGGCAAAAAAAAATTGGGTAGTACCAGTTAATACAGTTTCTTCAGTATTCAGAAGAGGTTAGTGTAGGTCCGGAAAAGTTTATACGGTATTATTGCATGCCTTATAATCCAATTAGCGCGGTTCTTCAAAATTCAGAAACTATATAATATATTTCTAATAGTTTATACTGTACAATTGCATATGCTAAGGGGCAAAAATAGTTCCACTCAAAATACAGCTCTTCAGTATACAAAAGAGATATAGAAGAGGTTCGGATAAATTTATACAATATTATTGAATATCTAAAGGGCAATAAAAAAAATTTTATTAAATTGGATAACATCTGGGAATACTGAATTAATGAATTCAAAGAAAGATGAGACATTTATTCAATGTTCGATAGTGTCAAAAGTAAAATATTACAATATTTACATGAGATATTCGAACTTATGACCTCTACACTTAATGAAAGTGAGTGTGCTTATATCAAATAAAACTAGTGAAGTAACAACATTTGTTCAATATACTATTATCATATGTATATATACTACATAATATTACTATGAACGAGTATTTATAACAGAACACGTTTTTTTTTAATATTTTGTTGCCTTTTCAGTTAAAAAAAAAATTAAAGTTTTTTTTTTATTTATTTTTCATTTCAAGGAGGTTTTTATCTGGATTTATTGAAATTTTTTTATTTTTGCTTTTTTTTTTTAAATACATACATGTATATGTAAATGTACATTTTAATTTACTATGTATAAAAAAATGTATATAGATATGAGTATATGTAATTCAAAAGCTTTTATATGAAAAAAAAATAAGTTGTTTTTTTTTTTGGGGTTACACGTTTAAATACTAGCCATCATCGTGATTATTTTTGTGTATGTACAAATTCAGTTCAATTTTTTTATTTTATTTTTTTTTCCCATTTTGTTTTTTTTGTTGTTTTTTTTTTTATAATTTTTTATTGTAAGTTGACTTGAGAGATGAGTGAACGAACTCGAAATATGTCAAGTTTTGAAGGCCAAATGAAAAATACAAAAAAAAAAAAAAAAACAACTAAAACTTAATATAATATAAAATATGTATGTTCGTAATTGTATGTACATATATATATATATATAGTATAGTAAAGTTTTTATATTTACATGGGGTTATATAAAATTATATATTTAAGTTTTATTTATTTTAAAAATTGGTACCTACCAATTTTTTTCATTTTAAGTTTATTTTTTATGTATGAATCGATGTGTGTATGTATGTATGTATGTATGTTTATCAGATAAATTAAGTTTTTAAAAATGAAAATTTTTTTTTGTTATTTTTTGAAGGTAGCTAGTTAGTTGCGATGATATATATATATATATATATATATATATATATATATATATAGATTTATCGAGGATTAATATATGTAAATGTTTAACATATGTTGATATGTACTTACATATTTTATATTAGTATATGGATTAATGAATTTTATTTTTTGAGGTTATTTATTTTTTTTTTGACAATAATGGGTAGTAGTCGCTAGGAGTATATATACATTATTTATATAATATTTATGTATACTTTTGATATCAAATATTTATATATATGTATATAGTAAATATTAAGATAGGATATTAATATAAATTAAAAGAGGATTTTGTTGTTTTTTTATTAATATTTAATTAAGATTGTAAATCATGTATGTAAGTACCTACATATATAAATTTACTTTGTGAAAGGGGAAGAAATTTATTATTTATGTACATATATATATATATATATATATATATATATATATATATATATATATATATGAATGTATATTTTATTTTTTGTAAATATTGTTCAATAAATTTTCGAATTTTAAAAATAGATTTTTGTTTTGCTATTGATCTTCTTAAAATTTTTTTTACTTTTTTTTTTACATACATATATAGGTATCTACATACATACAATATATACCTATACACAATTTCTCAGAATTATTTTGAAAGAATTTTAAAATTTTTTGTATTTTTGTGTTCTGTTTTTTTTTTTTTAATTATTTTTTTTTTATTTATGTCAAGAACTTGGAATACTTTTTAAAATTTTTATTTGATTATTTTTATTATTTTTGTTTTTTTTTTTTTTTTGATTTTATTCAATACGAAAAAATCAAATTATAATTATAATTAGAAGATGATTAGATTTCATTAGTAAATTTATTATTAAGGTAATTTTAAAAAAAAATTTATGAAATATATACAAAGTACAAGTAGGTATATTATATTGTATACTTATTTAAATTATTTCGAAAAATTTTGATTTTGTTTTTTTTTTTAATAATAGGATTTTAGTTGTTTATTTCTTATTTAAAAAAAAAAAAAAAAGCAAAAACACATTTCAAGGAATTTATATTTTTTTGACCTAAATAAAATAATGTTTTTTGAAAAATTTGACCCTATCAAAAGAAAATTAATGTATACATACATACACATCATAAACTAATAATTTAAAAATTTAATTGGTATCCTACAAGGCAACTATTATCATAAAATAGATAGGAATTTACAAATAAATTTACAAATAAATAGTGAATGTGATAGTTATATGGAATATAATTAATAATTAACTGCTTAATGCAAAATTTAAATTATAACTTTTAAACATATTCTAATTTTAAATTAATTTTTAAAATATATATAAATTAGAAATTAATCTATAGAAATATTTCAATTAAGTATTCATATATTTTCTTCTTTTATTCTATCTAAAATTTTCAATCTTTTTTAATCCTGTGATTTTGCATGAGTTTGTATATCTCTCATATCTATAGATAGATATACATTATTATTACAACAAAACCATGTAATATATACTTTTACTTATTAAAAATGCATTCATATTTATTCACATAAAAGATAAAAATGTAAATGAATATATAAGAGAAAAATATCCTTGATTGACTCCACATCTATGTATACTTTTAAATATCTAGAACATAAAACAAAGAATATCCTTGAATGTACATACTTGTATATCTATGTATATACATATATAAAACCCTTTAAAATTTTAAACTTATCATTTAAACTCTTGTTATAATACATTTTATTTTTAAAATACTTATTAGTTATGTACTAATAAATAAATATATATTGTAATAATGTATATAATGTATCTAGTAATTAATGCGTGAAATAATTCTACTTCTAAATAAATTACATAATTATATATATATATATATATATATATATATATATATAAATAACCATAAATTTTCAAAATTTTAAAACCACATAATTACATACCAATATAAATATTTTCATATCAGAATTCAGAAAATTGCATATTATACATATGTATTTATGTATATCATATATATATATGTATATCAAAAGTATGAAAAAAAATGCACTTTTTATATATATGCAATTTAAAACCTTCAAAAGTTCATTTACCTCAAAAATTTGCTACAAAACACAAAAAAAAAAAAAAATAGTTATATACTATATTTTATTTTGTAGTTTTAATAGATAGTTATTTTTCTCTTTCTCTCTCTCTTTTTCTCATTCACTCGTTTTAGTTTAACTTTTTTTTTTTATTAATTTGTATATACAAATATATGTTTGTATGTATATATCTATGCGCTCATCTAACTTTGTAACAGTAATTTATTGAAATAAAAAAAAAACGAAAAGAACAAATTACCATCAAATTCTTCTATTTTATATATACATAAAATGTATATATATATATAAATAGATATTGGTATTACATTATATACATTGGTGCCCAAAAATAAATACAAAAGTGCATAAATAAAACAACAACAAAAAAAATAATGAAAATAACAGTTAAAAATTAAAATATGTGCAATGTGCAATGTGCAATTGCAATAAAGTTCAGGTGAATGTACACATAATAGAATGTTGTCCTTGGTTTGAAGGATTTTTTCTTCTTATACTTTTGTTCAAAATAACATAATACATAGTAAATATCTATATATATGCAATTATGTATATATAATAATACATAATAGAGATATATACATAAGTGCAAATTTTCAATAATATCCTTTTTTACTATAAAAAAAAAAATGGAAACAAATAAATAGCATTGAGTAGATAATAAATAAATATAAATTTTGTGTATAATGTCAGTGAGTGTATCTCATACAGTTATGTACTTATTTTATACATATTATGTAATCGTTATGTAAAACCAATTTCCAGCTAAAGAGGTTAATGAACAGGACAATTTTATATCCTTGAATACGTATATAATATATTTTCGTAAATTTTCTTTACAATATAAAATATGTACATACACACATCTAATTATAACGGTACTAAATTTTTGATAAAAAACTAAAGATAAAATTTTAATTAAAAAAATTATATATATATAGATACTAAATATACAAAGTTGTTAGTTACTATTATTTAAAATTAGAATAATACCTATGTACTTAAAAAATCATTTATAAAAATTATATTTATTATTCATATACCTATTATTACTTACCTGTCTAATTATATATGTATATATACATATATATAACTAATAAAAAAAAAAGTCAATTAAAACAAAAAAACCGTTTTATAATTTTTTTTTTTATAATTTTTAACTTTCATTTTTCAATGACTTGAAATGTGATCGACCTCCACTAGTTTATTCACATTTTAGATGTTTTTTTTTATTAGTTTCTTATTTCTACTACATATACATGAGTGTGGTGTGTGTGTCGTTTTTCTACAAAATTCGAAATTACAGATTATACAATACTACACTATAATTTTTCCATCTCTTTCTAACTTATATTCAATCTTTTTCTATTAAAAATTTAATTTCATACCAAATTCAATACTCGAAATTGAAATATTAAAAAGCTTTTTTAAATACTACACAAATACTACACAGCCACAAAATATGTACATATGTGTAGCAAATGAAAATTGTTACAGTATGAGAATTTACAGTGATAGCAAAAAAAAAAAAAACAAATAGGTTTTTTTTTTGTTTTTATTGTGAAAAATCTAGTGAACGAGAGTTCATTGACTTTTTCTGAGTTACCGTGATATATAAATACATATGTACAAAAAAAAAAAGATAAAAACAAAAACATAAGAAAAAAATTAGTGAATTTTAGAGCATGCAACGCGCAATATGACGTTGAACACTTATAAATTGTGTTTTTTTTTTATGGATTTGTATTTGTAAAAAAAATTCAAAATTTAGGACAATATTTTTTTTTTGCCATTTTATTTCGTTAATTTTTTCTCTCACTCTAACACTCAAATTGAGAGTAGGTATTTTTCGCTCTGTTGCCATAGAAAAAAAAAAACAAAAAACCTGGGATTCCAATTTTCATACGAAAAATTATCATATAAAAACAGTTAGACAGAAAAAACAAAAAGTTCAAAAAAAGTTTTTCAGAAAAATGAAAACTTACGTAATAATTTTAGTTGGAGAAGAAGAGAAGGATAAACACACAACTATAATGTGAGATTTTGTGGTTTATACGAGTTTTTCGAAAATAAAATTCGAGAATTTAAAACGATTCTCGAAATTGAAAATTGAATTTTATAAATTGTATTGTATAGAAAGAAGTAGAAGGATTTTGTAATTTGTATTAAATTCGAAAAAAGGAGAATAATTTCGAAATATCGATATTTAATTTTCGAAATTAAGTAAAATAATAAATTCAAGATAGTATGAGATGAGAAAATGTAATATGAATATTTATATAGTTTTGTGTGTGTAGTAGTAAACTATAAAAATAAATACATGTATAAAAATTCAATTTTGAATGGATTAAAAAAACGTTTTTATTTTTTTTTTTAATAAAAATCTAAAGTTCGAATGAAATCGAAATAAATGTAGAAAAAATGTTTTTATTATGATTGTTGTTTTTGTTTTTTTTTTTTGCCATATTTGTTTGTGTTCATGTGTTGATGCATAACAGAAGTCAGCGACCAAAATTTAGGTCATGCACGGTCATTCACATCTTATCAGTATAATTCGCATTTTTTTTTTTTTTTTTTTTTTATTTAATGAAAAAAAAGTTTGTACCACATTTTGTACACCTCTCACTCTTTTTCTATATAAAAAATTGGTTGGTAAAATGAATGGTTTGTGTATTCGCTTAGTATTATGTAGATATTTTTTAAGTTAATAATTTTTATCAATTAAGTAGTAGGTATTTATTTTTGGGGGGAGTTATTTTTAGTAATTATTTAATTTTTAAGATATAGGTAAATAGGTATATACTATAATTATTTTGTAGTTTGTAATATAATTTTGGGAGTAATTTGAATATTTACCTATAATTAAATTTGTTTTTCAATTTATTATTTGGGATTTTTTAATAAATATATTTTTTAGTTAGGATATTTATTATTTTTATTTAAAACTTTTATTTAATTATCAATTATAATTGATGTCGACATCAAAAGTGTAATTTATTCTTATTAATATATTTTATTTTATTTATATTTATCAATATCAATATTAATATTATTTATTTTTTAAATAGAGTATATTTAAATTATCTAATGAGGTTTATAGCATTAAAGAATTATGTTTTAATAATAAAAAAAATAAAAAATATAAAAATGAGGGAGTTTTAAATCGATTTCAAATGGAATCAAATAAAAAATTAAAAGAGGTGTTATAAATTAGATTATAAGCTAAACCAGACTGGAAACAAGTGATTAGATTAGAACTATAGATGATAAAAATTTGAATTAGAAAATAATTAAAAAGTTTTATTTCAGAAATTATTAATAGATTTTTAGTTTTTAATATTCTTTTAAAATTAATTGCCTCCTAAACTCCCCTCTTTAGATTTTAATTTAAAATTTATTAAAAGAGTTTCGATATTTGTTATATCTTCATCTTATAGGAATTAATAGATGATTAGTTTAATTAGTTAATTAAAAATTGAAATTATTAATATTTTAATAGAAAATTTATATAATCCACTATTTAAATATTTTTTACCTAATTATTAAATTGAAATTCGCGCCGTATAAAATATTCGTCATTCTAGAAATTTCCATATATATATATATACTCGTATATATTCAACAAATAAAATAAAAACCAACCGCAATATTAATATAGCAAATAAGCAACAAATAAAAATAAAAACAATATATAATTATTATTATTATTACTGAGTTCAATGCCCTCTTTTTTTTTGGAATAACGTTCATATAATGAAAGTGAAAGTAGTAAATCTCAGTGTTGCTTACCTTTCTTTTGTAAAAGCAATAAATTACAATAAAAACAACAAAATCAAAAGAAAACTCACACTTCGTGTTAAACAATGGGGGGAATATACATATATACTATACACTATATAGGTATATATATATAATAATTTCTTTTATTTCTTGTTTCTTTGCTTTTTAACTTCCATATAATGGAGTTTTTTTTTTGTTTTTTTGCTTTTTTTTTTCATCTGTGGTTCAACAACAAATTTCTTTGGAAAAGGTCTTTGCACTCTAAAAACAAATGTTTTGTTGTTTTATTTTTTTTTTCCATTTCTTGTATTTCTTTGTTACCTATTAACTACTGATGACGGTATTATTGCTGTTATTTTACTTTTTTTTTTGTTTTTCTTTTTTGAATTTCTTTAATGGTATAAAGGTAAATTTAACAGTACAAGTTTTTTTTTTTTAATTTTCTTTGATGGAACATCTGTTAAAGAATTGTTGGTGTTTTTTTTTATAGAGGTTCAGCAAATAAATTATCAAGAAATTTTATGATTAACTCTTTTGTTTTTTTTTTCATTTTGTTTTTAAGAAATTTGTTTTTATAGTAATTAAAGGGAATATTTTGATATTTGGAAAGTTTTTAATTTTTATTAAATTAGTTTAAATTGAATTGTTTTTATTTTTTCGGATTACTAGTTTTATTAGAAATGAAAGTTTTATTTGGAGGGAAATTATAAAAAAAATATTAAAATAGGAATTCTTAAAAGTTGAACATAATTAAAATATAATTTAAAGTATAAACCTATAGTATGAATTAACTATTAGAGAAACTAATGTATTACAATTTGTAAATTAAGAAATTAAAAAAAAAATTTTAGCAATGAATATTTTTATCATGTTTCCGAAAAAGCTGATTTATTTTCAATATTACCTATTAAAATAATCCTTGAAACCACCAAATGTGTTTTTGAGATTTTTTTACATATCTGGATTAACTATTTTGAAATTGAAAATAGATATACACTTAACATTGTTTGAATTTAAATTTGAAATCAATTTTATTTTCAAATAAATTACTCTAAATACCTACCCAAAAATTAAAAAAAAAGCTAGTAAATAATTTTATATTTAAAAGGCAAATTTAAAAATACTTTATTTAATTTGCTAAAAACTAAATAAAATCACTTTTAATCTTACACTAATCGCCATAATTCCTTATTTAGTTGAAAAAGCGCTGACTTATAAATTTTTTTAAAAAACTTCAGTATAACATACAACATTATAAGCTTAATATGATTAAAAGTTTCATTACAACTATTAAAAGCTTTTTAAAATAAGTTTCAATACATTTTAAGAGCATTAAAAGTTGAACTTTCCATAAAATACTCTTAAATATAAATTAAATGTATTCCAGTTTTCCAAAGCTTTTACTCTTCTCTTAAGAAACTTAAGATAAATCTCTTAAAATTTTCTTTCCAGTTCTCTTAATTTTCGATAGAAAATATAAACTTTTCAAGAGAAAAGCTTTAATTTTTCTCTTTAAAAATAACAGAGTTTTTGAAATTTAAAAATTTTATAAGATGGTAAAAAATTATTATAAACCTAATGAAAACCGATTTTTTTTTAAATAAAAAATTTCGAAAAATATTTTAATAAATAAATGAGGAAATTCTTAATGAAATAAAATTAAAGTTTGTTAAAAGTTGAGAAAAGTTTGTAGTTACTTTGAAACTTGTAAAGATGTTCATATATCATTAAACAAAATGTAGGCACCTCGGTACGTCTTAAATATTTTTGAAAAATAAATTAATTACGATTAAATTAATCGTAATAAATGCTTACTACGTTCTAAATTTTTTTATTTACATATTGTAAAAAAACATAAACAATATTTGTTTTCCCCAAAATAAAAAAAAAATAAAACAAAATTTGTAATTAACAAAAAACCGCGTGTTATAAAAGTTCAAAAACGTGTTTTTCCCCATTCCATACAAAGTAATCTTTTACATACTCATCTCTTATACCTACATTAAGAAAAAAATCTATTTAAAGTTCAAAATATTAGAAAGAGCAAATCTAAACAAATAGAAATAAAATAATATGTAAAAAGATAAACATTTTTTCTAGTTAAGTTACAAACCATTCTCTTATTATTTCTCCCACACTCTCTTTAATATATCGTATGCCAATTGCCGAATGCCAAAACCACCATACCTTAACGCCACTGTCCAAATTTTGATATTGAATATATTTTGATTCTATATAATCTATTAAAAGCTCTCATACTCTCCGAATTCTCATACTCCGTCTCCTTATATACTTAATTTACCTTTAAATATTTTATTATTAATTTGTGATAATATTCTGAACTTGTATTGTAAGTTTTTTTTTGTGACGTAGTTTTCATATGAATTCAATTGAACACGAGCGAGAGAATACAAACACACTTGTTTCTTTTATACAATACTACCAAAGTAATAAAAAAAATTATTAAAGAGTATGAAAAGTTTTCCAATGATAAAAATGACATTATTCAAAATTTTGAGAAAATAGAGTAGTATGGTATGATATGAATGTATGATTGTATGAATTACAAGAACAACGTGAAAAAATGATAATAAATAAAGATATCTCATATCATATTATAATGTATCTCACAATTGTAGTGTATAACGTATGCGATATATTAAAAAAAAGCAAAACAACAACAACAAAAAATAAGAAAATGCAAAATATGAGAAAAAAATTTAATTGAAAAAGAAAAACTCCTATATTGGTAGTTACTCCGTTTATATACTTAATACTCCATCATTATTTTATATCAAAATTTTATACAACTGAGTTGACTCACTAAATTACTAAATAAAAAAACAACAACAATAAAAATAAAAACAAAATGGGAAAAATTTTCAAAAGAGAGAAAATTACACTGAACACAATACAACAACAACAACAACAAAATAATAAACAAAACAAATTTTTACTACGTTATTCACAAAATATTTGTAAAAATTTTAATATAAAAAAAAAACAACAAAAACAAAAACAAAAAATACCGTATTTTATATACAGAAAAATTTTCTATTGTATCTGTATTAGTTAAGTTCAAAAAATGATATGATACCATTTTTTAATATAAAATATACATTATACACACTAATACATTTTCATGTCAATCAAAAAGTATATAAAAAAAAAAAACAATATATAATTTTCTATTTTATATACTTTATTTGTTTCTTGTTGTTTTTTTCTCATTTTTTTTTTTTTTTTTGATTTTTATATGGATTTTCTAGTGCTTGGCTTATATACTTTAGGTTATAACAAATTTTCATTCAAATTTAAGTACTAAACACAGTATACAATACACAGTATAGCACAGACCACAGTTCACAGTTTTTTCATATACACAACATTTTTTTATTAATATTGTGTGTATATAGATATTCTTTTTCAATTCAGTTTTTTTTTTTTCAATTCAGAGTATAGTTTAGATTTTGAAGAACGATGACTATAGAGAAGAAACGATACAATTTTTACAGTTAGTCGCGTTTGAGACCTTGTCGAGTTTTGTCGTGTTTTTTCGCTTAAAAGAAAAATAAAATAAAATAAATTTTATGTGAAAAAATTAAAAATATTAAATTTTAAGTAAAGAAATAAAAAATTATTAAGACAAGTTGAAAATAAATTGAAAAAATTTTTTAAAAATTAAATTAAATAAAAATAAATTTTTTTATTTAAAATATTAAATAAAAAAAAAAAAAAAGCGAAAGAAGCAAAAATATTTTATAAAAAATACAAAATAAAATTAATTTCAAAAGGAAAAGTTGAAATTTCAAATAATTTACAGTTTTTTTTTTTTTGGAAATTTATAAAAAAAAAAAAAAAGGAAATTTTAATAAATATATAAAAGTTTTACATTTGGTGGAAAACTTGGCGCGAAATTTCTATTTTATATTTTACAATATACAAAAAAGCAACAGAATTTGGAAAAATACAACAGTGAAACAATTTTTTAAAAGTTCTGTTTCAGTTTTTTTTTTTGGAATATTTTGAATTTTAAAAATACATATATAAAAAAAATTTTAAACCAAAAAAAAAAATAGTATTTTAATATACCGGTTTATAAAAATTTAAATTTTATAAAATTTATTACAAAAAAAATATAATAAATTAAATTAAATAATTTATTAAAAAAAAAATTTATAAAATAAAATAATTGTGCATGTATTAAATACTTATCGTATATTTAAATTAATTAAACAATAATATTTTTAATATTAATCTATATATATATATATATATATATATACATATTTGGAAATTACTTACAACAAAAATATATATATATTAAATTTATTTGGAAAAAATTATATTTTATATTTAATATATAAAATAAAATAAAATATAAATTAAAATTACAAAAAAAAAAGTACCTGTATAATTTATATATAATATAAATACAAATATTTAAAAATTAAATATTTCTAATATAATATTAAATACAAAAATATTTGTATTAACAACATTAAAAATTTATAAAAAATTTCATCAAATACAACCAACACAACCGTTACTTTTTGGATTAATTTCTTCAACCAGCTAAATATTAATATTTATATATATGTTTATACTCATATAATTATATTCTTAAATGTAAAACAAGTAATTAATAATATAATAATTTATTAAAATTAAATATACATAAATATATTTAAATATAAATTAAAAATTACATACAAAGAAAAGAAAATAAAAAGTCATAAAAGTTCCTGAAATTTTTACTAAAATATAAATACAAAAAATTACAAAATATATATATATATATATTTTATTTATTTTAATATTTAATCAATAATTTTAAAAAAAAAATATATATATATAAAATCTAATCTTAAAAATTTTTTGAGATATTGTGCAAGTTAAAAATATTTAAAAATAATTTAATATTCACAAGTAAATAAATTAAAGTTGAAAAAGAAAAAAAATACAAAAAAGTTTTTTTTGAAAAAAAAAGTATAAAAGAATCTTATAAATGAATTCTAAAGATAATTCTACTGTGATATATGAATTTGATGCAAAGAAAAAAATTAAATATTACAAAAATAACAGTAACTTATATTAAATGTAAAAAATTAAATACATATATATACCAAATATTTATTTAAAAAAAAAAAAAATACATAAACATTTTTGTGGATTACAAAATTTCATAAACACCCCAAAAGGATTAAAATAAAATTTTCATCTTTAAAAATTATAAACTTCATCAATATTTCATCAATAACATTTTGTTTTGGATTATTTTACTTCAAAGTTATTAAAACAACCAAAAACACTTTATATGAATTAATGAATTAAATTTGAATAAAAACAAAAGACAAAAAAAAAAATCAAACAATTTTTTTTAAAATTGTAAAATTTAATTCTAAAACAGAAAAAAAAAAACACAAAAACACATCAAAATGAGTGAAGAACTACCAATATTAAAAGCAATCCTTAAAGGAAATGTTAATTATCATAATGCACGTATGTATTGATAAGAATCAAAAAAAATTAAAATCAAATGATAAATTATTATCTATTAAAAAAAAATAATATTAAAACTTAAAATCGTAATTATAATTAATTAAATCGAAATATTTCAATGCAAATGTGCTAACACTAAATTCTGAAAAATTCAAATGTGCTAACACTGACCGATTAATACGAGTACTACATTTAAATCGAATTTAAAAACTCTGAACTACTTTCTTACTTTTAAAAACTCCTTAAATAAAATTAGAAAATTAGATAAAAAAAAAATTTCACAATTTAATTTAGTTCAAAATTTCCCAAAAAAAATTTATTATATATATATATATAAATATATTATATATATATATATTTAACTACCTTTTGATATAAACATTTATTTTATTACACAAAACATTTCAATTCATATTAAACTTAACTTTAAAATAAATATATATATTTATATATATATATATATATATATATGTTATAAAATATGTATGTTAATAAGTATTAGAAAATCTGCTTTCTCTTTCAATGTCATTTTTTTTTTTTATACTCAATAGATACTTTATTTTAAATTTTCCTACAAAGATTTCTGTTGTTGCTGCTGGTGCTCTTAAAAAATTAACAATGCAACATCTACAACATCATTACCATTTAGAAATTAATCAAATGATTAGTTTTAGGATGATAAATTTTATTTAACTGGTCTCAAAGTATTCAATCAGTTTTGTGTCCAAATAATCAATCAATTAATAATTTGGTGTGAAGCTTGATCATATCCATATCAATTCGGGAAATAAACCACAGAATTATACCAACATACAAACACACCTCCTTTTCTCAAATATAATAAAAAATTTCTTTATTAAATACATTTTTTTTTTATATTTTTCATCATCTTCTATCTCTTTCTTTCTTATTATTTTTACCTCTATAAAATCACTAATGTGCTTAAAATAATGCTTATAATAAAAAAGTTGGATTTTGCAAAAAAAAACAATCAAAATATTCGTTACTTATTTCATTCTCTTTTTCTCTCTCTCTCTCTCTCTCGTTTTCTTTCTTTCTTTTCTTCTATTTAACCATTTCGTGTTATAGTTACTTTGTAGGTCATGACCTCTTAGACTATTTTTAATGTGTACAAGTATTTATAGATACTTATTTTTTTTTTCTTTTTTTTTCTTTATAAATAAATGTATATATATATTTTTTGTATATATATATACAATTTATAAATATCAATAAAAAAAATTTTTTATCTAATTGTTACACCAACCAACCATTCCAATTTGTATAGAGTAGAGACTGTATAGAGAAAGATAGAGAATGGAAAATAGTGAAATTTTAATAATTTGAGGATATGTTTGAATTTGAATTTTCTTTTTTTTTTCTTTTATAAAAAATTTTCCACCAAAATGATTTTTCTGAATAGGAAAATATACGTACTTATATATGATTGTACATATGTATATAAATATAATTAATTCAATGGGTATTTGCCCTTTTTGTATTTCAATTTTTTTAATATACCAAATAAAAACAATAACAATAACAAATTTGATGAGGATGAAAGCGCAATGTGGAGCAAATGTTGATAGAAATGAGAAAATTTCAAAAAAAAATAGGGTACAAATTAATAAAGTTGAATCAGTTAGAAAGAGAGCGAATGAATTCTTTTGATCGAATAAAATTTATTACAATTTTTTTCCAAAAAAAAAAAACAAATTGGAGCAAATATTGAATACAAGAATGCATTTTTATTATAAGTTTATATTTTTAGTTAATTGATTAAATTAAGTATTCGGAATTGGGTTCGGAATTGAGTTCGGAATTAAAATGTAGTTATAGTATTTATAGTACACTGTAAGTACATTAAATTAAAATTAGAAAATTGGTCTATTTAGAAAAATTTCATTTAAGAATTTCTTTGAGTACCAAGTCTTGGATTCTACGTATAAAATTTTAATATAAAACTCATTTGATTGAGTAAAAGATTAAATTATTGAAGAGACACTCTTAAATGAGTTTATTAAAAGTCTTATATTCATCCTTTGAGTAAATTTTAATATCTTAATCTTATTTAAAAAAAAATTTAAGAATTCTAATACACATTTAAATCTGGCCACACTGAATTTAAACTCGTAAGGGTATTGATACAATTTTTAAACTAACAGTTGAATATCAAACGTTCTTTATCATTAATCGTATAAGAGTAGGGCAAGCACCTAGCTGATAGTAATAGTACCAAATTCATATTTAAATATCGATTAAATTAAAAACTTGACATTGTAATCAATCAAATTTAATCCTCCTTCCAAAAACACAATTTCAACTTTCTTTCAAATTTCTAAAAAGTAAAAAAAAAAAATCAAAAACCAAAAATGCAAAACATATATACATACTTATCATACAAAATTTCTTTTCAAGTTAATTAAATAATAAATGCATTTTCTAATTTTTGTATACCTTCTAAAAAAAAAATGTAGGTGTGATCATGCCACAAAAATTTATAAAACTAGTACAAAATATATAATTTTGTTACATATATTTACTGTACCTTAAAAATAAGGTTGATCATCATTATTGATTAACATTTTTTACCACCTATTTTCTATTTTAATCTTATTTTAATTTTTTATTTTTAAACAAATCTTTTCTTTTCATACCTTATATGTTGAGTATTAAACATCAATGATATACATATATATTTAACATTTTATATATTTATTTTACATACTTACTGGTGACTGCTCTGAAATGATGAATCTGAAAAAAAAAACTGAACAAAAGAGAAAGAGACAAATATCAAAAAAAAGAGTTTAAATTTTATCATACTTACTTACCTTACTTACTTACTTTACGTACTTACTCGCTTACTACTTTTTTTTTGAAATAAAAATGAAAACAAGAGAAAGTTTTTTAGCCCTGATTTCCGGTGAATCGCAGTCATTTTTTTGTATATTTCTTTCTTTTCTTTTTTTCAATTTAATTCAATTTGACTTTGAATTTAAATTATATTTTTTAGTATAGATCAACTCCCAATATATATTTATTATATATATATATATATATATATATATATATATATTTATATATATGTATATATGTACTAACATTAACTAAACCAAAATCATCCATCCCAGTCAACTTTGTTTGATCAAATTTAGTGAGACAATCAATCTGTTGAATAAAAATCTATAGATACTTTGAAAAAAAAAAAAAAACAGTAAAAATACAAGATACAAAAAAAAAGAAATGAAGCGAAATTGATTATTTATTATTATTTGTTACTCATGTATAAATTTTCACCTCTTTAGGGTCCAAAATATAAAAAAAAAAAGCAAAAGCATCGACATACAAAAGATGAAAAAAATTTCTTTTCAACTCTTTTATAAAAAAATAAAATTAGGTTTTTAGTTCAGTTTTTTTTTTTTTTTTTCAAATAAAACTTTTACTTTTCAAAAAATATTCATGCCGTCGTTTTTTATGTTTTTCTTATTGTTTTTTCAAATAATTATTAAAATTTTTATATTTTTTATTTTAATTTCAAAATTTTTTTGAAAAAAAATTATTTGGTCTTTTCCAAACCAAGGCATCCATATATCCAGCAACAAACACAATACCCTATATAACAATGTCTGTTCTTATTAAAAATTGTACATACACTCGTACATACATTTTATAACTTCAATTAAAGCCAGACAGAATGGCTGACTGAATTTGAGTACATCTTGTTTTTTTTTTGTAAATAAAATATAAAAGAAATTAAAAAAAAAAATCCATTCTTAAAATGGAATTAAAAATGAAAATTTCATGACATTAAAATGAAATGTATGTATGTATGTATGTATATATAAGAGAAAATTATAAAAATAACCTTTTTTAGTGTAAAAGAATATTAATATACACATGTTTACAAAAAAAAAAACCATTTGGTGGCACGATTATTCATATACAATTTTGTATTTAACCATTTATTCATTTTTTAAAATAATGCACATGTTTGTATATTTATATATGTGTACTTGATATATTGTACTTGAACATATTATATTTTATATATATATACTTAGTACATATATATATAGTATTTTTATATTTTGTATGAAGGCAATGACCTACTTACCAGTCAATCCAGTGATGCCTACAATTTTTCTTTTATGTACAACATACTACATATATACTCGTACATACATATATTGTTGTTCTTGTTGTTTATTTTTTGTTGTAAACGACAACATAATAAATATTAAATTTAATCTACTTCTATAGTTATATACCTTTGATGGCAAAAAAAAATTATGTTATATTTTTTGAAGGGACAATTCATTACTTTTTAATAGAAATGTGAATTAATGTGAATTTAACATGATTTTACACTCCCCTAATTGTCGTCTACAGGCACTTCCCCTAGATTGATAACTTCTTTTGAATATTAAAATATGGGGGAATACTTTTAACAGTATTTTAACCCTTTTTTTTGCATTTTTTGCATTTAATAATGCAAGCAGTATTTCAATAGAATAATTATATTTTAACAACTAATTGAAAGTTGATATAATTATGTTGTCAATATTGTCAGTACTAATAGTAATGTGAAACCGGCTTAATTCATACATTTTAATTTAAATTAAGGTGATTTCACATTGTTTTTTATTATTTTATTTATGGTACATACAATTTTAATTCTGCTCTCTTTTTTTAATTTTTTTATTTTTGAAAAATTTAATAAATTTTTATTAGTATCGTATGTTAATATCGTAAAATTAAAATGATATTATCGTAAATAATAATAAAAATATTGTAATTTGTATAATAATTATTTAAGTGATGTTTTATATTTATATTTTTCTAAAATTTTGATTAAATTTTTATTTTTATTTATTTTACAGCTGTGCGATTTGGTCGTGTACCAAAACGCGAAAAAGCTCGCATATTAGCTGCTATGCAACAAAGTACACAAAATCGTGGCCAACAAAGGCAATTAGCAACTGAATTGGATGATCAACCGCGTTTATTAGCAGCTGTATTACGTGCTCATATGGAAACATGTGAATTTACAAAAGAAAAAGTATCAGCTATGCGTCAAAGGGCACGTGATTGCCCTTCATATTCAATGCCAACATTATTGGTGAGTTTTTTAATTTTCGTTTTTATATATTTAAATTCATTTTATAAATATACATAATTACATATTGTTTTATCAAAATTTCATATAAAATGTATATGTAATCTTGTACAAGTTGTAAAATGGTTTTTTTTTTTTAAATCGAAATTGAAATGAAAACAGAAAATTGTCAGTACTTTTGATATTTAGTATATGGTAGTATTTTAGTGTTGTAGAAGTTTTTTTTAAATTTTTTGATATTAAAATAAAATTAAAATATTTCAAAAAATAGGGTTTTTATATATACAAGAAAAAGACAGAGAAGAGAACAAAAATGAAATTGAAGGAGACAAAAATTAAAAAAAAATGACAAAGAAAATAAGATTAAAAATAACAAAACTACAACGAAAAGGTTAATTTTAATAATTTTGCGTGAGTTATATTGTGCCCACGTAAAATATCTGGTTAGTTTTTAGTTTATTTTTATTTTTAAGTTTTTTTTTTTACATTTATGATGATTGGAATTTGAGGTTCAAATTCATTATTATTACTTTTTGTATATATGTATATATACATATATATTTACTTTTTTTTCATTTTTTTTGTATCATTTTTCAAGTTCGTTTGTTTTTTGAGATGAGGAAATCTCCATTTTTCAATGAAATTTAATCAAAAAATAAACGTATATATATATGATATGTACATATGATATATTTGAATATGATGATGTGTTATAATGTGTGACTAGCATACCTATATAGTATATAAAAGAGACTGCATTAATCAGTTGTTTATTAATGTAATATTAATATAAGGACAAATGAATTATCGCTTTAGTTGAACTTTTAATTTTTAGTTTTTTTCAACTTAATTTAACTTCGAATTTTAATTTACTTGGACTTGAAAATTGAAATATAAAATTTTAAAGGTGCTTACTTAGTAAATATAGCTGTTGCTATATAATTTTTATTTTTTAAGTACTTTATAGTTTTGTAATTTAAATTTAATATATATTTTATATATAAGTATTTCCTTTCAATTCTTTAATATGTACATTTTTGCAAAAAGTTTTTAATTAAAACTTGAAAAATAAAAACAGCAAATAAAAACTGAAAATTATGATAAATCCATTAGGTCTGTTTTTAAGGTTGTTTTAGTTTTAGAGTTTTTGTTTTATATATGAACACAGAAATTAAAATGGATCAATTTTTGCATTTTAAAAAATAAAATTTAAAAAAGAGACTTTGAATAAAAAATTGGTTCAAGGTGTATATTATAGAGATATGTATACAATGATTTAATTTTATTAAGGCTAAAATTAGAGTAAAAATTCACTAGGTACTTGAAAAACGAATTCATTTAAAATATGTAAATTGTAGGTACTTAAAAATTAAAGTTATTATTTTTTAATTAATATTGTTTATAATTAAGATCATTTAGTTACAAATTAATTAATTAATTATTAACTAATTAAAAAATAAGCTTATACATAATTACTTTAATTATTATTTCATATTAAATACAGTTATAATTTATAACTATAATTTTTAATTTTGAGTATAATATCAAATATATTATTAAATTAAAATTACCTTCTAAAAATTTTTTCTAATTTACCTTCTAACGGGTAATATTTTATCATTATTTTTAAATCTGACAATCTGTAGATAGATTGTATATCATCTAATAGAAATCTTGAATGTAAAGGTATTTCAAAAAACAGAAAACAAACATATTGCGGAAAGAAGAAAAACAAATGAAATAGTTCTCATTGAGAAAATATTTCAATATCTCAATAGGTAAACAACAAAGTTTGTCTTTATCTTGCACAAAAATACCTATTTTTAAATTTCATTGTCGAAATTTTATAAATCGAACACATCACAATTCAAAAAAAGTCACAAAATTCATAACAGAACCCACCACCAAATAACACACCTTTTCTTATCAACATTTTATGTATACGAATTCTTTGAAAATCATAAAAAATATTAAAAACCGTTATCAGACAACAAATATACGTATATATATATATGTATATATATATATATAATGTTATTAATAATGAAAAAAAAAAAAAAAATTTGTCATTGCCCTTGAAATTTATAGAAAAAAAAAAATTTATTAAACAAAGCAAAAAATTGTAATAAAAAAAATCGAATCGAAAAAATCATGCAAAACTAGTATCGAATTTTTATTGTTGTTGTTGTTTTTCTTTATCAGTAATAAACTGACATTTTAATATCAACCAACGGTATTAAAAAAAAAAAAAAAAACAGACTTACCGTGTAATTACAAATTATGTATAATAAAAAAATAATGATAACACAATCAATGTAACAAGTGACAATTTTAAATATAATTATACATACATAATTTTTTTTTTTGCATTTTGTTCTTTTGTTCTTGTTATGATTTTTTTTTTTTTTTTTTACTTTAAACTTTTTCCGCATTCTGTTGTTAATTTGTTTGTTGGCATGTTTATTAATTAATTGATTATTTTGTATTTATATGTATACGTATATATTTTAAAAGTACATACATAATTGAAATATGTAAAATGAATATAAAATTGTACATATATACATAATATATATATATATATATTAAGTGTTATAATTTAAACACTTTAAAATTAATTTAACATAAAATATAAATAAAAATTAAAATTAAAAGAAGTAGAAACGGATCTTAAAGAAAAAAAAAACAAAACATAAACAAAACACAATTACGCCGTCATCGCGTTATTGAACATATGCGCCATCTACAAATAAGTGACGTTTTTCTTATGTTTTCTTTTTATTTGATTTTGGTTTTTTTTTGTAAAGTTCATCTTAATTTATGCATAAAAAGAAAGTTTTTTTTTTTTCTCTTTTTATTTATTTATTTTTTGTCTCTTTCTTATTTAAATGTTTGTTTTATTTTTTTTTTTTGGAGATTTTCTTATATTTATTTACATTTTATACATATATATATCCATCTCTTTTCTACTGTCTTGTTATTGAAAATAATTTTTTTGTGAAAAATTTTTGAAAGAAATTTTTTTTAATTTTTTGTTAGAATTGTTTTTGTTTTTATTTTAATTAAAAATTTTATCAGGTCGTCACGTAAATTTACAACTTTTTATTTTTATGTTATTGTTATTGTTGTTATTTTTTTTTGAAAAGTGAAAAATTTAAAGAAAGAATTGAGGTTCGAACTGGTTGTAAATGAGGCTGGTTAAACTGATATGATGGTGTTATTATGTTTTTTAGTACATATGTATATTTGTGAACCAAAATACACATATTGAATTTGGATTTGGTGTCGCTGTGATCACTTTTTTATATATATATATATATTATATATATGTACAACATACTTACTTTTATTTAATATTTTTTTTTTGTTTTACAATGTTTTATTTGTGTTAATGTGTTTAATTTAATGGAACATAACATGTTTGATAGCATTTATAAAATATCTTCTCACTTTTTCTTTTTCACTTGATCAGCAAAAAAAAAAAAGAAAACAAAACAAAAAAAACGATCGACCAACTGATCGACTTGCATATTGAAATGTAGGTAGAATTGAGTAGAGTAGTAGAGTAAATTAGTAAGTTGTATATTTTAGTAAATGAAAAATGAAAGTAAAAAAAAAAAAATTAGGTTATGTTGTCAAATTGAATCGAAAATGTGTATTATTTTCATTTCATATACATTTTTAGTTTTGTATGCAGTTTTTTATTTTTATTTTTTCGTTATACTTTCTCTGATTTTCAATTCTGTTTTTTTTTGTATTATAAATATTAAAATACCATACAGTATAGTTATTGTAAATATTAGGTCAATGATTTTTATGAATTAATAAGATATCTGTACCTACTAAAATTTTAATTAGAAGTTAATTAAAGTGTTAAAATATTTTATTAGTACAATTTTCCACCCACTACATAGTAAAATAGGTACCTGTTGTATTATAATTGAAAATTAATTTGTCGCCATTATTCAAAAATGACATCGATATTTTATTAAAAATTTTTTTTTTTAATTAAGTCACCTTTCCAGTATACCTATATATAAAATCAAAACAAGTTTTTTTATATTTAAATTTTTTTTTTTTTTTGATTTTTTGAAATAGGTAATAATAAAATATATAAACTTCCGTTTTATTGAAAAATTTATAAACTTTAACCTTTAACTTAAATTACTATAGATACTGACAAAAAAATTAACAAAAATAACAAACAATATTTATAATTCAATGGCGAAGTGGGTTTTTTATTTAAATTTTATATTTTTGTTATACTACCTAAGTATTTATAGTTTTTTTTTAAATTAATTTATTTTAAGTAAATTTACTGACTCTGATTCTTATATTTTATATCTGTATATTTATTAATATATATACATTGGTAAATATTATTGTAAATCATCTCTTAATTTAAATATACATACTTCTAGGTACTTTAAAAAAAATACAGATTGTACATTTAAAATAATCAATAAATTCAGTTATATTTTTCGTCAATTAAAAGTATATTACCTCGTTTTATCTTTACAAACTACAGTGCTACATACATACACATTCAAATTTTATACCATAGCAAAGTAAAATTAAAAAAATAATATTAATATCTGAAAATAAAAATTCAACCAGATTTACTTGATTTTTTAAATATTGACCATACATACAATATTTCAATGCTAAAAGTATATCATTTATTTTATTAAGTATTAATCTTTTAATAAAATAAAGGTAGAGTTTTTTTTTTTTTGAATCACTGGTTCTTGTTCCGTACATTAACAACGTGTATTTTAGGTATATAAAAAGTTATTGAAATTTAATTATTTTAGGCAAAATACAAAATACAAAAAAAAAATTTAAATAAACAATTATGTATTTAGTGATTTTTTTTGTTATCGGATGTACCTATATAATGTATATATATATTTTTGAAATCAAGTTCATTTGAAGGCAAGATCAAAGTCAAGGTTCATAGTTTATTGAAGTTCAAATTCAATAAGATAAAATCTGAAAAATGTGTTGTGCAAAAAAATTCGCTAATTACGCAAAAATTAAAATTTTTTTTTTATTTTATTTTACATCATTAAATAAATTTTTTTTTATATAATAGGTTTTAATTTAAATATGTATATAATTAAAAGAAAATTATGTCATAAATCAATTTGACGGAAGTGATATTGATATTTAAATTTAAATTAAAATTAAATAAAAAAAAAAAAAAAAAAAAACATGAAAGTTCTAGAAGATTAAAATAATTTACACGATTTATAAATTAATAATATAATTAATAACTATAAGTATATTATTAATAGTCTGACCTTTTTCACACTTAATACATACTTTTGTATTCTTATATATGAATATTTCATAATATTGTATAAGATATTATGCTCTTTATATACTTTTAGATGTTATACAAACTGTTATAACGTCATTCAATACAAAGTTTACTGTTAATTACCTCTAGGTTATATTATTGAAATACTACATTATATTTATTAGGTTATAAATTATTATTTAAATTATAATTTTTCATATAAATACTGATTTATGCAAGTTCTTATTATTTAATAAACATATATATTGCACAATCTTTTAGAGTAAAAAGACCTCTAACTATGTCATATTGAAATGAAATTGCAAAAATTCGCATACTGTAACTGATTCTGAAAAAAAAATAAAATAAAATTAAAAGCTTTTCTTATAACAATTAAATTTTTTTTCAATTGACGACTAAAGAAACTTTAAAAACCAGGAAATCAATAGAATCAAAAAAATCTATAGTATTTATATGTAGACACGTGTATGTGTATATTTAATACACAATATAACGGATACTTTACCTATGTATATATATATAAATTCTAACTTGAAATACAATTTATTTTTCTTGTTTACGTCATCAAATTAATATTGATTTTCACTACCGTAAGTTATATATAAACTATATATTATGTACATATATTCATGTATGTAAATGTATCTATAGATTTTTTTTTTTTTTTTTTTTTGTATAGTATAGAACATTTTAAAATAAGCACTTAAAATACATGACAATAATAACAAAAAGGTCATTCTGTCACTTAAAAAAAAAATTAAATAATAACAATATAATCACTATTAGTATATAATTTTTGTTATTTTGTATATTGTTTATATATAAATATAAATTTATATAATTTGCAAATAAATTACGAATACTAGCAGAATTTTGGATAGAATAACAATCAACAAAAAAAAAAAAAACCGATTAAATAGTATAGTAAAAATCTTACTAATTTTGTTATTTATATTTAACCTTAACATTTAAACATTGACATTGACATTTTTTTTATTCTAACTTTAATAATAAAAATGTATATTGTCTAATTCTTAATTTGTTTATTTTAATCCCTTTAAATATTATTAGTCTAGAAAATGATAGAATAAAAATTTTCTTATTAAATACAATTTCATATATTAGCTTATTAGCATTCTCAAAATTAGTTTACTTTCAATTTAAAAAAAACAAAATATAACCTCCAATCGATTTTATTTTTCAAATACAATTTTTTTTATTATTTAAATTATAACGGTTCTATAATGAATTACCGTTTTTACATACAGTTTTTTTTTTAATATTTTTGTCTTGAAAGATGCAATTAAAA